>CAJQZJ010009351.1:3926418-3964922 GCA_907164525.1 Lophiomys imhausi | reverse complement strand
ACACACACACACACACACACACACACACACACACACACACACACACATAAAATAGCCTGGATTTCTTTAGTACACACCAGCTGATAAATAAAATGGCTCAAAAACAAGCTGCATACCAAAAATAAACTCAGAGAAGCCAGCTTGGGACTCAACATTTTCCATCAGTAATCCTCCACAGGTAATCTGGCTCTGTAATGAAATTTAAGCTTCTTCTAGTATTTATCTTCATCAGATGTACCATACTATAAATGGCTGAGATTCTGTCCTGTCAGGAACAACATGACACTGTTTGGGCCTGTGACACACGACCTTGCCAGGGCCCATTGCTCCCCTTGGATACTACAGAAGTATCTACCTCTCCCCCACCAGGAGGCCTGTAGTCCTGTGCAAAGAAACAAGAGGAAATTAGATATCCTGATAATGAAGATCAAACTTGCCCCCAACGAGCTCGATGCCCCTAATCAGCAGGAAGTAGTCTAATGATAAAGTCGTCCCCTTTCTGACCCCTGTCTTTATTCAGGGATCTCTTTCCTTTTCTCTCTGTCTTGTTTTGCTTTTATCTAGTGTTAGGGGGTTGAAAGAGTGGAAGAAAAGGGGTGGAGAAGGGTGGAAGAAAGAAGAGCCCATAAAGTAGCAAACACCAGCTACAGTAAACTCAGCTTGCAAGTAACAATTCAAAAAGAAAGTCCATTCTCAGCAGCCATATAGATTAGGTCTGAGAAGTCAGACATAAGGACAGAGGCATGGGGGGGGGGGGGTTCGTGATGAAATAACTCAGTGCGTAAGAATATGCACTGCAAGCACGGGGACCTGAGTTTAAATTCCCAGCACCCATGTTAAAAATCAGGCATGGATGCAGGTGCCCGTAATCCCAGCATTGGAGGGTGGAAACAGTCAGATCCTGGAAACTCTCAAGCCAGCCAGCTAGCCAGTCAGCCACTGGCCAAAACTGAGAGCTTCTAGTTTAGTGAGAGACCCTGCCTCAAAAGAATAAGGTGGACAGAAATAAAGACATGATGTCCTCCATCCTCCACATGTGTGCCCACAGGAACACGCACATGCAGATGGGGAGCCTGGTGGCACTGGCTGCATCTTCTCCAAGGCCACCAAGAGCATCTCAATCTGCAGTCTTCAGTCTAGAGTCCTCAGCCCTCACTGAAATCATCTGGCTATCTATGCTGCCACCTCCTGCTGGGGACAACAGCAAGACTCATTTTAGACGTACAGACTAGAGACCAGGAGAGTGCTTTTGGTAAAGATGGTGCCACAAAATGATTTGTCTACCTGACTCAAAATATGTCACAATGCCATACAAATTTAGTAGTATGACTGTATATAAGAGGTCTGAGGAGATGGCTCAGTGGGTTAAGTGCCATGTTTGACACCCAGAGTCCACACAAAAAGCTAGGTGCAGCAGCTTGCTCCCGGAATTCCAGTGCTGGGAGGCACAAACACAAGGACTCTTGGGAGCTGCTGACCAGCCATTCTAGCAAAATCAGCAAGTTCTCAATTTAGTGAGAGACTCTTATCTCAAAAAAAAAAAAATGTGGTAAAGTTCCAACATCAACCTCCGTACCAGTGTGAGGGCAGGGATATGAATAAATGTGCAAGGAAATGCTCAGAGGTTTCCCCCATTTATAGATGCACACACAGCCTCTCCCAAAGCTGACAGTCCATGGTGCCTCGGACTAAAACCAGGGAGCTAGCAATCCTTCGAGACCACGACAAACTGGAGAAGGGCTTCAAAATCAGCTCCCCCTCATGCTAAGCAACCCTATATGCTAAGAAAGTCACAGCTGAGGTCAAATACAGGCACAGCTGGCCCCTTGTATCCAGCCCAGGAAGCTGCAGCCCTGTCAGGCTACGCCTACATGTCAGGAGGCAGGAAGAGTGCCCACAGATAGATGAGTGCGGAAGGCAATGTGGAAGACCACCCCTCTGGCCACATGGCCACAGGATAGACCGTGACCTTGGCTGCTCGAAGTATCTTTTTGTTGCTTCCTTTTCCTGGTGAACAGAAGCTCACAGGGCAATTACTGTGTCCGTGGAGGCCTGGTAAAATCTCACTGGGATGATGGCCTGCTAGGCTCTCTGCCACAAACCTCCCACAGTGGAGGGCAGCCCCAGAAGAGAGCAGGGGCCTGAGCCTTCAAGCCATCAAACTCATCATACTCTACCGTTGTAGAAAACCTCCTTTGCCCAAGGGGCTACACTAAAGGCACAGGGTGGGGAGGGTGGGGGTGGGGACTCCAGTGTACTAAGCAGAAACAGGCTGACAGCACTGTTATGGGGCTTTAATGTTCAATCACGATTAGCCATTGAGGGACGGTCACTCTGTGCCAGGCCGCATGAAACATGCTTTATATTAACTGGGTTCTTTACAGGTGAATTCTAATACAACTGGCTATGGGGACTGCATTAATTACATTTCCCGTTGCCCCAACAACCTAACTGACAAAAAGCAACTTGAGAGAGGGTTTGCTCTGGCTCACTCACCAAGAGTGCAGTCCTTCCTGGGGACGGAAGCTTGGTAGCTGGTCACACTAGGCACACTGGGCACACTGGGCACTCAGACAGGAAGCAGAGAGACGCTAATGATGTGCTCGGTTTGTTTGCTCTTTCAAAGTAGTCTAGGACTGAAACTCTTGAATGGTCCTGTCACATTTCCAGTAGGTCTTCCCACCCAATCTAGAAACTTCTTCATAGTCATGGCCAGAGGGTTGTCTTTTTTGGTGATTCTAAAGCAGTGCTTCTCAACCTTCCTAACTCGGTGACCCTTTAATACAGTTCCTCATGTTGTGCTGACCCTCCCCACCATAAAATTATTTTTGTTGCTGCTCCATAACTGTGATTTTACTTCTGTTATGAATCGCAATGTAAATAACTGTGTTTTCCAATAGTCTCAGGCAACCCCTGTAAAAGGGTTGTTCATCCCCTGCAAAAGGGTCATGACCCAGGTTGAGAACCACTGTTCCAGAGCCTATCAGTTGATAATACTATCACAGAACTGACTAGACTCGGCCTCCGGCCTACTCTGATGTTTTCCTCCTGCAGGCTTCCAGGAGCGTTTAGTCTGGGGGCACTTTCTGCTGTTTGTTCATTTGTTGTTTGTTTTTATGTTTGGTCTAGAAGTTCTGCCAACATTGACCGCTGCCCACAACAGAAAAAAAAAATCTTTGTCTTTGTATAACCTAAAAAGTACTGTTAAAATGATTTTTTGCTGATGAAGTGCAATAATTTTCTAATCAAAAAAAGCAAGTTAATAAAGTTTTCCTAGTGAATCCACTGTCACCTGGTTTCAACTGTGTCCTTAGCTTGGTGACAGCCTTGTCTGATCTGATCCAGCTCTATTCACCACTATCAGTTCTGTGTCAAAGCAATATAGCAAACCTTCTCTGGGTATTTTCTAGTTTTGAGACAGGGTCTTGCTGTGAAATGCTGTGGCTAGTCTGGAACTCACTGTAAAGCCCAGGCTAGCCTACACTCAAGATAATCCTCCTGACTCTGCTTCTTGAGTTCTGGGATATGTGCCACCATTCCTGGTTATTTTCTATTACATTATGACTCCTTTCTTCGGGCACCAGCACACACATGCCTGCACATGTCTGTACCCTGCAATAGTGACCCACAGTAACATGGGGGAAAGGGCAAAGACTCTGTTGAAGACAGACATAGGCTGGGGAAGCCTCAGTGTGTTTCTCAAATTCCTAGTGTGTACAAGGCATGATCCTCCTTTGCTGGGTGGGGGAAATGAACTGTTCATGTACAAGCTAACCCCATCATAGTAGGAAAGCAAGCAGCGAGAGGAGCGGGGCTGGAATACTCAGAGATGTTCCTTCAGAGCCCACCCTTCTGTGCTAAGACATCTTTCCCTGACTCCCACTCTGCTGTCTTCCCACTAAGCTGGGGCAGCATCTCTGAGTCGCTTCCCACACCAGAGGGATCATCGGTGGGTAGAGGAATCATGAGCATGACTCAGGCTGCGCTGAGCAGGCAGCTCTTCTATTCGATTACCCTCATCACACCCTCAGGAACTGCAAGACTGCCTTTCAGAGCTCTGCTCTACCCTCTCACTCTGGGAAAGGAGAGGAAGAGCCTCAAATAGTTCCTGGGCCCAGTTGAGGTTTAATTAGCGGAAGTGGGAGCTGGAGCATGAAAGGACAGCTACTCTCACGAGGGGCTATCAACAGTTTAAATTGTCCCGACTCTAATCACTAGAGGCACACCTATTAATGCCGGCCTACAAGGTGTCACCAACCCTTGGCGCTGTGAGTGTGGCTGTCCCCATTCACAGCTACCCTGCTTCCACCCCACCCAGGGAGCAGGCTCTCTTAGTAATTCCTGCCTCTCAGGCTCAGTGCTGGAATGCAGCTCCAGAGGTGTCTGTGTTTCTATAGCAGGAGAGCACAGTGCCTCACAAAGCCAGGGTGTTACTTTGGTGCTGCTCAGACAGAATGCCTGACAGAAACAACTCCATGATTTTTTTTTTTTTTTTGACTTAGAGTTTCAAGAGGTTTGAAGCCAAGAAGGCAGGGAAGCATGGTGGAATTCATATGCAACAGAGACTCCGCCCATCACATCAGACCAGGAGAGAGACAGGGCAGACCAGAACCAGGACCACCCTTTACTCACTTATTTCTGCCAACCACTCCCCATCTCCTAAAGGCTCCAGAGTCCCTGGCCCAGCACCACCAGCCAGGAGACACTGCAGAGGTGAACTTCAGCAGCCAGTTTTCACATTAAGCAATCACTGCTGCAGAGAGTCAAGTTCACAGGTTCATGGGATTCTCTACAATACAGAAGCTTGGATAGGACAATAGTGGCAATGAGAGTAGTATGGAAAAACACTACCCAGTCTGTGTATATGTTAAAATTAGTGTCTCTGATGGGAATGATGGCAAGCTAGCAGGTTCACTTATGGCAGGTAGACGGTGTGTATATACACAAGTCTCCTTTGGAAAGTTTATCAGCTGGCTGCTGTGGTAAGTGAAGTCAACCACTTATCTGGGGCTCTGTATAAAATCCTCTAGAACAGTGGTTCTCAATCCTCCTAATGCCATGGCCCTTTTTATTTCTTGTGTGTTTTGAGGTTTATTTGACCATTATGAGGTTGATAGGTGTGAAAAACATACACATCTATGCCCACCCTGGGCTTGTCCTCTCTCTCTCTCTCTCTCTCCTCTCTCCCTCCCTCCCTCCCTCCCTCCCTCTCTGCTTTCCCCTTGTTTTTCCTTTATTCTCACTTCTTTTTTTAGCATTTATTTATTAATTCAAGTTACATCTCCATCAGAGCACCCTCCCTCCACCCTTCCTGGACCCTCTATCCCCTCTCCCACCTATCCTACTCTGGCTGCCTCCATGTGTCAGACATTAGAAGATGGAAAGATCTCCCATGCTCATGGATAGGTAGGATCAACATAATAAAAATGGCCATCCTGCCAAAAGCAATATACAGATTCAATGCTATTCCCACCAAAATACCAACACAATTCTTTACACACCTTGAAAGAACAATTCTCAACTTCATATGGAAAAACAAAAACCCAGAATAGCTAAATCAATCCTGTACAATAAAAAAAAAAAATCAGGAGGTATCACCATCCCTGATTTCAAGCTATACTACAGAGCAATAGTAATAAAAACAGCATGGTACTGGAATAGATGCAGACCAGGATTCGATCAATGGAATCGAATTGAAGACCCAGAAATAAACCCACACACCTATAGTCACTTAATTTTTGACAAAGAAGCCATGACCCTTTAATACAGTTAATCATATGTATGGTGACTCCCAGCCATACAATTATTTTTGCTGCACTGAAATTTTGCTACTGTTATGAACCATAATGTAAATAACTGATATATAGGATATCTGATATGCCACCCCTGTAAAAGGGTCATTCCACCCCCAAAAGGGTCATGACCCACAGGTTGAGAACTGTTGCTGTAAAGGCATAGCTCTATTTTCATGCCATGTTTATCCAGGACATAGGGAAGAATCCATGGTGGCGGGTTAACCACCATTGTGATCTGGGCATCACTCCTGTGACTTCAGAGACTTTGGAAAGCTCTCACCCTCAGGTGAAGTTCTTCACTCACAAAGAAGTCACTGGAAGCTTTACCTCAGACTTGCAACTCTAAGAAGCATGAAGCTAAGTTGTTATCAGTTACTTCCTAATTACAGCCAATGCCAGTGTGAGAATTCCAGTGGATGTGAAGGGGTGGTGCTTGGGAAAGAGGTGTCCTGAGATCTTCAGTAAGGGGTATCAGTGGATACAGCCCAGTGGAGATCCTGAAATATCAATGTTCTTTGTATCTATGAACACATGTGGAAGCCAGAGTTTAATTTCAGTACTTGCTCTTCAGTTGTGTCTCTAGTTATTCATGAGACGGGGTCTCTCACGGAACCTAAGGTTTATCGTTGCAGCTAGACTGCTGTCTAGTGAACTCCTAAAAAACACTGGTCTCCACATGCACCACCATGCTCAGCTTTCATGCACATGCTGAGGCTTATCTTCCTGTTCACTCAACAGACACTTTGACCATCCCCCCCGCCATCTCTCCAGCCCCAGCAGTGTACTTTAAACCAGAATGGAGGGTCTGTGAACACATAACTTGCTCATGATTTGGTAAGTTATTGGAGTAAAGCTACTTCCTCTGAGTCTGACATGATCGTTGGCCATTACAGAACAGAAATGGCTGTGCTAAGTCATAGAACAGGTTACCTCACTTATTCCATTGCCATATGCATGGCAATGGGATAGGCAAATAGAATGGTGGCTAAATCTGCAGTGATGCCAAGAGGACTATTAACATGGGCTCTAGAAGGAGTGGGAAAGTCACTAGCCCTTCACCGGAGATTCCAGCCACCACTTCCTCCTGCCCCGATCTGCATCGTGGTCCTATGGGGGTCCTAGAGTATACGGAGGTAGGATGTTAGCTTTTGGTGGTGACAACTTCTGTGACATTTTCACGTCCACCATGATGGGACTCTTCAGTGATGCAGCTGCTTCGGTGTCACCCAATGCTCCTCTAAGTCACTCACTCAGCTCCCTGCTTCACCAAGCTGGATTTGGATGGAATCACCTCCTTCCTTTGTCTGTCTTTGCCATGAGATGAACAGACATTTCTGGGTGTCCCAAGGAAGAAAAGTACTGCATAGTCACACAATGAACAGATGTGTAAGTTTTGTGGATATGTATGTGTGTTGACTCCACATGTGTGCACGTGCCTTTGGAGGCCAGAAGAAGGAATTAGATCTATGGGAGCTGGAATTGCCAGAAGTGGGTGCTAGGAACCAAACTCAGATCCTCTGTAAGTGTAGTGAGCACTCTTAACCACTGAGTCACCTCTCCAGCCGCAAACAGATATTTTTATACTATTAGCAATACACTTCCCCAAGTCCCCACTCTCCATTTTGCATAATATTGGTGTTTGCTGAATACCATGGGTAAACCTCCATCTTACTGAATCCTCAGAACTCTTCTAAGCCCAATAGCATCTTTCTGGTGACAGGAGGCCCTTGTAAAATCCATCAGCCAATTCCAGTTGCCTGGAACCTTACTTCTGGGCTGTGTGTCACTGCAAAGATGAGCTGTATCTCGCTTCAGGCTCGGAAATGATTAGAAAGGACTCAAAGTCAATCCAATGAAATCAAACTCAAATATCAAGCTGTCTGCGCCACAGGGCAACTCCTAGGTCCCACTGCCTGGAAGGGAAGTATCCATGGAACGAGTCAGCAAATTATACAAGTTGTAAAGGGATCAATAAGGCTGTTCAATTTTTTCATTAGAGGCTGTGAGTAGAGAGGTGGTGCATTTGATTTAAGTCATGTGGCTGGAAGGGTTTGCATAAATCAAACTTTTCCAAATAAAAGAGGGCAACTGACTGTTAAAGGGATATCAAGTTCCACTTCTTGCACAGGCTTATATTTTTATGTGTGGACTTTTGTAAAGTGGGACCTCAGTGACTAGAAGTTTCTGACCCACTCTTTGAATCAAAAAGGCTAAGCCATCAGAGACCCCAAATGTGCCTTCTGTATGTACTTATTGCCTTTAAAAAAAAAATCAGACAGTGTGATACAGGAGGTGGGGTCTTGGGTGGGCCACAAAGCATGACTTTAGCAGATGGTTGTATATTAGTCAGGCTTGCCTAGAGAAACAGAAGGGGGTGGGAGTGTTATAAGGAGCTAGTTCAAATGAGTATTAGAGGCTAGCAAGTTCCAAGATCTACAGGGGAAGACGACAAGCTAGGGACACAGGAGAGCCTTGGATAGAAATTCTGGTGTAAAGGGAGACAGGCCAGACACCCATGAAAAGCTGATGACTTTGTCCTAATTAGTGCCCCAGATGGAAGGCCATCAAACAGGAAGCACCCTGACTTACTCAGGAGAAGCCATCTTTTTGTCTTCAACTGATTGGGTAAGACTGTCCATCCACATCAGGGAGAGTGATCTTCTTTTTTTAGTCTATAAATTCAGATACTGATCACATTCCAAACCACACAGCCAAGTACGGTGGTTCACCACCTCTAATCTTAACACTCAGGAAGTCGAGACAGGTGGCTCTTAAGTATGAGATCAACATGGGCTACAAGCAAGAGGCTGTCTCAAACACAAGGGGGGGGGGGAAATCACCTTACAGAAGGATTCCAGACTTCGAGTAATATTTGACCAACTGCCAGGCACTTGGTGATCCAGCATGAAATTATCCATTACACCAATGACATCGGGCTTCCACAGGAATAACACAGGAGTAGAAGAGGAGGCAGGAGAATTGTGAGTCTGATGTCAGCCTTGGATGCAGAGAGGCCCACACAGAGCTAAGAATCCCAATACACTTGGCGGGCTTAGATACCAGCCTGAAGCCTGGAGCCCAGCCAGGGGATTCTGAGGTGGGGGAATCTGCCTTTGTACCACCTAGTAAGCCAGTGCCCCGAACAACGCCAAAGATGGCCTGAACTTTATCTTATGAAGAGCACCATTACATGAGACAGACTCACACTCACATGGCAGCAGGTAGTTAAGCCCTCGTTAATCTACAGAAGTGAAAATAGTACATCTTGGTATTTTTAGTATTTTTTTTTTGTTCCTACTGAAAGTTCAAACCTCCTCTTCTTATCTGTGACCTCGTCTGGATTCACAGGCCTCTAGCAAAGGTAACAGTGCTGCCAGATAAAGAAGCATTATAGTTTTCAGCACCGTGACCTGAGAGTCACAATTTGAGTCCTACCCAGGATCAAAGTGATCACAGCCTCAACAGCCTGAGTCTCTGTGGTCTGGAACATGAGGCCAGGTCTTCCCACACCTTCAGCTAGGGACAGGTAGAGGGCAGCAGCCATGTTTGCAGCTGGAGGGACCTTAGCAATGAACTTGGGGTACTCATGCCTGACCCCAACTGTGTAACCTGCCTCTACATCCTTCCCCACAACAGGGAGATGAGAAGCCCTATAACTAATACAGTAGCCCCATTCCCTAGGTACCTGAGGAGCCAAGGTCCAGGTACCCCAGACTTCCCAGAGCAACTAACCAGAGAGGCAGCAGCTGTTTGTCCCAGCCCCAGCCCCACAGCCTCCCTGCTCCTTTACTTCATTGAAATAATCTCCTTTAGCCATATTCGCTAAAAATACCCTCTGCTTCTCTGTTACACTTACTAATACATTCTATTTCAGGCCTGTTTGCATTCTTGCTTAGAAATGCCTGAATGGGAAGCAGAGAAAGCATGCAAAAGAGTTCTAACCACATTCCCCACAGAAAGACTCCTCTCCAGCCCTGTGCACCCACCACACAAATCCCCAAAGCAAATCTTTCCACCTTGGGTGATAACTGGCAATATGAAGGGGGGAGGGAGAGCCAAGTGGAGGAGTGGAGAGAGGAAGAGACCAATCAGGACAGAGGTTTCAGCCAGGGAGTCCCCCACACTTCACACTTGCCCTGCAGAGGCTCAGGTCACACCCAGCAGGGAACTAATGAAACCACAAAGTGTGGTACTTGGAACCAGGGACAATCGAAAGAGAAACAAGCAGCCCCTGAAGATCATTTCTATACCTCGAGCCAAGCAGGGTGTCTTAGTCCCCTCATTCAAAGGTCTAACAGAAACACCCATTAACCTAATTTCCCTGCCTGGCTTCCAGGGGCCATCTTGGAAGAATGAATTGGCTCAGCAGCCAACTGCTGGATTTTCCAAGAACATTGGCTCTTTCCTATAATTACAGGGAGGATAATGATAGCAATCCATCTCCACTCTCTGCTTTCCTGCAAGGAAAGGAAGTGGGAGAATTATTATGTGCCCAATTTCTATCCCTTAATTCATGCTTCTTCCTTCCTGTTTTGTCCCAGGTTCTCAGATCATCAACTTCACTGTCTCCCAAGATATAGGCCAGGCACTTGGCTTTTTCTGAGATGAGACACAAAGGGAAATGGCATCTGGATCTTTTTTGGTGGCTACAGAGAAGGTATAGAGGAAAGGACCCAAAATGAGGGATTCTGTATCTGGGCCCAGAACCAGGGAGGGGGACCATATCTTGGTGGGAAGCTAGAACTCAGAGCCCAGCCTGTGCAGTGCTTATATGTTTGTTCCTTTTTGCAAAGCTCATGTGTGACAGACATGGATGGACACAGAGCAAAGCATTGAGAGTGTCACTAGAATCTGCCGCCTGAAGGTCTGGGGCCATCAGCTGAAGACTACCCTGTGACCTACACATGCCACCAACTAGAAGGCTCATCAGGAAGAAAGAAATCAGGGGTTAGCAAGGTTGCTTGGTGAGTCTTAAAGGAGCCTCCCATCAAGTCTGAAAACTTGAATTTGATCCCCAGGATCCACACTGCAGGAGAAAACTCACTCCTATGAGTTGTCATGTGATCCAAACACATACAACATGGCACACTCCCTCAGGCATAGCACACACGCGCACACAGAGAGAGAGAGAGAGAAAGTAAAAATTAAATAAATAAATAAATTTAAAATAGATAAACAAAAATCAGAGTTTGACATGGTTGCATGCACCAGTAATTTCAGCATTCAGAGGTGCAAGCAGGATGCTTAAAAGCCAATGAGATACATGGAACCCAGTCTCAATAAATAAATAAACAAGTAAATAACAAATAGAAGGCTACCAATCCAGCTCAGTGGTAGAGCCCAGAACAACCATATGTGAGATCCTAGGTTCAATCCAAGAGCTGCAAAAAGGAGGGGGGGGGAGGCAAGGAGACTGGGGAAGAGGAAAAGGAAGAAAGGAGGCAACTTAAATAAGAAATAAAACTTTATTAGGAGGAAGTGCCAGCAGTCCAGTGTTAGTCTGAGCTGCCTAGACTCTTATCACACAAAGAAAAGAAGAAACAACAACAAAAAGACAAGAAACCACATGATGGCTGTCTGTACAGAGAGACTAGAGTCTCCCCAAACTGTTATCTTAACTGGGGAGTTCCCCCAGACTCCCCCACCCTGAGTGTGACTGGAAAAGGAAGCTGCTGCAGCTGGATCTTGTCACTAGGAGCAGAAGCTAAAGCAAGTGCCTCTGTTTTGCCTCTGAAGCCTCTCCTTTGCACCTTTGATTGCAGGGCGGCCTGGGTAGGGCAAGTGATTGGCCACCCTGAAACAAGAGACCCCAGCATATGCAAGCATCCGGAGCCACAGCAACCGCAGACATTGCTCATCGAGACTTTCTCAGCCTGATAGCACAAGGCACATGTGCCAGCAAGAAAGCCCTACAGCTGCAGCAAGGTAGCCCACCAATGAGCTCCGCTGGCCAAGAGCAGCACAGTGTCTCTCAGTGTGCCTATAGGTGCTGCCCAATGAGCACGCACTGTGCGCCTAACGACAGACAGCGCCGGCTGCAGGCTGTGCATCACTCATGGGCAACAGGCCTCGCTGTGAGTGTGTGCACAGAAAAAGTCCAACAGGGGAAAGTTCTGCAGCCCCGGGCTATTCCTCTGCACCAGGATGCTGTTTCAAAAGACAACAAAATGCTGTCATTCCAGCATGCTTTCCTGGAGTCTCTAGAGGGGCACTAATGGCTGCGGCTGCTGCATTCTCTCAGTGGGAAGGGGGCCTCTCAGTACTAGGTCTTGTAAAACAAGCAGGAATGTAGCAAGCTGACCTGAGGTTCCCCAAAGCACCCCCACATTTCTACCCAGCTCAGGGGTAATTGAAGAAAATATCTGATTCCCGCCCCCCCCCCAAAGTTTCCCCCCTGTTTCTCTGTGCCCCGTGCATACTGAGAACTGTGGGGGAGGGGCGGGGTAAAGAAAGGGCAGGAGCTGAAAGCTGGCTCTCTGGGTTCATGGCCCTCTTTCCAAAGCTGCAAAGAAGATTAAAGAGGTAACTGTGCTCTAAGATGTTCTATAAATACTGGGATCCTCCCCTCTTAAGAAAAGACACAGTTCCTTACAGGAGAGAACTACATGAAGCAAGAAGGCCAGGCTGCACGACAGAGAGGCGTCCTGCCACTCTAGTTGGACTGGCATTGAGAAGTCATTGAATGCCACGAGTGACCCACACAGCATCCAACTCCTGGAGCCTCTTGCATTTAATATGCCCATACATCACTGTGTGTGCCTCTAATGGGTGCTTATTAAGCCCCAACTCTGACTGGCAGTGGGTAAGGAACAATGGAGTGGGATCCTTGATAGGAATCCCTGCTATGTCCCATTGGCCAGCTGTGTGACTCTGGGAAGGGCGGTCAGAAATCCTCTATGCACCCCACTTTTCTCAGATGGGAACAAGAGAACCCACCTCATGAGTCACTGTGTTCACTCACCCCCCCCCCCAGGGGATTCCCACACATGTTCAAGTTGATGAGTCACTGGCTTCAGAAAAGTTACTTCAGTTTTGCTGAGTCATAGCTCCTTCCTTCATAAAGGGGAGTTCATATCATCCACCTTATGAGGCCACTGTAGCAATGAAATGAGACCATCTACATCAAACACTTGGCACAGTGCCTTGACGGTGTTAGACACTCAGTGCACTATTATTATCACTATGACAGATTTACAGAATAACAGTAACTCCAAAACAGGTCCAGGAAGACTGGAGTCTACCGATCCTCCATCAGGAAAGTGGTTTCAAAGAGAGTCCAGAGGAGATATTAAGGGTAACTGGCTAACATTCCTGTCAACCGCTTGAAGCGAGTTTGGGGCCCAGGTTCCGGACTCTGGATTGATCAATACATGTTGTCTATGATCCAGGTATCAAGATAAGATGCTACAAACTCTGACTCCTTAAGCATCTTGAGATTTGAAACTCCATAAAATGGAAGCCCCCCCCCCCCTTAGGTAATAGGAATTTTGAGGAAAGCCCCTGAAAAGAGGGTTAGAGACATCAGTCCAAATACTGGTACATAAACAGATACTAGTAATGTATGGTGGATACCTTTGGATTGTGCTGCCAGTTAGTGAGGGAATTTTCAATAAGGAAAGATGATATAAAGGTACCTAATGTCCAGAATGACAACATCTAGAATTCAAGAAGCAAGGAATAAGCATCTTAGATTCCACATCACCAATACCCCAAACAATTCAGGTAAAAGTCATGAGGGCTCCCAGCAATCAATGGCAGGGGTACCTGCTGATCCTTCTAACCTCTAATTGGTGCCATTTCCACTTTACTTGTTTCCCCCCCTGGCTTCCAAAATACCACCTACTATAGCTTGAAACATAAATGCCTTCAAAGGTCCACACAGCAAGGTCCTCAGGTAGCACTGTTGAAAGAGGGTTGAAGCTTCAAGCATTAAGGCGCAGTCAGTCTTTGCACCTCTACCAATAGCTTTCCCGCCTGTAGTCAGACATACTCCTCTCAGGCTTCCACCAACTGTCTGTTGCAGATGTTCGCTTACTATGGAAATCTGATTTCCTAGGCAAGGAGATCACCTGCTACAGGAAGGATGAGTAAGGCTTATCCTTGAGTTATACCCAGCCTTGAGTAAAGAACCTGGCATATAAAAGATATTCACTGAAATATGAAGTGAACAAATGAATGAAAAAGTCATTTGAATGAGTAAATAAAGCAATTAAGGAAACAAGTGAGAAAATAAATGAATGAATGAATGAATGAGTAAATGAGTGAATAAATGAAGGAATACTGAACATGAAAAGAGTCAGACAGAGTGTAAAGGTGACTAGAAATTGAATAATAAGAAATAGCAGGACCAGGAAGCTGACTGGATGAGTAAAGCCCCTGCTGCCAAGACAGATGGCCTGAGTTCAATCCTCAGAACACAATGGTAGAGGAAGAGGACTGATACCTGTAAGTTTTCCTCTTGTCCTCTGACCTCCACATGTGAGCCATGGCACATATGCACACATGAACACACACTAAGCAAATAAACATGTAACAAAACTTGGAAACACTATATAAAAAAAGCCTAGAGACAGACATGAGGCTGCATCTGGCAGAGTGTCTGTGTATCATGAGCAAGGCCTTTGGTTCCATTCCCAGCACCACAAAAACTGAAATAAAAAGCTGGTGAGATGGCTCAGTGGATAGACATGCTGGTCACCAATCCTGATGAATTGAGTGCCATACCTGCTACCCACGTGGTGGGAGGAGAGAACTAACTCCTAGAAGTTCACTGTGACCTCCTCATATGGGCATGCCCCTCCCACATACTCAAGATAAATACATAAATATTTTTAAAAATTAAAATAAAAAGGAAGACACAGTCAAACACTCAAAGGCAAGCTGGGAAAAGTTTAATGAAGCCTCCCTCTGTAGAAGAAGAATGAACCTAAGTGGAAGAAAGTAAAGTAAGTATTTCATTCACAGGAAGGAACAGTCAGGGATATGATGCTGGGATGGGACCCTCTAAGACTTACAGCCCTGTGCTCAACCCATCAATGTACGTGATCACACAGGGATTCACAGTCAAGCTCAGAAACAGAAACATGTCCCTCTTCCATATTGCTCTATCAGGAGAGAAAGAAAGCTGAGATTCCACACCAAGGGAGCTGGACAGAGGAAGATGGGCTCTTTTAGGTTTGGTCTTGCTTCTGTTTGGTTTCTGAGACAGGATCTCATGTAGCCTAGGCTACCTTCCAACTTACTAAGCGAAGGATGACCTTGAACTTCCAATTGATCACACTGTCTCCATCACTTAAATGGTAGGATTATAGGCATGCATCATCATGCTCAATTTATGGGTGCTGGGAATCAAACCCAGGGCCTCATCCATGTTAAGGAAGTATGCATCCAACTGAGCTATGTCCCCAGCCCATGGATTCTTGATTCTCAGGAACTGAAGAGTTGAAGTACACTTGTCAGGCTCTGTGGCAGCCACAGCTGAACTTCTAGCTTGGTTACTGGGCTGACACAATGATCTGTTATGTATTCCAAATGTTAATTAATTACTCCCAGAAGGCTATATGGTGTCTATTACTTTGCTTGCTAACCATTGTCTCTGATTGGCTTTAATAAAATGCTGAGGCCTGTGATTGGGCTGAGAGAGGTAGGTGGAGAAAATGTTGGCAGGCACTGGAGGAGCAGAGAGAATCATGGGAAGAAGAAGCCAGGAAGAGGAAGAAGGAGACACACGATGGGGTAGATGGAAAAAGATCATGCCATATGGCCTGGAACATCAGCATAGCATGGAGAATAACAGCCCAAGGGTGTGTGTGTATATATGGGGTTTTATTTGGGAAATAAAAATATAAGCTAGCTTAGTTGAGCCAAGATTGCACAACCCAGGCTAAGGCTTGTTAAAATCCAGCAGGCGTTTGTGTGTTTATTTATAATGGCAGGTTAAGGATTAACTTCTCCAACCAATTAACCATAATATAAATACTGGAAATAAATTAAAAATAATTTTCTACACCGGGCTCATATGGAAACAGGACATGTTTCACACAGCCACCTGATATGGAAAAAGCCATCCCCACCTGGTCACTAAGAAACAGTTTCACCATCCTAAACAAGATACTGTTAGCACCTCAGATGTTCATCCAGTAACCACACATGTCTCAGGGTCTGGTAAGAGAGACCACTCCCATTAGGACATGGACACATTGATTCAGACTGCTACTGACTCCCACTAGCACTAGCTATATCCTGTAGGCTAGACAGAATGTATTCCCAGGGAGGGAATCAGTACCCAGTGAATGCCTTCTGCCTCAAACCACTGATTGACAGTGCCAAATGAGAGCTGAAAACAAACAGGAGAAAAATCATGTAAAAAAAATTTTTCATGAGCAAAAGAAGGACAATAGGGAGACAGTACACCAACCAAAAGACAGCAAGTGGGGCTTGGGAGATGGCATGGGGGTAAAGACCTAATTTCATATTTCTCATACCCACATAAAAAGTTGGGCATGAAGGTCCAGATCTGTAAGTTCAACACTGAGAGGAGATCCTGAGGGGTTGCTGGTAGCCAGTCTAGTCTAGCCAGCAGGTTCCAGTTCATTGAGAAACCTTGTCTCAGAAAATAATGTGGAGAACACCAATGGCACACATACACATATGTATATGTATAGTATATTATAGCATATGTATATTTACGTGTATATATATATATATGTATTTACTAGCAAGAGAAGAAGTAGGACAGAAGGAGGAAAAGAGGGAGAAAAGAAGTGATAGGGGAGGGAGAGTGAACTTAAGCATCAGGCTTGGTGGTATATACCTCTAACGTCAACACTTGGGAGATAGAGACGAAAAGATCTAGAGTTCAAGACCGTCCTGGACTACACAGAAAGAAGCTGTCTAATAACAAAAAAATAAAAATAAAAATAAACAAATACTTTAACCAGGACACCCTGGAGAGAGCAGCTGGTTTAATGCAGAGGTACACAATACCCCAGGCTCTGAGCAGTACCTCCTGCTCCAGTTTCCTGAGATTGAAAAGGCATAGACGCAGTTTTCTAGAAAGATTTACAATATAAAATAGCCAAGATAGGCCATTGGGTAGTTAGTACAAGAAACACATATGCAATATGAAAGCAATTATATTAACCATGTGCAGGGGAAAGATGTCTGGAAGGTCGGATTAAAGACCCTCCTTCAAATCTTTGTAGTATAGGAGAGAGAACATGAACATTTTCCTTCATTCAAAGCAGGAACCTGCTAAGAATCACACAGGTAGCCCCAATTCTCACAGCATGGTAGAAAGTCATCAAGAATCCAAGAGACAGTGAGGCCAGCACTGTTTTGTATAATACCGGACACTCTGGAATAATCTTGCAAACACAATCACCTGGTTTTGTGTTAATAAAGCAACACTTGGGATCCCTTCAACCTCGCTTATGGATCCAAAGGAATGTGTAAAGCCTTCAGACAAAACTCACTTCCTTCCCCCCACCTCCGATTTTTGTCCATTTATAAGAATATCAGGCTGGGCAATAGTGGTGCACACTTTTAATCCCAGCACTTGGGAGACAGAGACAGGTGGATCTCTGAGTTTGAGGCCAGCCTGGTCTACAGAGTGAGTTCAAGGCCAGCCAAAACAGAAAAACACTGTCCTGGGGGCGGGGCGGGGGGGATACTGAAGAAAGTACTCAATATCTACAAAGTAATCCTAGTAAACCAAAAGGGTAACAATGGTGGAAAAGAGAAAAATATGCCAGAAATAATAAGATTCTGAAAAAATATCATATACAGTAATTTCAAAGAATTATTTAATGCATACATTTTCCAAATCCTTTGAAAAGGTCCTTTCCACTCAATTTTCTACAATATAATATTATTTTCTTGAAAAGTGCATATTTTCAAACTGGGCTCTTCAATTCTTATGAAATAATATTTCCAGAAACTCTTTAGTCAACTACCCTTCCCTGGAAACAATTCTCATGGCTCCCACAACAGAAGCAGCTGCTGTACAGATAACATGTTTATGAATTTATAATTCCTAGGAAAGGTGTGTCTTTTGCTTTCCATGTCTTACGGCAGAGGGTAATAACCAAGATAAAGGTGCAGGATGCAAATGTTGCCTCTCTTGGTCATGCCCACGTGGTAGCAGTTAACACAAGGCTGCCCACTCATCCAATGGGTGGACCTGAATCAGAGGAAACAGCTAACTCTGTGAGTCCCTCCTATAGGCTGAAATCCAGTTCTTTCTTGAGTCCATGTGAAAAGGACAGCATGGGAGAACTACTACCTTCTAACCTAGAATGCCAGAGTTAATTCAGGAGTGCAGAAACTCTGGGTGGCCTTTCTCTCCCTAAATAGAAACAAGGCCATGTCCCCATTCAGAAGGGCCCCTTTAGGCTCAGCAGGCAATGAACTTCAAGAGCCCCAGCTTGGAAAACTCCCTGTCCTAGACAGTAACCCACCTACCTTCCTCTCTTTCCTTTTTTTGTAGTTTGTGGATATGTCTATGTTCAGGTGTACAGGCACGTGCGTGTGGAGGCCGAAGGACAACTTTGAATGCCGTTCCTCAGGTTCTGTCTACCTTGTTTTTGGAAACAAGGCCCCTCCATTAACCTAGAATTCACCAAGTAGATGAGGCTGGTTGGCCAGTGAGCCCTGAGCACCCACCTGGAGCACCATACCTGACCCCACACCCACCACCTGCCAGGGAATGAACACAGGTCCCTGTGTTTGCAAAGCAAGCATTACCGGCTGACCAGCTTCCCGGATCCTCTTTATCGAGGAAGACACAGGTTCTACTTCCCTCATAACCTCCCCCGATGGGAAATTCAGTTCATCTCCATCAACCTCAATTATCCACCTTCCCCAGGTAAGATGCTGTTATGGGCTGGGGCAAGAGGAGATTGAGAACTGGGAAGAGACTGCTTAGTAATGAATAAGATGGACCACCAGACCTCCCAGCATCCAATAAAAAAACAACCAAATCAAGGGGAAGTCAGAGATGACAAAAACACAGACTAGTTCTTCTAAAAACATTCTGGAGTTTTTAGGTTAGAAAGAGAGGGTATGTGGGATTTGGGTGCAGACCTCTGTTCCCTGCAGGTCCAAAAATACTCCACATATCCCCAGCATGTAAACTACATGGAGCAGGCATGGGTGAGATATTTATAGAGGAGAGGGTATGGGCAAGGACACCCAAAAGGGAGTTGCCAGCCCTGAGAAATGTAGACAGGGGTCTCTTTCACTCCAAGATACCTTGGGGAAATACCCTCTTTCTACTAGGGATTCCCTCAATCTTCCAAACTTGCCCTTTTACTGCAACTGGGGGTCAACCTCATCCCAACAGAGACCCAGAAAGTTCTACTTCCACCTTTGCCTCAGACACCCACATCTTTCCTTTTATCCTTGCTAGTTCCACTCCATCATTCTATAAACACTGTAGAGCTATATCTGAATAAAACCATTGTATCTCAGAACAACACAAGGAGACCATATTGACATTGGCATAGTGGTTGTGGTGTTGATGGGGTAAAAATGGCATGCCATCTCTCTCCATCATCCACTACAGGAATGCCAGGTAACTCCACCACCAACTCAATAAAAATATCCATAAAAGTGGGGCATGGTGGCACATGACTGCAATGCTAGCACTCCAGAGGTGGAGGCAAGAGGGTCATGAAATTGAAGCCATCCTGGGATGCCTAGCAAGATCCTGTATTTTTAAAAATCTAGCCCCCCCCCCCCCCCCCAAAAAAGCCCCAAAGAACATATTGTGCAAGCTTAATGTTAACAGAGAGGTCATGCTATGCTACATATGAGTGGTTAAATACATTATACTCGATTTCTGTAGCTGCTTCGGTAGTTCATTTGTTCATCAAAGTGCGTGTCATTCCTACAATGTGCTATATCAGACACTACAAAATCTACCTCTTCTGGTGTTCTCAGAAAACATACAATGAGGAAAGCAATGTCACTTAGGTAGACCTAAAGTAAGGGGCAATTTCATGTACATACTCTACAGGGTAGGATGTGGTTCAAATGAGTCATCTCTACCTGGATCTCAACTGTGCAGAAATCATAAGGGTGGGTCACATAACTAACTCCTCGTCTACACTCCTTGTCATTCAATCAGTAGAAATCTTCTCACTCCTTCCACTCTCTATGTTGAGGTGAGCAACTTTCTCAATGGAACAAGAGAACCAACATCCAACTCTGTCATGGAGCCCAAGCTCATGGTACTGGGTTCTCAAATCACTTCCCAAAGCCACCCGTGCCCTTTAATGTTTTAGTGGTTGTTGTTTTGTTTTTGAAAGAGGGTCTTGCTATGTAGCCCTGTCTGGCTTGGAACTCATTGTGTAGGCCAGGCTGTTCTTGAGCTCACAGAGATCCATCTGCCTCCTCAGTGCTGGAATTAAAGGGATACAACCTCATGCGGGCGCCCTGTGCCTTTTAATCAGGAAGTTCTAGAGGTCTTAAACAAGCAACTGTGTTCCTAGCCACATCTATTCTTAAAATAAGCTGGCTCCTTTGGCAGTTATCACTTGTCTGGAGCAGACAGAGCTCTGGAATAATATAAACAGGTTACTGTAGCTACTGCAGCGGCCTTCCTAAAACACAGAAGGGATGATGGAACACTCCCCAAGGCATAAAGGAGAGGCTGTTCTCCACGGCGTCATGTCTTTGACTCTTATACTTGCTAGCACACTTGAGCATGCTGCCTCACTGTTTCAGCTCCTAGTGATCCTATTTCCCCAAAAAGAAAAACTCACTCACCCCAGGTTTTTAAAATCTGAAATGGAGATGAACTTTCCTAAATATTTGTCAATGCCTGGTCATTCAAGACTGATAAGTCAACATTCTCTCAACCTTTTTCTAGCTTCCTCTGACCAGCCTCCACCACGGGATAGGCAGCCATATTTAACAACAACAACAAGAAAAAAATTTTAATTAAAAAAAAAAACAAGCAAAAACATAAAACAATACAGGGCTTGAGTCAGAAAGGTGAAGTGGCAACACAGCTCCATGATGTAATAAACGACCTGTGCTTAGCCTGTTCTGAACCTGTCTCGTCTTGGTAACATTGGAGTAATACCACACTTGAGGTTCAAAAAAAAAAAAAAAGTCATATAAATAAAAATGTAGCCATTGTTTAAGAATGTTACCTCTTGGGCTAGAAAGGTTTAATCTATAAAGTATATGCCCCATAAGCATGAGGCCATGGATTCAAACCCCAAAAACCATGTGAAGAAGCTAAGTATGATGGTCATGCTTTCAATCCAATGGTAAGGAGGTGAGTCAGGAACTTACAGGACAAATGGCCTAGCCTGGTGAGTTCCAGGACAGTGAAAGACCCTGACTCAGAAAACAGAGTAGATGAACTTCTGAACAATGCCCAAGGTTGTCTTCCTGGCCTTCACATATATGCATGTACGCAATCTCTGTGAGGCTTGCTAAAAGTTGTTTTTAAGATAAGATTGGCTCAGAACTAACCAGGTGAAATGTGAGGTTATTAGAAAATTTTAATTATATACAAAATCCCCCAGTTTTTGAGTCAATGGAGATTGTCTATAACCATTGGCCTCCTTGGAAGAACAGGGTTTTTTATTTTTATTTATCTGAGCTGGGGAAGAAAAGAAGCCATGTTACCTTATTCTTCAAGTAGGAACCCACCATTAAACCTCTGCAGGTAATTGAGATCCATGGAAGTCTGAAGTACTTTATGGTTGATAGACAGACCCAAGTTCTCAGCTACCATCCTTATCAATGGTCCCCATGCTGACCATACATGCAAGTAGACTATATAGGGTTGATTATTCTCAGCTTAAAATCCAAAACAATCAGAAATACACGTGTTGTACTGGGAGTCAAAAATGGTGCTAAGTGGTCAAGTTCAAGAATATGAAATATAACACAATGTACTTGCAGAAAAACTTCACTCTTTCCTGCTTTATCTAACATTGGCCGCTGATGCTAAACTTCTGACATTATAGGAGGTCAAACCACAAGGTCAAATGATATGCGTCTTAGGGGCCTACAGCTTCCTTAGCCAAGTGTTCCAGACATGGTGATGCCTGCGTTTGCTACTCTCTGAACTTGGGAATGGTACCCGAAGACCTGAAGAAAGCTGCTGAACCAGGCATGGAGATGATACATGGCTATAACCCTGTAGATAGACCTGCAACTTGAGAAGCTAAGGCAAGAGAATGAATGGCAAGTTCTAGACCAGCTTCAGCTATATGATGAGACTGACTCAAAAACAAAACAAAATGAAACAATAACAAGAACAAAACAGAGAAGACAGGAAGGAGAGAGGGAAAGAGGGAGAAAGGGAGAGAAACATGGAGGGAGAAAAGGAGGGTGGGAGGGAGGGAGGGATCAGCAAGCAGACTGATCAGAACTAGGGCCAGCCTATAACCTTCAAAGGCCCATCTCTAGCGACCTACTCCTACCAGTGAGGCCCCACCTGATACTTGCATCAGTGAGAGAACAAGCACATAAACCATAAGCCCGTGGGGGACATTCCTATTCAAACCATAACACAGACCTGTGGGGCCAATAATAAAGCCAGAGCAGAAAGGCTTGAGTCACCTTCTCCCACTATCTACCAGGAAGCCACGGCCACCTCACAGATCTGACTAAGTTCCTAAATACCCACTCCTCAAAGATGCTTCAAATCCCTTGAGCAAGCAAGGATAAGGTAACAACATGACAAGATTCCCTGATCATCGTTGCATTTCTCCTGGGAAGACCGAGGATTTGGAGGCTGCCTGCAGCAATGCATTACTATAATGTAGAAAACAGTTTATAGTGGTTACAACCACGTGGTCTATATTGCTCTGCATGTATTTCAAGGGCTACAACAAACATGATTTCTGATTCTTTTCAAATCACGTCACAAATCTAGGAATGCCTGGGAATATGCTGGCTCCATGTCACACAGAACTATAGTTAATTAAAACTTTTTTTTTTTTAAATCTCATGCAACCAAGTTTGCTACACAGTCTATGTTGTTTGTGTTTCCTTTACTCCCTGGGCAAAGTTTAAATGTTGTAGACCTGAAGAATCAAAAAACACTTTGACTATGGCTTTTTCCTACAGCTTGGATGTTCCTCCCAATTTCTCAAGTTCCACCAAAATGTAATTGAACTCAAAGAGACAAAGAAAATTCTCTTTAAAAAAATAATAATTTAATCAATGAAACTTTTCAAATATACCTATAATTTGTTTTGTCACTCAGAAACTATGAGAGAGAAATCTACCAGAATGAAAAACAAAATGATCATGAGAAAAATATGTTCAAACATATATACATGTGGATATTTACATATACCCATGGTGTTTTCAAGCAATGAATGTCCTAATAACAAATAGAAAGGAATAGCTGGGTGGTCCATCTGTACATGGATGGAGGTTTTCCCATAATTTTCTACAGTTAGAATATTAAAATTTTTGTTTCCCTAAATGAAAATAAGTATATTTATCATAGTAATATCCTATCTAGCTAATAATCTATGTTTATTGCCACTAACTAGATAGGCAACACTGTCACCAACATGTTCTACTGTTGTGAAATATGACGATCAAGTCAAAAATTTCTTGAGAGAGGATTTCACATAGCCCAGAGGTGGTCTCAAACTTGATATGAGTTGAGGATACCCTTGAACTTCTGATCCTCTACCTCTACCTTCCAAGTACTGGAATTACAGGCACATACCACCATGCCCGGTTCTTAAGTGGTGCCAGGCATTGCATCCACAGACTCAAGCAAGCACTCTACCAGCAGAGCTCCATCCTCAGCTCTCAAATCAACTTCTTATTGATTCAACTAAATTCCAGTCCCTAAGCAACACGGCAATAGTAGGTTGGGATATTGTGATAAGCCATACCCTGGGTTTGCATTTGAAACCTCTCTGAAGAAATCACGGTATCATAATAAAAATGAAATCGTAACTACTACAACAAGAAATTAAATGTGAGCATTTACCTCACTGTATTACAAACTCTGCAGCAGTACTGCTCATAGGCACACCAGCAACAAACCACCCCAGCCCCTGACCTCAGTATAGACCTCTCCCTTCTCTCTCCTGCCACATGCGTCTTCTCACCCTCATTCATCCCTAGTTGTTTACTGTCTGCCCCTCTTAGAACCCCAGCTCCATGAGAGCTTGGACACAAACATTCCCCACATCCTGACAGCATCTAAAACACCCCCTGGCAAGGCGGAGGTGCTCACTAGGCGTTTGCTGATTGACTACTGACTTAGTCTCTGGGAAAAGAACTGAAGTGGGTGACCTCAGCCCTCACCTCACTTCCCACCACCTGCTCTTACCTAGTTCAGTGTCAAGGCCTGCAATGACAGAATAGCATTTTGTGGGTTGGCTATTAGCTTTTTGCAAGATTCAAATGTCAACAAAACATAAAAAGAGCCGCTCAGGCAAGTTACTTTTATGCCTACTATCAATCGCTCCCTTCTCTGTGCTTCCTAGATTACACTTGCATGAGTCTCTTGCTTAGCCCTCCAGTGTTTCTTGGTGAAAATACAAGTATACCCACACAAACACTTTCACACAACCACATTTCTTATGCAAACATGACTCTCTGCTTCGATTTTTCACTTGGCCATATCCATGTAGACCCTTCCCCAACAGAACACAGTGAATTAACATCCTCTTCTCAAAAAGTTCTTAGACTTATTTTATTTTATGTGTATCAGCATCACATGTATATGTCTATCACATGTGTGCCTGGTACCCAGAGAGGTCAGAAGAGGCATCGGATCTTCTGGAACTGGAGCTATGGATGGTTGTGAACCATGTAGGTGCTGGAAATTAAACCCAGGTCCTCTGCAAGATCCAAAATGCTCTTAACTGCTGACTCATCTCTCCAGACCCTTTTATCATTCTCTCTTTACAGAGACAAAGCATCACTCTGTAATCATGTGACAACCATCCTATTAACCAGTTGGACCTTTGAGGACTTTCGACATTCCAATGTTACACACAAAGGTTTACTAGCAACTTTATGCAAATGCTATTTGGGCCATTGGGTTGTGTTTCTGAGAGAGTAATAAATAGATCCAAGACTGCTGGATCAAAGGGTAAATGTATGTGAACTTGGGTTCACACAGGATTGTCCAAAAATATCATTAAGTAGCCGGGCGGTGGTGGCGCACGCCTTTAATCCCAGCACTTGGGAGGCAGAGGCAGGCGAATCTTTGTGAGTTCGAGGCCAGCCTGGTCTACAAAGTGAGTCCAGGACAACCAGGGCTACACAGAGAAACCCTGTCTCGAAAAACCAAAAAAATATATATATATATCATTAAGTGGCATAAACTGTGGTACTGTAAATATGTGTGTGTGATATAAAATGTGGTACTGTAAATATGTGTGTGTTTGTGTGTGCATGTGTATGTGTGGTGTGTGTGTGTGTGTGTGTGTGCGCGCACGCTGTATGTCTCTAGGGCTTTTTCCATTTTGATCAACAGGATTACTTTATTAGTTACCATGGCATCACCGTGACCAACTACCTCACAGACATAGCTTAAGGAAGAAAGGGTTTATTTTGGTTCATGATTTTAGTCTCTTGAGGAAATGGGGAGGGGACATAATGGGGATAGCACCATGCCCAGTAGTGAGAGTTTGTACAAAGACTCCTCCTATGATAGTAGATTGGGAAAGACAAGGTATTAGAGTTGGAATCAGGAAATGGTATAACCTTCAAGACCACCCCTAATGACCTACCAAGCTATACCTTCTAAATATCCCACAGCCTTCATAACAGAGCCATAAGCCAGGAACTGGATATTCAAACAGGAGCCTGTGAGGAACATTTCACATGCAAATCACAACAACAGCTAACCTACTTCTCTACTCCCACAGATACACTCTGAAGATGGAAATCAACACCAAGTCTCCCAGTGGTGGTCGGAGCTCACCTTTCCTGTTTTCCTGGGACCCATCAATTCTCTAAGGCTGACACAGACTCCTTCTGGTAAGCTATGAGAGGAAATTGCCCTCCAGAAAAGACCTCTGGTTAATATGGGTGGAATTGCATTTTTCTAAGAGCATTCAATTATTCTAAGTCAGCAGCAAATACTGTTTTTATTGCAATGTACAAAGTGACAAGGGAACAAAAACATAAGTGATTATTTTTAAAAACCTTGTTCATTCTGACTCAGGGAATTCCCAAAACTAGTTTATATTCTGAGTTTTTAGTAATTCGTGACTTTTTCACAGTAAGACACTATAATTAGAAAATGATGCCTCTTTGCAGAATTAGCAAAAAGGTTTTTTCCCACCCCTTCCAGAGAAGGCATTAAGAAATAACATCCTTTCACACAAGATTGGGGCTTTCAGGAAACTGAACCTTTGGTTGAGAAGGATTATTCCAGGCAGGAAGCATTGAAGCAATGATCCGATTTCCTATCAGCACGGACTCGCTAACTACAAACCTTCCTGCAATCAATCTGTTCCTGTTCTAGTTACTTTTCTGTTGCTATGATAAATACACTGACCAAAATCAACTAAAAGAAGAAAGGTTTATTTGGTTACAATTACAGGCTATAGCTCATTACTACTGGGAGGTCAAGGAACTCAGTGTATCACATCCACAGCCAAAAGCAAAGAGAGAATAAATGCATGGGTTCTTGTCTTCTTGGTTCAGTTTCTCCATTTTTCTCTATTTAAGGACCCCTTGCCTGGGGAAGAGTGTCACAAACAATGGGCTGAGGCTTCACACATCATTTAACAACTAAGACAAGACCACAGACCAGTTAACACCTCAAGAAGACCCTAACCCCAGGTGACTTGTAAGCTGAGTCAAGTTAACAGCAGCATTCTAGTTGATATGGGTTATTCTGTGAACTTCAACTCATTTTAAAATCGACAGCCACTGAGGTGGAGGGAGGAGATTGTGATGGAGATTTAAATTGAAGTAATAAATGAACATTAAAAAAAACCCTTAAAGTAGAGGGAAAAATCAGCAGGCATGAAAAATATAATAGTCCATGAACAATACATTCTCCAGACAGTTACCTTATTTAATAACTCATACACAACCCACCAAATACATGCACAAGAATGTTTGAGCTGCTTATTCCTAGCAGTCCCAAACTCAGAACAGTCAAATGTCCATTGACTGTGCAATGGTCCTATGGTTTGGACATAAAGTGTTCCCCTAAATGCTCATGTGTTCAGGACTTGGTCTTCTTCAAACTTTATGAGGTGAGACTAGAGAAGGCCAATCAATCACTGAGGGTGGGTTATAGGGGCATCTTGTCCCTAGCCTCCTGCTAATCTCTCTGTTTCCCATACACCATGAGATGAAGAATCTCCGCCATAACACATTCCCATGAGATTCTGGGACAGCCCCTGTTGGCTTAACCCTCTGGGATTGTGAGATAAAATAAATCCTTCCTCCTTGAAATAGTTCTCCCCAGTATTTTGGTCACAGCTCTGCAAAAGTAACTAACATACAGAAATAGTAACAGCAATGGTGGTGGCAGACAACCTTTGGACATATCAACATAAATGAATCTCACAATGCCTAAGTGTGATTCCATGGATAGGGGATTCAAAGCAGATGAATGTTTACCTTTGGGAGTACCAAAGTATATTAAGGAGCTGTCTCAGATGCTAGAAATGTTTTCTATCTTCCTCTAGGGTTAAAAAGAGAGAGACTTCTGAGCTCATGTGTAAATGATAGCTTACCACCTTATGCTGGTTAGTTACCACCTGAATCAAGAAGTCCCTGCTATTGAAGTGGAAACCAAAGTTCCTCTGTCATACATCCTCAAGTGATACCAGGCCCTTAACTGACCAGCAGAGCAAAAGTCAGAAATATTTTCTTAAAGAAATTAGGGCTTAGCTCTTCCTGAAAGCTTCTTACACCTTGTCTGTGGAAGGATGGGAGTTTCTAAAATATTATGCTTCATTCTCAGACTCTCTTCTAAGACTTTTGCCTAAAGCCAAAATGACATTGGCCATGCTGATTTAAATTCTTTGGTACGACCATATGCTGCAACCTGAGCAAACCGTGACTGAAATAAAGCATTCACTAGGAGACTAGCATGGTACTGTTTCAATAATGGGAGGGTAGAACAAGGAAGTTAGTTTTCGCCAGGTTAAGGGTTTCAGTTTGACAAGATGTAAAAGCTCTGGACAAGGGTGGTGGTGGTCACACACAATGTCATTTAATGTCACTGAACTGTACATTTAAAATAGTTACAATGGTCCATTGTGTTCTACATGTATTTTACCACAATTGTTTAAACGACCAAAGTTGTGAAATTGAGCTGAAGAAATTAAGGTCACTGTGCAGTTCCACATTTTTACTCACTGAACATGACCGAAAGACAGGATGAATCAGCAAATATCACCCACCCTGGGAGCCTCCTCTTCCCTCTCTCACACCAGTTTCTCACTTGTCCTGGACTGGTTTTCCTCAACATTCCCCTCAAATGAGAGGACACCTGGCCACTTTGCTGAGGAAAAGCATCCCAGATAATTGTTGCCTCAGGACCCCAGCATGAACACTGTCCTGGTCTCCAGGAAGCAGGGCATGATGAACACTTTGGCCAGACAAAGTTCAGAACATGTTCCTTCCGAAGAAGCCTGAAATTCATCTAAATAAAGCTTTCAGATGTCATAACCCTTGCTTCCTAAGTAAGTGAGTTTTTTTTTTATCACTGTGAAAATGCCTGACATAAACAGCTTAAAGATTGATGTCAGCTCATAGTTTCCAAGGTTTCAATCCATCAATGGTAGGGAGGAGATATCAGGGGAAAGCAGCTCACATAAGGGCTACTATGAAGTGTGGAATGAAAGAGAGGGAAGGAGAGAGGGAATGAGAATGAACGTCAATGCAAACTCCTTTTTTTCACTTATGCCTCTGGAACCCTAGCCTAAGGGACCACGCCACCAACAGTGTCTCTCCTCTACACAGGGACAGGATCAAGGAGGTCAGTACAGTGTGAGAGTAACAGAAGTCATTGTCTGATCCTGAGATTCAGGACCAGGAAGTTCTCCATTGCCATGTACCATGGCCCAGGAATAAAGCTGCTGTTTGGTTCTCCATCTGCCTGCCCCCTCAACCCTACTTCTCACCTGGTTCAGGGCTCCAATGAGGGAGAGAATGGTTCCATCCAGGTTCCTCATGCCTGGTACCCCAGCATCCCATCTCTCCCAACACAGTGGCCTGAACCTGTGTGGGAAGGGGAAGAATCTCATGCTCAATGGAGATCCTGTGGAAGGCTCAGGGTCTAATCAGCCAATGACCTGTGAGCTAGCAATCCCTGGTGTCTGCCCAGGCATGACTCATTCTGACTTTATTTTGGAACAATGAGAATTTCCCGAGACAGCCAACTTGATAGATCCGTCATTCTCTCTCTCTCTCTTTAAAGATACTCAAGTCTCAAGTAACCAAACAAAACTATCTCAAAGGGCTGTCGCAGACCTCTCATTATAACTCTGAACAGCATTAGAAGCACCTTTGGAGATCATGGAATCAAGCCCCAAGCCTCTTGGGCCTCAGACAAATACACAGTCTCCTTCTCTCAGTGTACAACTCGTCTGTGAAGTGCCTGGTCTATAGGTCAGTAGTCATCTGAGATGCTACCAACTTATTCCTGTCATTTGCATGAACCAATTGATATCTATTTCATCTTGTCAATGAGTTACCGTGTCTCTAAAGCTAGGACCTTCCTTCCTTAAGAATAAATAAGAAACAGGACCTAGGAGTGCAGCTCAGTGACAGACAGTGACTGCCTAGCATGTATGAGGTCATGAGTTATATTAGGCCTACAAAATTTAAAATAGTTAATTAATTAACTAATTATCAAAAATCAGAGCAGGACTGCTATGAGTACTAAATCTTTTTGTTGTTGCTGTTGTTCATTTGTTTGTCCATTTGCTTTTAATCTAATGTAGCCCAGGATGGTCTTGAATTCACTACTTACTGGGTAACTAAAGGTGACTTTGAGCTCCTGACCTCCCTGCACCTCAACTACCCAAGAGCTGGGATGACAGGCATGTATGTACTAGCGTAGTCCAACAGAACTTTCATCTATGAACCTTTGAGATCATCTGGTTGGTTTGGCCTCCTCATCTCTCAGGTGAAACAACTGTGGTACTAGGGATGCAAGTAGGAGCCAACCATCACCACAGAGATCTCAATATGAACACATACTGGTAGATGTGATGATGTTATTTTAGTTGCGTGAGGAAACTTCCATCTTCCCTTTCTCTCTTCCTTTTCTGTTTCCTCCTTTCTTTGGTGATGGAGCAGAGACCCAAAGTATTACTATTAGAGATGGAAGGTCAAGGTGCCTTTAAATTTATTTTTTCTATATATGTGGACTTTGGAGTTTGTGTGGCTCATTGAAGTGTGATTGGCAAATAAAAACTGTATATATTTAGAGTGTATAATGTGATACACAGAAAGACATATATAAGTTGTAAAATGATTACCACAATCAAACTAATTTACATATTCATTGTCTGACACAGTGGTGTGCTTGTGGTGAGAACACTTGAGTCTATTCTCTTAGCATACTACCTTAGTGTTTTTGAAAATGGAGAAAAGTGAGTAGAGAGACAGCTGATCTGGCCCATGGTAGATACAGTTAGTTAGAAATATCAAGAGTTTCAATCTTCAGCTGTTTGGCCCCATTTCTCTGACAGACATTGATTGTAGAGCAGGAATTATGAAGGACTTCCCTACCCTGTCTTGGCAGAGCTAGGCTGTCAACTTACCTGCTTCCAAGTTTTGTCCTTTTTGGACAGCATTCTGTCTACAGTTGAAGCACGGGGTTTTTGTTTTGTTTTTTTTTTTTTTTTGGCCAAGAGATAGGCTTGCCACTAATTCAACCATCTCACACTGGAGATTCTTTGATGCTCATCTTCTACTTGGAGTGGAATAGGGGATGCTGTCAGGAGCTGGCATGTCTCGATATCAAAAAAAATCTTAATTTAAGAAAACATCTTTGAATGCCATACTCTGCAGATCTCTTGGGGTTTTTGAAGACGCCCTATCTCTTATGTTTAGATAAGCAAATGTTGCTGTCTCTTAACAACTTGATTTCTGAGTAGCTTAGAAAAGAACTGATAGACTGTCATAGTAACTAACAAAATGACACGATTGATGCTGTAATGTATGGAGAGAAAATGGGAACTGTCCAGGCAGCCACTGGTATGTCATTTCTTAGTTTTGGAAGCTGCGGGCCCTGCACTTCCTATATAATCATATATATTTATCCCTCTAAGGTCTCTGAGGTGGTTGAAGAATAGATAGCTAGAGTCTCATAGTTAAATTTTGAGTTGTTTAGGAATCAAGAGGGCATTCTGGATCTAAGAAGATGTTTTTAAAATTGTGATGCAAGTTAGTATGAAAGCTGAGTTAGATAGAGAACTTTAAACTCATGGAGATAGTTAGATAGTAGAATGTTAAAGTCAGGGGCCAAATACATATGGACTGGACATTGAGAATGTATGCTAAGCCATATAACTCTCATAATTGTGGCCTATTTATTTCAGTTGTTTTGTACTGTATTTATTGTTATAAGAGAAAGAACCATTTGTTGGACTGAAAAAAAAGGAATTATGCATTTGGGGGGGAAGGGTGAGAGGGGGGAAGGGTGAGAGGGTGGGGCTGGGAGGGGTGGAGGGAGAGGGCTGTGATGGAGATGTAACTTGAAGTAATAAATATTAAAAAAAAAAAAAGAAATGTCGAGAGTTAGCAAACAAGCATTCTCCCTTCCCACACTGTTTCCAAGTTTCTGTATTCTCAACATAGGCACAGCTACATAACGTAACTAGCAAACCTCAGGTGGCTCTTTCGGCCATATCCACTCTACTTTGGAGGCGCTCCAAATGTGTGTGTGGCAAACTGAGTTTTGAGAAAAAGAATAACGCAATACATGAGTTTCCCTTCGTTCTGAGTTGCAAAGTGTTTATCAAGGCACCAAGAAACTAGAATCCCATAACACTCACAGTGCGTGGTGGAATTTGTCTATATTTTTAGAGTAATAACTATAAACGCTCTCTATGTGCTGGACACTTTTCTAAGTGTTTGGCAAGAATGAGTTCAGTTCATCAGCACAACCTCAAAAAGGAACATCATCTCTATTACACAGATAAAGTAGCCAGGACACTGAGAGATTAAGCACCCAGCCCCCACAGCACTAAGGGACACCTAGCATTCTGTGTGACTCGCTCTAAGTCTTCCTCTTTGCAGCCATACTCCATTTTCAGGCAAGCATATCCAATGATCTTTACAGGGAGCAAACGTCCAGGAAAAAAATTCTTTCTCATCTCCCTCTTTCAAAATAGCACAAAGGACTAAAAATAAAAAGTAAAAGAGAAACATAAAATCTATCCCAAAAGTTAAAGCAAAATGTTGGATGTTTTAAAAAAAAAATTAACCTTCATTTTATTTTTCTCATGAAGAATTCAAATTATTTCAGCACTGCCTGACTGTCTTCGCCAAACAAACCTGGACAGGAAGTCCAGACAGTTCTTCAATTTCCTTCTAAAGAACTATCTGGAAGCTGCCCGGTGAGCGACAGCATCCAGGTGGCCCATCAGGCCTCACTCTCAGGAAGAACTGATAGGAAGGTGCCTGTCATTCCTGCTAAAGATTCTGGGTGTGTTTCTTGAGAAAACTTCACAAAAAAGTCCCGGTGGGGTGAGGGTGGGAGTGTGGGGTCGGCCTTCTAATACCCGTGCTAGCTCTTACAGTACTGACAGCAGACGAGTCCATACAACGTAGTTACTTATTTGAAGCGATATCTTTGATGCTGAAACTCAGATCCACCAAGTCTAGAAAGGATGAGACCTCTGAAGATGAAGAGGAAGGGGTGCTTGTCAAAACAGTCCCTGTCCTTTCTTGAAGCCCCTTCACTTACATTCACCCCTCTTGTGGCAACTGGAGTAGGACTAGGTGGCTCCTGTACTATCGGAATGGATCGCAGAATTCTCCAGGGGACAGGGAATGTAAACTGAAACTCAGCATTTCAGCACTTCAAAAGAATGGAGTTCCCTACAAGCCAGGTCAACAGACGGAGAGGTTTAACTTCAGAGGCCTTGGGAATTATTGGCAAAGATTCAGTTACAAGAAGAAAAGGCGTCAATAATAAGGCTGCCATCCCTGCCTCAAACAGCTGAGCTTCCTCAACGGTCACAGCTGAACAGTGAAAAGAATAGTTGAGGCAAAATCGTCCCTACATGTCACATCTGCAAGAAGCATAAAAAGTGACAGCTACAAATAACGAGAGTTTCCAGAATACCTTCCTTTTATTAGTTTAGAACTTCCTGTTCCTTTCAAAAATTTATTAATGTTAAAATTAGTAGCTGACATTCACAAAATGCCAACAACATGTCTATATCTGCTACTATGACTACATCATTTGTTCACCTCTGAACCAACTTTTCAAAACACTGTTAACTTCATTCTAGCAAACAACAGTCAGGCCCCGGAATAAGTAAGGCCATTAAAAGTTATGCAGACAATAAAAATAAATTAGTGCTATAATTCTCCGTGGTTGTCAAGGCATGGTTTTATGACTTTTACATTGGGAAGACTGGGAACACTTTTTTCTCCTTTTATTACTGAAGACGTTGCAAAAGCAATGATTTTAACGGCTAAAGGCAAGTCAGGGAAAGAAAGGGCCTTGGGAATGTTTCCAGTCTACAAAAACACACCCACTGCACCAGGCAGTGATATTTGGAATAACAAAGGGAAGCCTGCTGGCTGTCTTGCAGGCCAGTTGTGTCTGCCTTCCTCCTGGCTACAGTGCTGGGCTGTCTACTTTACCATCCACAATGGTGGTGCCAACATGGAAGCCACCCAAGGACAAGGGCTATCTTCATGCCAAAGGGAGCCAAGCAAAGATGGCCGACCACAGCTAAGTCACACTACGCTGTGGCCAAGGCAGCTTCACTGCAGAACTTTCATATAAATTCTAAGCAACATGTCCTCTTCTTTAACGTCTCAGACATCCCGGGAATGGAGTTGAGCATTGCCTTGCCTGATACAGTAGGACAGCACAGGGTCTGTTCCTCAGGAAGAGAGCAGCGATACTAGACCATAACTTTTAATAGTGTGTTTCTCTTTTAATAGTGTGTCCCCTCTCCTGCCACTGCATGAACACTCAGAAGTGGAACACACATTATCCATTGATGCATCTGACCACAGTGCTTGGAATTCAATGAGTGCCTGTTGTAGCTGTGTCCTAAACCCTATTTTCCGTTCATAAATTTCAAATGTTTTTCCGCAAGTCAAGATTTTACTATCATAGGTACGTTTCTTTGAACCTATCTTCTAAAGACCTTATTAAAACAGACACCTTTCACATGGGGTCACTTTTGCCTTCTGCTGTGAGCTGGTTTGTATAGAGTCTATAAAGGAAAATGGTTCAAAATTGAAAGGGAAATATCAGACAGACAGGAGGGAAGGAAGAAAGGAAGGAAGGAAGGAAGGAAGGAAGGAAGGAAGGAAGGAAGGAAGGAAGGAAGGAAGGGGAGAGAGAGAAGGAAAATAGAGGAAAACTGAGGAGGCAAATTAATATACATGATATATATGTGCATACCACATATGTATGTTACATACTTCTACCAGAAATCTGGCATCACATCACTTCTTCTTATTGCTGATTGTAGGGTATCTCTAAATGTTTACATACTCCTTTTTCTTTTCTTTTCTTTTCTTTTTTAAATCTTTTTGTTGTTGTCATTTAATTGGGTTTTGTTTGTTTGTTTCTGAGACATGACCTTACTTTGTAAACCAACCCAATCTCCAGTTTGTAATGCTCAGGCCTCTGTCTCCTACATCCTGACATTGCACGCACCCCCACACCTGGCTAATCCAAAACACTCAGGGTGCTTCTCCCCAGAGGAGATGAAGGTCCTCAGTGTTCACTGTCCTACAAGGTTCAGCTGCCCTACAATGATTGAAAATCCATTTTGGTTTGTTTTTCCTTGCTAGAAAATAAACAAATAACAAAGAGAGAGAGAATATTCCATTGACAATCTTTCAGAAGCTAAAGAATATAAAATCATTAGAAAAAATGTAGATGAGGAAAACACCAGAGTGAGTTTTTGAGGTTTCAGGTAAAAGCTAAAAATAGTGACAATGAATTAAAGTGCTTTAGAAGTCTGTCTGAAATTAAGAATTAGTAGAAAAAACACATTGTGTATAATTTTAAGAGTATTAAGAAAAGCAAATTTCTGAGCTAGGGAGATAGCTCTGTGCGTGAAGTCTCTATGTGCAAGTACAAAGAGCTGAGTTCAGATCCCCAAAACCCATATAAAAGACAATGACAGAAAACAACTATAATCCCAGAACTGGAAAAAGAGCCCCAGGAGGATTCTAGGGACTCCTAGGACAGCCAGTCTAGATAATCAGTGGCCTCTATATTCAATAAGAGACATTCTCTCAAAAAATAATGTGGAAAGTAATAGAAGACACACCACATTGACCTCTGGCCTCCACATGCATACCCAGTTGCATGTACCTCTGTATATACATGTATATAACATATATATATATATACCAATAAAAAGCAAATTACTAATAAAGACTAATAATTCTTAGAGCCTATAGCTCATATTTTATAATGTTTGTTCCATTCTAATGGTTGTTTTTTCTTCCTTTCTTTTTTTTCAAGACAGAGTTTCACTGTGCAGCTTAGGCTGTCCTGGAATTCACTCTGTAGACCAGGATCTCTGTAGCCTCAAACTCACTGAGATCAGTCTGCCTCTGCCTCCTGGGTGCTAGGATCAAAGGCATGCACCACTATGCCTGGCCATCTAATGTTTTAATAAGACTTGAAGAGTTATTGTTAGTGGATTTTATTCCATCAAATTCTCTCTTTCATAACTTTAACAATAAGATGGCTAGGCATGGTGGTACATGCCTTTAATCCAAGCACTCAGATGGCAGAGGCAGGCAGATCTCTGTGATCAGTTTGAGGCTAACCTGATCTACATAGTGAATTCCAGGACAACCAGGGCAACACAGAGAGATGCTGTTCCTGCTCCATCCCCCTAACCAAAAACAAGACCAAAAAACAAACAAAACAAAAAAAAACCTATACGGTTCCAATTATTGTAGCTTTAAAATTATGTTCTATACTTTCTACTTTTGTGTGAGTTCATTTTATACAGTGCACAATCTACTGTATGTTATGGAGACCAGTGAAAAGACTTATCTAGTGCTTGTAGCTCATGGAGGGTTTTAGTTGTAATCTTTAATATGGAACAGAATATACACAAAAAAGTCACATTTAGACTGGGGAAGAAATAGTTCATCTTTGGTCATGCCAAATTAAATAGACCCCCAAAAGTAATCTAAAAAGACTAATATAAACATCCTGAGATGGACCTACTATTTCATAATTACTGTATAATTAAAATGTATAGTAACTTTTATGAGGAGTTATAAAGAATAAATTCTGGCCAAGCATAGCTTTCTCTCTCAATTTAAAGAGAATGTCCTAGGGGCTGAGAACAAAACTCAGTGGTGGAGCTCTACCCCAACATGCACGTGGCTTTGGGTCCAATCTTAACACTGCCAAAAATAAATAAATAAACAAATAGAATCTGCTGTAAGAAAGGAAGCTAAATTTCAGACAACACTACCCTTTTTCTCATTCTGTTTTAAAGTTTTTTTTTCTCCAGACTGATTTGTATCAAAGATGTAATAAAGAATGAAGTCAATCTTCATTGCCTCTGAGGACCCCAGAAAAGGTCAGGTTGAGGGGCACACCATACCGAAGTGTATCTCTGCAGTGGGGCAATCCACGCAGCAGATTTCTCACTAGCAAAGCTAACTAGCAAAGAAGGAAGAAACATAAAAGCAAAACTTCCAGGTATTTAAAACTGCCTGGCCCCAAAGCAGAGGAAAAAAAGTAACAAACAATGAACAGACACCCTTCAGTCATATCAACTTAAGCTCCTCTGTTCAAGAAGCCATGACAAAGCCTCCTGCAAACAGAAAGGGACACACAGGCCAAGGTGGCTTTGAAGACAGGTAGCTCTCACTCTCTGGCCTCCAGTCAATAGAGGCACCCAGAGTCTAGAGCTTTCAATGAATATTATACCACAACAAACAACTGCCCAGATCTCTGCCCAGGTCTCTCGGATGCACACAGCCTTTTTAACTGTGGAAAACAACTGACAAGAATGACTTCAAAGATGAGTTGTGGGGGAAAGAAAATGGTTTCAGCCTGTGCTTCAGAGAGCAAAGTCCTTAGATAGCCTGGGTTTCATGGGTGGAAGATCTGCTGGAGGTCGCAGGCAACAGTGCCCAGTGTTTGTTCTACCTCTGGGAGTCTTCCCCACACTAAGGCACGTATGGGGCTGGTTAAACACTACACAAAGAAAATGGAAACAGAGTCTAGAGGGATACTGAATCAAACACCAATACTGCATTTTCCCTAAAGGATTAAAGTAATATATCGTGATCCAAGGATCCGGTTTACACAGCAGCCAAAGGCAGGGTGCTTGATTTTTATTGTTGTTGCTTCACAAAAATCAAACTTGTTTTGTTTTTGTTTTTTTTCTTCCAAACTTGTTTTTTAAAGACTTATTTGTTTTTACTTCTTATGGGTATGAGTGTTTTGTCTGCATACATATATGCATACAATATGTGTGCCTGGTAACCACAGAGGCCAGAAGAGGGTGTCAGATCTCTTCAAACTGAAGCTACAAACAGCTGTGAGCTGCCATGGGAATCGAACCCAGTTCCTCTGCAAAAGCAGCAAGTGAGACCGTTGAGCCAGCCATCTTCCCAGCACCCAAATCAAAATTATTAACTGTGACATACAATGGAGCAAGGAGAGAAGGGAAGATCCAAGACTCCCGTGTGGAGGGCAACACTAGCCCATCTGTCCTGCAAAGCCTCCAACTTCAGCATGTCTGGAGAGGCATCTAAGTCCCCAAGTGTGTGTTTCAGAAACAACACCAAAGGCACCCATGACTCCTGGGTAAAGAATCAGGAATAGGGGGCTGGAGAGATGGCTCAGTGGTTAAGAGCACTGGCTGCTCTTCCAGAGGTCATGAGTTCAATTCCCAGCAACCACATGGTGGCTCACAACCATCCATAATGAAATCTGGTGCCCTCTTCTGGCCTGAAGATATACCTGCAGACAGAACACTGTATACATAATAAATAAATCTTTAAAAAAAAAAAAAAAAGAATCAGGAATAACTACCAAACTTATATTTGAACACATTTTAAAATATCATAATGAAATGTTTAGGTTCTAGACAGTGAAACACATAGAAAGCCACAGTAAGGTCCAGAAAATGACCTCATAAGAAAGGTATGTCCAAGAACCGTAAGTGATGAAAATGCTTCCAAAACAAAGGGTTCTGGAAAGTTCTTGAGAAACTAATTGAGTGAAAGGCCTGGGGAACTATGCCTCATTTTTTAATTCAGAGAGGGCAATATCTATCTGAATAATTTCATCAGGGCAAAGAACTAATGAGGTAATCTACCTATTATGACACAAGGATCAGAGGTGCATTAGGTACACAAAGAAAGGCTTACCGTGTGGTTCCTCTCCAAGGGAGAACAGTGACTCAATGGCCAAGCCCTCAGAGCATGGGGACCAATGCTCAGAAAGGAGAGTCAATGACTTCAGCCACCTGAGTCTCTCCTGGCTACGCCCGATACACACTGGAGTGTTCAGTAGATCATCTGATACACACTGGAGTG
>CAJQZJ010009351.1:3847010-3926408 GCA_907164525.1 Lophiomys imhausi | reverse complement strand
TCAGTAGATCATCTGATACACACTGGAGTGTTCAGTAGATCATCTGAGACGCATTGGAGTGTTCAGCAGATCAGTCACCTCAGCAGGCTCAGTGCCATCCTTTATAAGGTTTGCTTGCTCTATAATCCCAGCTGCTCAGGAGACTGGGGTGGGAAGATTGCTTGATCAAGGTCAGTGTAAACAGCATAGCCGGCCCTTATTACTCCTTGCCTAGCTAGCATCTGAGAGCTTGCTGTTTGGAGGGGTTCCCACTACTCTAACTGAAAAGAGTGACTCACTCTGCCTAAGCCATTCAGGCAAACTACACGGTTTATGCCCAGCACCCTGCTTCCCTTCTGGGAGCCTGGAATTTTAGAACTTGCCAAGCAAGTATGTCTATGTGGCTGAATTAAGAACCGGATGTGAAAGCATCTTTTAGCCAAGCATCTTTGCGACACCATTTGACACATGCTGTCACAGTTCCGTATTGGGATGCAGTCTGAGTGATGCGGTGGGCTTCCTGGACCCCTCCCCTCCTTCCCCCACTCTTCCCTTTCTCACAGGATCACCCCCACACTGTCGGGTCACGCCCAGGGCAAGCTCTTCTAAACTCAACACTGGCAGCCTTCAAGCCTCAGAATTCAGCATAGGTCAGAAGCAAGTACCGTGCATAGGCTAACCCTGAGCATTCGGGAAGCACTATGTGGTAGAGCAAACATAAATACATATATATCACAGTGTTATTTAATAAGCTTAAGAACAGCTCGAGGACTGCTCTAACTTTATCGACGCAGCCTGTTAGCATACTTCCTTAAACCTCTAGAATCTTCAGGAAGTCACCTGCTACATTACATGCTAATTCGAGGTCAGCAATGGGCAAGATTGGCAGAGGATCCCCACTTACATCCCAGTACCAGTTAGGCATAACCCTGGCTCCTGGTCATTAAATCAGTGGCTATCCATGGGGCTCCCACATGACAGGCTGGGTGTCAGACCCTTCATAAATGTTACAGCAAACCCTGAAAGATTTAGTATGCAAGGAAGATTCCAGAAGAATGAGCCAACAACTTCAGGTCATAAGCCAAGGACGTGCCTGCTCCTAAGACCCACACACTCTTCATCTTCAGCATGTAACAATCTCAAAACTATCACAGCTTCCTCCTTCCTTCCTCCCTCTTCCTTTCCTTCACTTTCATTCATTTTTAGAGTATTCAAAAGAGAAAAAGGTGAGAGCTCATTTTTTCAAGTTACAAAAGCAACAAGAAAGTAATTGAGCTTTATCTGTCGGCATATATAAGAATACCCCATATTACCCCAGGTCTTTGGAAATATTAAGGGTGCCCTAAAAAGAATGCCTCCAGTCCAAAGATGGTCCTTTTCAGTGTGTGTTGGGATTTGTTATGGTTTGAAAGTGAAATGTCCCCCACTGGCTCCTCATCTGAGCACCTGTTTTCCCAGCTGGTGATAATGTTTCGAGAGACCGTGAGACCTTTTGGAAGTGGGACCTAGCTAGCAGCAATAGGTCATGACAGCAAGCCCCTGAAGGCCACAGTCCAACCTCTTGTTTGGCATCTATATGAACAGCTATCCTCCACCACAACCCCTACTGTTCAAGGCACGGGAGCTCGGGACCAGTACGCTGAAACTCCTAACCCATGATCTGAAGTGAGTCTTTCCTCCCTCGGGTTGTTTCCGTGAGGTACTTACATCCCAGCAATGCAAATGTAACCAAAATAAGATCCCAGCCACAAGCAATCTAAGGTAAGAGTTCACCAAATCAGGCCTTCCTAGAAAACACAGAGCTGAGAGGGGCCAAGGAACAAGGCCCAAGTATGTGGCTGTTTAGAGAGGCCATACTATCACCATATTATCACTGTGAGATGGCAAATGAGCTCTTGACCTGTGTTCTTGTTTCTCCCTCTTCCCTGTTATCTTCATTTAGCAAACACATTGCACACACCAGCTTCCGAGATAATCACATAAAACACTAATAATGTGCTCCTGGTCCAGGCAAACTCTAGACAAGTGCTCCAAAGTTCCATGCGCTGTCAGCCTCTGCTTCCCCAACCCCATTTGATCTCTCTCATGTTGACAAAATTAAGCAACTGAGGGGGAGAAAACGTAAGAAAGCCTCAGCCTTTTGTTTGAAAAAGCAAGTACTTAAAAACATCAAACCCTCCAATCTGAAGGTAAATTTACCATGCTCTTGGAGCAAGAAATGGGGGGAGGGACAGAATGAAAAACAATCCAGTTCTGGTGATGAAGGTCCTATGGGCTGCAGGGCACTGGGTACTAATGTGTGCTAGCCTATCACCAGGGAGAAGGCAGGCATAGAACTAGACAAAGTAAGAAGGGCTGTAGCCTAGAAGCCCCGGCTCTCCCTGACGCCCTGATACCTAGATCAACACAAAGACAGTAATGTCTGTGAGGTGGCCTAAACTGAAAGTTGACTGGGCACCTTTTGTGTGCCTCGCTGGCTTTTCCATGCCGATGTCACAGGCGAGTCCTCTGCCCTGTGCCCAGGATGCATCCAAGCAAGCTAACGAGCTATATGCAGTCCCTCTAGTCCATGAACCATGCACAAGACTGTCCCGCAGGGTCTCCTGGGCTGTGTAATGGCTCCCATCACTAAGTCTGCACCATTGTTGGAGCAGCCAGGTAGGACGGGGCTTCGAGGGAAAGTCAAGCATGAGGCAGACTGAGAAAGATGGAACATAAATAAGGAGAGACCAGGAAACCAGATAATGGAAAGTCTTTTGGGCATGAGTTGAGGCAAAGCAAGGCAAGTTGAGGCAATGAACCCTAGAGCATTCATTCATTCATTCATTCATTCATTCATTCCCACTTGGGAAGGAAAGCAACAAGCCTTAATTTCAAAGTGGTCCCCAGATGGATTTGCCAGTGACATACAAACAGACAGCAGACAAATGAGTCTCAGATTTATCTGCTGTGACCAGTAGAAGGGTTTTAGACTTGACCCTAAGATCCCTACCACCACTGGCAAGTTCTAAGCCATCTCTATGGGCCAAATGGCTCTTGCTCCCCATCATCATTGTTAAAGACAAAGAAGACCTCCCAGAGAAACGCTTGCCGCCATCTCCACAGAGCACATGGAATCCAGAATCCTCATTCCAGGTTCATCTGGATCCTTCTTCCTGAAGAGTCAAAGATGGCACCAGCACATTTGGCCTGAGACATAGTCAGGCCTCCTTAGTTGTCCTTCCCCAGGTATGACCTGACTCCAGACCTCCAGGGTACAACTGAAAGAGAAGTCACAGAATGATGATGTCAGAGGAACACAAGTAGGAGCCAGCAGAGATTGCCAAGACACCGTCAAATCCTCTGTGGAAGTGAGGAGGTTGCAAATCTTAAGATAGAATATGAAGAAGTTGGTCTACAGCCAGCACTTCTAGCTTTCCCAGGGAGTCCTTTGAGGGAAAGAGAAAAGAGGGAAGAAAGACAGACTTGGTCACTGGGACAAGAGGGGAGACCTTATTAAGGCAGATGATGTATGTCCTTAGCCCCATAGAGCAGGAAGTAGTAGGCTCACCCTCCAGATCCCTCCTTAGCCCCATAGAGCAGGAAGTAGCAGGCTCACCCTCCAGATCCCAAGCCAGCTCCTCAGTGGTGAGGCAAGCACTGTGAAGGGCCACACTTTGGACCCAGCATTAGTGAATGATGGAAGAAGTGAGGGGCCATTCATTAACTCCTGGTAATGTGCTTCCCTGATTCCCACCATGGAGGATGACAATCACTCTCCCCTATCCCACCAATCCTGTTTCTCTCCATTGCTTCTCACCTCAGATTCCACCTCCACCTCCCCCAGGCCCACTTGCATGCCCAGGCTCCCTGCTGGCAACTGAGCATCTTCACACACACAGTAAGGCAGGCAAGAGGGGTCTGTTTTCACCGCTGCCTTCCATCAGCAGGAGTCAGCGTACAGCTGTGAACAGCCCCAGGCTCCAGGTACCATATGTAGAGGTGTGATGTGTTCTGAGTAACTCTCCCACAAAACTCCCTCTGACATTTTGCCTTACTGTTTTAATCTTTCTTCCTTTCCCAACTTCAGTCATAAAGTAGTAAGAACAAGGTGGAGGGAACATAAAAAATTTTTTAAATAATTCAGCTAATGTGTTGCTTCAAATATATTTTTTAAAATCTTTAAAACTGTTTATTGTTTGCTTCTATCAAAGTTCCCAAAAAAGTTTCCACAGGGCCACCTGATCCTTGGGATATGGGGTCTGGGGGCAGGGCCTGAGAGGAAGTATAGGGTCGTTAAGAAGCTCGTGTGCTCCAGTCCATCATGGAAGCAAATGCAGGGCAAGAGGAGCATGAGGCAGCTGGTCATTCTGTGTCTGCAGTCAGAGGGCAGAGAGAGAGGAAAGCCTCCATTCAGCTCGCTTTCTTCTTCACTCTTTTTAATTTAATCCCAGACTCTATCTAGCTCATTGGAGGGATGGCAGTGCCCATATTTAAGGTGAGTCCTCCTTCCTTATTTAAATCTCTTAGGATAAACCCTCACAGACACACCCAGAGTATGTGGTGATACTAAATCCAGCCAAGTTGACAATCAAGATTAGACATCCAGTCACAAATCCCCAAAGGGTGGGGTCCTGCCTAAAGTCACACAGGTTTTCTAGGATTACATCAACTACTGACTTCTGTCCAAGAAATAACTGCAAGACAGAGAAATGCATGTGCTGTGTCTTCATCATTATATCAGGAAATAAAAATGAAGTAAAGGAATTTAGAAGGCTGCGAAAGAAACAAACAAACAAACAAAGAGGAAAGCAAACAGGATAGAATGTCAAAGACAAAAGGAGAGATGCCTTACACCACCACGGTGCTGAAACATTACTCTTTATTTTTATGAAGTTCATTCTTAACTGACACATAGATTGCACATGTCAGACTAATTGTGCATGTTAACTGTATATGTTAATTAATTATACATACTGATGTGATACCACGATGGTTAATCTCCACCTTCTTAGATCTGTTTTCCACCATCCATCCTGTCTTGGGACATCAAGCCTGCCAGATGGCATTTTGCTGACTTCACAATTCTCTGACTCTGAGACAGCCAATGAGAAAGACTCTGAGGAGCGGTGGTCAAAAAGTGGAAGATGGAATGACCTTCCCTGTGTTATCCTCATTTCAGGGCATGGGTCCAGCAACACCTCTCCCTACACTCGTCCCCTCTGCAAAATCATTCTGTCTCAGCTAGAGGGCTTACCAGGTTCCTCCCTGACCCCTTGGCCTAGAGGTGATTCTAGTCTTTGAGCAGCTGAGTAACTCTGTTCAGTTCCTTTAACTTTATTGTATTAGCTCATTTTGCATTGCTGCAAGAAAACACCCGACACAACAACTTATGGGCAGATTAGTTTAGGCTGTTTCAAAGACTGGCATCCATCACAGTTGGGAAGGCATGGCAGCCTGACCATGCAGCAGGGCCTCTTCACATCACTGCAGATCAGGAAACAGAGAATGCCAAGAACCTGGGACAGGCTATAAAGTTCAAAGGCCTAGTGACCTACTTCTGACAACTAGGTCCTGCCTACTATAACCTCCCAAATAGTGCCACTAGCTAGGAAATAACTATTCAAAATATGAGCAGATGGGAGACATTTCAGATTCAACCACAACACTTACCCCTTCCTCTATAATCAACTCCTCCAGCAGTCTCTTCAGCTGACCTATCAGTAATGAGTTCACTTTCCTCCTGAGCCTCCTGCCACCCCAGGGACTCTGAGTCGTCCTCAGAAAACCTCCACAGCAAGATCACGGCAGCCTCAACAAGGAAGTCCTGAGCAAGGGGAGGTGCTGTCTTGGTGTCGGGCTTGGTTCCATACTAGGCCTAACTCTTCTTCCATGCTTTGAAGCTCTTTTATTAAAGAGAATTCACTGCAGTGCTCAAGTAATAGCTGAGCGTGAACAGTGTGCCAGAGGAAGTAGCAGGATAATACCAGGGCCAGTTAAAGTAGGCTAATGCTAAAGAGGTGACTTATACGTGTGACATATACCTGGCAGTGGGCTGCTTACTGGAATAATCACAGTGAGCTCAAATTACTTAATAGCGGGATGAGAATGGTCCCATTGTGCATATATACCACAATGTCTTTATCCATTCCTCTGTTTGTCTGATAAATCTGTGTCAAGCATCTAGACTCTAAATGCACTAAATTACCCTCAGAACCCAGTGACCAAGGCATTGTGTTGTCTTCATATTAGAATCTAGTTAGGTAGTGAAACAAGTAAGGAATAAACAATGAGTAAAAGGCACATAGAGCTGAGTATAGGTGCTGGGAGGCAATGGGGGAAGGGAGACTCACCTAGTGCTGGGTGAGAAAGCAGGTTTCCTGGATGGAATGAAATCAACTATGTGGGGCTGGGGAAATAGCACACGCAGTAAAGTCACTGTCATGCAGGCATGAGGACCTGAAGCACTCACATAAAAAGGTAGTACGGTAGCACGCATCTGTCACCCCAATGCTGGGGTGGGCAGAGACAGACAGACCCCTGAAACACATTGTCAAATCCGCCTAGGCAGATGGATGGGCTTCCAGTTCATAAGAGTCCCTGCCTCAAGCATAAGAGTAATAACGAAGGCACGCAATGTCAAACTCTGCCCTCCCCAAGCATGTGCACACACATGTATCAGCACCTGCACGCATGTGCACATATTCATTATACACAGACACACACACACACACTCACACGCACGCACGCTCCAGCCATGAAGAAAAAACGAAAGGTCAGACTGAAAAAGAGGGACCAATGTGTGAAAGAATTAAGGATGATAAATAAAAAACACAAAGCTGCTCTATATGTGCAATATGTTTAATGTGGCTAAGTAAAATGTAACATGCAGGCTGAGGTGCAGTGAAGCATCATTAAACACTCGTTAGTGGAGAGAACACATGCAGGTCGAGAGGCTTTCTAACCAGAAACGCTTAGAACTGGAAGTGTCTCAAATTGCAGATTTTTTCCCCAGATATTGGACTCTTTACATGTATCTTGGGGGTGGGAAGCCTAACCATGAAATTTAGGCAAGCATCATATACTTCCTAGCCAAAAGGTAATATTGTAGAATTTTTTAATGTGCCTTTGTTTTGATTTCTACTACTCATATGAGGTCAAGTGTGGAATTCAAAAGTTTGCAAATTTGGAGCATTTCAGATTTCATGTCTCCAGTTCTCAATCTGTAGCTGGGACATGTTTAAGAGTAATATGTCCTATAATCATGGTGCACCAGACTCTGAGGCAGGAGGATTATGAAATCAAAGCTAGCTTGGACTACCTATGGAATCTAACCTTAGCAAACGCCTTTCTAAAAAAATTCAGAGGCTATAGATGAATCTCAGGGCTTGCTTAACATGCAGAGGGTCATGATTCTCTAAGACCATCAAAGGGAAAAAAGTGATCAGAGCAAGGATGTGGCTCAAAAATAGGTCACTTAGTTAGAGTGGCCTTGATCCAAGACTGTCCCAGACAAACACAACACGTGGCCACTCTACTGATGACATAAGAAGCAGTTGGCACATCATAGGAAATGGATGTCCCTGCTGCCTTTTAGCAAGCCATGGACTAACATGATCAGATATGTGATTAACAAAATCACTTTGGACTGGTCCTAGAAAGCGAACCAGAGCAGGACCAGATTAGAAGGAGGCAAAACCAGCAGAAACGCTGCTTGAGAAATGTAGGGAAGGGATGGCAAAGGCTTCTTGCTATATGACAGTGGGGACTAGAGAACATGGGGACCATTGGTAGATATGTTCCAGAGGCTTGAAGAGACATTAAGAAACATCAATTATATTGGAGAATGTGATTAGAAATGAAAGGAGGGGCTGAAGAGATGGCCTGGTAGTAAAGAGCACATACTGCTTTTCCAGAGGCCTGGAGTTCAGTTTCTAGTACCTACAGGCAATTCACAACTATCTGTAACTCCAGTTCTGGGTAATTCAACACCACTGGCTTCTGCAGGTACCTGTACTCATGTGCATATATCCACACAAAGAAATACATACATACATACATACATACATACATACATACATACATACATACATACATAAAATTAAAATAATTACTTCCTTTTTAAAATAAACAAAAAGAAAGATAACAGGTAGGATCCAGAATATTTACTAGATTTCAGACTTGGGCAACTGGAGGAGACAGTCAGGGCCATTCAGAGATGGAAGACTTAGAAGAAAATCACACCAGGATTGAGGAGGCCAAGGATCAAGGGACCCCTGTGAGATAACGTTGACATGGTTCCTTGGAGATGTCCAGGGAGCGTATGTAGAAGGGCTATAGCTCAGGGAGGAGATGTGGGAAATGGAGATGAGGAATTGCCCATATTCACCATTAATTAAGTTCCCCTTGGATCAGGTATTAGTCACTACACTGAAGAAAACAGTTCCCATAGGAGACTGGGCCTATAGCTACAGGAAGAGGTTGCAGGATGAAGAAGTCAAGGTGACGGTACATTTGCCCTGAGAGATACATCACCCAACCATCTGGGTGAAAGGGAAGATGCTGGGCATCCTAAACAAAACCAACAGCTATCTGGACACTAGCAAAAGACTTTTCTCACCTCAGATATCTACCATTCAAGATATTTTCTTTTATTTTTGGAACAACAGAAACAGAACCCAATAATAACTGAATTAGCCAGGCAGAATCACTCACAGTGGTCTGAAAAATCCTGGAGAGAAATGCCACTGTTATCTCAACCCGAGACATACGGTAATCATGTTCAGCAGCTCCCATCCACATAGAAGCTGACAATATTTCCCCTTTTCACTCCAGAGGTGCTGTGTCCCTGGATAGTCTGGCTACTCAGCCACAAATCACAAAACACCCAGGGGCAACAGAATTTATTTGTCATAAGTACAATTTACAGGCCCTTTCCCTATCATACAGTTAGCTGTCATTAATCGTATTAGATTAGAGCCATGGACAGGACACAAGGAAACAATTCAAGTCCTAGAAGCGCAAAGAAGGAAGCAGACAGGGCCTTACTGCCTCCATCTTCTTGTGTGCTTAAAACAGCTGTGCAGTCACTTCAGCGGCACAAAGACTCAAAATTGGAACAACAAAGAGACTAGCATTGTCCCTGCAAATTTGTGAAGCATTCCAGATTTTTAGCCAGAAGGAGGACTAAGAAAATGGAAGAAGAGATATAGGGAGAGGTGAGAGAGACACACAAGCAGGAGGAAAGGGGAGGGAGAAGGACAAAATATTACCTGTTCTTCTATGCTGAATCTAGATTTAACTAGATAGATGATAGACAGAAAGAAAGAAAGATGATGGATAGATAGATAGATGATGGATAAATAGATAATACATACATACATTATATATATATGTATATATATATATATATATATATATATATATATATACACATGGATGATGGACAAGCAAAAGGGCAGGTATTTGATGAAATGAAAACAAGAAAGGATAGGAGAGCCAGAAAGAGTAATTAGGGCAGGGGGTGAATATGGCCAACATACAATAACATATATGCATGAATATGGTATACTGAAACCCATCATTTTGTAAGCTAACTTAAATCTCTTTAATGCATGGAAAATATAGGGGGAAATGCCCTTTGTGATAAAGGCAAAAGGATACCGTAAACCTCTGTAAGAAAATTAAAACCCATAACAATATAGTTTATAAACCAGTGGAGCTCCTAGTGATGGTGAGTCCTCATTGTCAGCTTGACTGGGTCTGGAACTACCTAAGAGATGTCTCTAGCTTATTGTTTTTTTTTTTTTTTTTTTGGTTTTTTCGAGACAGGGTTTCTCTGTGTAGCCCTGGCTGTCCTGGACTCACTTTGTAGACCAGGCTGGCCTCGAACTCACAAAGATCCATCTGCCTCTGCCTCCCAAGTGCTGGGATTAAAGGCGTGCGCCACCACTGCCCGGCGCTTATTGTTTTTTTAAGACTTATTTAGTTTTATCTCACGTGTATAGGTGTTTTGACTGTGTTTCTGTATGTGTCTGTGTGTGTGTGTCTGTGTGTGTGTGTCTGTGTGTGTATGTGTGTGTGTTTGTGTGTGTGTGTATGTATCTGTGTGTGTGTCTGTGTGTTTGTGTGTGTCTGTGTGTGTATCTGTATGTGTATGTGTCTGTGTGTGTGTCTGTATGTGTGTGTGTGTGTGTGTGTGTGTGTGTGTGTGTGTGTGTCTGTCTGTGTGTGTGTGCCTGCCTGGTGTCTGCAGAGATCAGAGGAGGGACTTTACCCCCTGGAACTGAAATTGCAGACAATCGTGAGCTGCCACATGGGTGGTGGGAACTGAACACAGATCCTCTGCAAGAGCAATAAGAGCTCTTAACTGCTGATCCACCTCTCTCATTCCAGAGACACACCCCTAGATATGTCTGTGAGGGTATATCACTGATGTGGTTTACTGAAGTGGGAGGACCATCCAGAATGTGAATGGCACCATCTCATAGACTGGGATCCTGGGCTGAATGGGAAGAGAAGAAAGGAGAAGTACACTGAGCACAGCCTGTGAACACAGCATGTGACCAGCTACTTTACCTTCCTGTCACCATGATGGTTTGTGTCCCTGAGCCTAGATAAACCCTTCCTTCCTTCTGCTGCTTTTGTCAGGTAGCTTAGCACAAGGAGAAAAGTGACTAATACACTTTTAAACTTAACATAGATATTTACATTATAATCCATAACAGTAGCAAAATTATAGTTATGAAGTAGCAATGAAATGACTTTATGGCTGGGGGTTACCACAACATGAGTAACTGTATTAAAGGGCTGCAGCATTAGGAAGGTTGAGAACCACTGGTCTACAAGGTGTCCAGAGAAGGAAACACACTTCTCTTCCATGTGCTCGGGTGATTCCAGCAGCAGGCTGTGGCTTGAAATCCAGTGGTTATTCACACCCAGGGACCGTGTCCCTCGTCATACCTGTCATTATGTGGTAACCCTCATGGACGTGGGGCACTTCAATCACAGCTACTGAGTTTTTTTTTTTCAGTCCTGTGTAATTATCCCATTACCAATGCATGCTGGAAAGCTAGACTAACCAGAGGAAGGCAAGGTTCCTACCTACTGCAGACAACTAAAATCCTTATGAAGATTGATTACCAACAGATCTTAAACTACCATATAACAATGGAAAATTGTACCCCAAAACCTGGCCTCCGGGGGATATTAGGAAATCACGAGGATGTGGCAGGAAATTCTTCAAAGAGACTCTGAAGACTAAGGGAATAGCTCAGTGATAATGTGTACTTCTGTGCATGAGGCCCTGGGCTCAGTCTCCACAAACAGAACTTTAAAACAGTCCTGGGCTGGAGGTGTAGTTCAGCTGGTGCAGTGGCTGTCTTGGAGGCCTGAGGTCCTAATTCAATCCCCAACTCCACGTTAACCAACTGTGCTGGCCCACACCTCTTATTCCTGCCACATGGGTCTGGAGGCAGAAGGACAAGGAGTTCGAGGTCATCCTTGATTACATAGCAAGTTCAAGACTACCGTAGACTACACAAACGCCTGTCTCAAAACCAACAGACAGACCAGGTAACATGGCCTGGCATTCTACAAAGGACAGTGTCAAGAGGCAGGCACCCCTGTCAGGTGGCTACGGCACCAGTCACACTTGGTTCTACTCTTAGCAGAGAGGAATGCCTGGGTTGTGTGCTCCGCGTACTCAATAGAGACCCCTTAGTTCTGCCCACAAACACATGAGAGTAACTGATAGGAATCCCATCCTTGCTCCAAAACTCTCAGAGCAAAGCATAGGCTGGGTCAAGCTTGAGGGAAACATCTTCACCGCTGGGAGGTGGAAGCCACGTACCACCCAGCCCAGGTACTGACCCAGCACACCCCCTTTATAGGTTCTGTAAGTGACCTCCATTTTATTCCTCCTGCTTCCTAAGGCCCAGACAGCTGGGGGTCGTACAATATTGTCTTTGGGGACCCACAGCAATAGGAGAAACATCACTGGATGGCAGAAAGCAGTGTGGCTATCTCAGCTAGTGCACGTGAGAGCAAGCTCATGGCTCACACCACAGTCCACAATACAGCCCCCTCCTCTTCATCTGACAGCCAGGGTACTGGACTCTCCAGTCACACCACAGTCCACAATACAGCCCCTCTCCTCTTCATCTGATGGCCAGAGTACTGGACTCTCCAGTCACACCACAGTCCACAATACAGCCCCTCTCCTCTTCATCTGATGGCCAGAGTACTGGACTCTCCAGTTGTCCCGGATACTGGTGCAAACTCAGAGGACAGATGGCAATTCTCAGAGAAGGCAAAGACAAAGACATTTGACGCTTAATAGGTAAAGACTGAAATCATTCTCAAGCAGGGGAGTCTCTACATTTGGTCTTTTCCTGAAACCTTCTGTCTTCCCAGAGAGACAGATGCTATTAGGAATACTCAGAAGTTCCAAGACTTCTGGGGTGTTACATAGTTCTAGATAATTCCAAATATATATGTGTGTGTACATATTTGCATACATATGTATATTTCTATATACAACACCACCTACCAAAAAGCTCCAAGAAAAAACAAGGTTAATCAAGTTTGTGCTAACTCAGAAAACCCACTGCCAACAATGTCCTACTAGACTTAGGGGAAAAAAACAGAATTCATAAAATAACAGTAAATAATGTTGAAAGTAGGCCATCCATTGAGGCACAGTCTGAAAAGGACTTTTACGTCATGTCTCCCTGACCTCTATTACTGAAATGCCATCTTTTCAAAAGTTCCATCAATGTGGTTTTCAACTAAGCCTGAAAAAAAAAAATCATCTGTTCAATTCCTCACTGCTTACTAAGAAGTTTTATAGAGTTCAGTTTGGTTATTGGAATCACTATGAAAGCAAATGATACCTCGAGTTGTGTCCTGGCAAAGCAGTTCTGGCAGTCATTGCTCAGACCGGCAAGAAGCTCATAATAACACACCAAATACGTACATTAAAATTCCTAAGAAATAGAAAAGACAGTTTTTCCAGTCTTGGGATTTTCTGCACCTAAGGAATAATAGAGACTCTATTTTTGCTTTGTAGTGTGTCTGTGTTTTCTCTTTTGGTTTAGACTGAATCACTTTCTGGCTTCATTGAGAATGCACTGAGGCCCAATGGGGTGTCAGCTGTTTGTTCTGCGCTCTACACACTAAGAAAATCATGGGTCTGATTCACTCCTAATGTGTGCCCTGCTTGCTGTCAATAAAGCCTGTGGAAAAGTCAGGAAATGGGACTTGGCTCTGGGTATCTAATGGATTTTCCCATTTTTCCTAGTAACTTGGAAAATGTTACTTGCTACCCAACACTGGAAAATGGTACAGCCTGACACTAAATGGTACAGGGATAACCCATTTCTATTCTTGAACCTTACAAGTAGCCCCAGGCCAGAAGCATCACCTAACTGGATTTGGTTTTCTCTACTTTGTCTTTTATTTATTAAAAAATAATAGCTAATAAGGAAGGAGGTAGAGCCAGGTATTTATGAAATTGTGCCTGCCAGATTTTAAAGTAACTAGATTAAAGGGCTGGGGCCATAGCACAGTCAGAAAAGTATTGCCATGCAAACATGACGAGCTGGGTTCAAGCCACAAGAACTCACACAAAAAGCTAGGTGTGGTGACTCTCACTTGTAATGCCAGCACAGACGAGGAGCCAGCCAGCCTAGCCTAATTGACAAGCTCTGAGCCCATGAGAGATCCAGTCTAAAAAAAAAAAAACTATGCTGCTGAGGAACAAGGCCTGAAGCTAACATCGGGCTTCCACATGCATGTACACACACACACACACACACACACACACACACACACACACACACACACCAGCAGCAACAGCAGCAGCAGGTAGGAGGCGGTTAAAATCATTAAAGCTCAGTTTACATCTCTTCTTGGAGTTTTACAATAAGATGATGCTTCAGACAGATGACTTCTTGCTATCTTTCCAAATTTAGGTCAAAAGGAGACCATGAGGTTCAGTTAACCAAGAAAAATGAGCACAAGGCAGCAGGCAGCTGTTTCATACAAGAGATTTTCAACCACACTACACCCTCAGTTGTACCCTTCAACTCCAATAACCCTGTGGAATATTCCCCAGTCAATCCCAGACAGTGTAGACCATCATCCCTATCTCTTACCATATATGGATCTGGGATTCCTACACAGATACAATTCCTCAGGCTCTTCTAAACTGAGTAATCAAGTATCTTCTAGTCCTATCTTGGTCTATTTAATAATTTCAAAATATTTTAATTTATGCAACTATGGTGGAAAAAAATGTAAGGCTAATCCTTGGAAGCTGTAAGAAGATGAACATGTTCACACACGGCTTGGAGTGGAAAGTGCTATTCTGAAAACCAATGACCCCATTTGACAGATGAGGAAAGAGGATCCAAGAACTTAAGCAATTTGTTCCACAACTAAATACAGACCCAGAACTAAACAGTGTAACTCTGAAGCCCCAAGTATATTGCACGGGGTCACTTGACCTTAGCAGCCATGGGCATCTCTATCACTGGACGGCTTAGGGAGGCACCTATATACCACTGGCCACGCCCAGGAGGAGGCTCCATTATGAGGAAACATCAAGGGCAAGCCCGGAGCAACAGGGATGCTCTGAAGCCTGGGCTGCTGAACTAATGAGGAAAACAGAAAAGTGAAGGGCAAGCCTATAAAGGCAGCAGCAGCCACAGGCAAGACAGAGCTTCGCTCACGCTGAAAAATGTGTTACACCAAGTGTGGCAAATTCTAGTTCTCACCACTGCCAAGGTTGGAACCATTCCTCTGAAGCCCACTAAGACCACGGCTTTTAGCAATTCTTCTCGGCAGACAGAGCCCTTCCCCTGTCCTGGCTCCCACAATGCACCACCTGTGGGATCAGAGCACATGGCCTGCTGGTGCCCTACATATACACTATTTAATACACTCCACCCAGGCCACTCACAAATGATGGCCTCTAGAACCGGTTGAGTCACCCTACCCCCTCTTCTCCGAGTGACGCTCTTTATCATTTTCCAAATTTACTGTGCAGCCAGCAATCAAGAGGGGAAAAACAAGCAAAGTTTTACACACTGACAAAATGCTGATCTGTCTATTCTATTAATAATACAAAATCTCAGTGAACGCATATGGCAGTGCATGAATAATTGCACAGAAAGTTCAATCTAAGCCAAACGTTTCCATCTGAATTGACATTTCCAGAAACCTCTCCATTAACATAGTTAATACTGATTTATGTGTTTTGAAAATGGATGAGCCATTGACAGGGGCTTCCCCTGTATTTCCTAAGGGAAAATGGTGTGGATACAAAAAATAATTCATGCAGATGATATCCAATTTTAAATACTGCTACATTTAAATTCTGTTACATTTGACTATACATTGTATACCAATATTAGCATTAGAATAGTCACATACTGATAAGTATTCCTGTCTCACAGTCACATGACTATCTTTTAAAGAAGACAAAACAATCCTGTCTGTAACCAGCTTTAAATTAGGAGTAGTTTTCAGCTGTAAGTTTGGAATAATGGTACAAAATGTGATCAAAGGTCCTTGAAAAATATGATGGACATGTAACACATGGAAGAAACAATTTTCAGAAACTATTTATACATACAAATATTTTTTCACTGCTGTTATCATTCAAAATTCTAAAGATGGCAAGTTGATAAACTAAGTTGCTAATTTTCAAAAGAAAAATCACATGCATTCTAAGTAATATTAATACAGAAGAAAAGTTTTGAAGAATATGACACCAATATTCCTGAAAGAGGAAATTGATATTCTAAGAAAGGGATATATTAAAATGGGGAGGGGAGTTTAAAACCATGGGCAGGCAACAACTCAAGCTCAGAAAGAAGGTGGATTATCAAGGCGGGGGGAATATCAAACAGGACTAAGCACAGAAATTCCAAATGACTATTTTGTGAAATCTTTTAAACAAAGAAATTGATTCTCCGTAATTTATTTCCTCACATTGGATTGCACTTGGCCATCCAGAGAAGTCTGAACAACTTCAAATAAAACTATGTCTACACAGGCAAAGCCAACCAGTGAATTTAAGCAATCAATCTTTCAACTGAGGAAGGCGGAAGGCCGGGCCAGTATGACTAAGAGGGTTTTTCATGGAAACTATCCAAGTTCAAATTAATGAGGAACAGTTGCTGCATTTTCTTCAGTACTTGACCTAGAAGGTTCTAAGACCATGAAGAATGCCCATCAGAACCCTTCCAGAGAGATGCCTACAGCTGGGCACTTGGGTTACACTTATTCGAATAGCAAAGCTTGAAAAATTGCAAAATGTTCAAAAACTGGGGAATATTTATGCAAAGCACTTCTCAATCTGAGCGTAAAGTAAGGAGACTCAGCAGCTAATGTGTCAAATCCTACACTCAAGCCAGGCTGAGGAGATAACTCACTCAGTAACTTGCTTGTCTTGTAAGAATGAGGACCTAGGCTTGATTGCAAGGACATACTGGTTTTCAAAGTGGAGAAACCAATCACAGGAGAGCATGCTTGCACTCCTAGTACTGGGAAGAAAAAGACCATGGAACCCTGGGGATCAACAGTCTGTCAGTCTAACCTAGTCGGCAAGCTCCAGGCCAGTAAGAGACCCTGTTTTATGAAACAGAGTGGACAGCCATCAGGCAAAAACATCTAAAGTTATCCTCTGGCCTGCACACACATATACACACGTACATGTTTATCTACACATGTGCAAATGTGCACTTGCACACATGCACAAACACACAAAAGTCAACCTAGGATGCTAGAGTCCAGTTATTCTCCCTCTACAGATTCTGAAATTACAGGGAAGGAAGATGATTTCAAAGACAGAACATCACAGCATATCTCTTGTCCACAGGCCACTGTATTCTCCCCATTGTAAGGCATAGCACTTTGCAAATCAGAAAGTTTGCAACAGCCTCAAAAAATAAACCAGTAAAGTCTTAGCTGAACTTCCATTGCCTCCTCTCTTCCTATCTCTACTTTAAATAGAAAAGATTTCTTTTTTTTTAAATCATCTTCATTTCATCAAAGAAAGGGTATCTTTCCACTAGAGAGTCAGAATGGTAATGGCAAGGGGGAGGGGGTAATCTTTTCCACTTATTAATTTAAACTTATGAAAACCAAGCCACATCATTTTTCTCATTCTACTGCAGACCAGTGAAAACCTGGTGGTGATGGGGATGATACCGTGAGTGATTCTCAGAGCCTGGGTCTCCAACCAGGGCATTGACATCTCCTAGAAACTTATCGAAATGTAGATTCTCAGGTCCCCAGATACTCTGAGGCCAAAGCTAGCAACTCATGTATTAACAAGTCTTCAAAGTGTGCCCAGCACAGGGTCAGCCTGAAAGGCACTTCAATAAAGCATAAGATCCCGCAACTCAGAAAGAAGTTCAGAGAACCTGCTTTCAAGACTGGTGGGCCCAGGTTCGTTACCACGACCTCCAAAAAAAAGGCAGCAACATGTATATCTGAAATATATGATAGCTATATAGCGAGATACATGGTAACAATGAAATAGAATATTTAAATTCAATACTACTCTGACCAATAATTTAAGATATATAAAGAGCAGCAAATGAACGAAGTTTCTCAGTACCACATCTCAATGTCCTTCTTATCGTCATCATCACTACGAAGCGGGAGCAGCATCAGCACCATCAGCACCATCACACATCACCATTGTCACATCACCAATATCATTACTGTCATCACATCATCCCGTCATGCACTATAACCACCCTCACACATCAGGAGCATCGGACCATCACCATCACCACAATCACCATGACATTCCATGTCATCCTCATTGCCATGGCATCACACACCATCATATCAATCGTTATTGCCACCATTGCATAACCATCACTATTACAACATCATCATTACCATCACCATCATAAACCGCCATTACCCCATCACCATTCCACACCACCACCAACACCATTACCATGTGATATTTACACCACCTGCAAGAGGAGAAAGAGACTGGGTTTCTGCAGAATTTGTCAGACCCACACCGAGGCTCTCGGGCTCCCAGAACCTAGTCTTAAGAGCCCAGCCTGAGGTTGGAAAGGACAAAATCTCAGGCACTTCATGAGTTAAGCATAGAAAGAGGCAGGTGGAGGATGCTGGATGATGCTCACAAACTCTTTCCAGGGAGAGAGAGAATCCAGGAGCCCCAGACACAGATGAGCAAGTGATTCGTCTAAAAGGAAGAAGATGGGGAGTGGGGGGAGCCTAGAAAAATTAGTGCCAAACGCCTCCACATTACCATGGCTTGTTTTTGTTAGTCTTACCTCAGGCATCTGCTACAACTTAGGATTGGTTTCATTTTTAATAAGATAACTCATTCCCCTTTGCTTTCTCTAGTGCCTATCAAGAGAAGCTGGCTATGGGAAGTAGGCAATTGCTGGCTTCCTTCTACCATCCCTTTCTAGGGCTGCAAAGGCTCCTAGCACACACAGCAGGCAGAGTCACAGGAAACAGAAGATGGGGACTGTGGGAAGAGAAGTCTCCTTTCCTTTAATAGATGGAAAAGAACATGTCTGTGTGGTTAGAGCCCTCATTCTCTTTGTGTCTCTGCCCATTTGTCACCTGGGACACCAATCCAGTCTGACAGGCTCAAACTCCAACCAGGAACAAGCCGACAAGAGACAGGAACAGGTACTCTACCCTCTGCTTTAGGACCATTATTTGGATTTCTAACTATGTCGCTATCATCAACAATATGATTGTAAGGGGCCAGGTAGAATAGCACTAGAGATTCAAATTCATTTGCAGCACAGTTCTATTGACAAATCCAAGGTCAGGAAAGACGATTGTGAGTTTTAGGCCAGCCTGGGCTACATAGTGAGTTCAAGACCGACTTGGGCTTCCTATCAAAACACTATCTACAAAAACCTAATACTGGGGATGTTGCCCAGTCTTGAACCACTTGCTTGGCGTGTATGAGGCTCTAAGTCCCATCCCTTCCCACCCCCCCACCCCCGCCCCAAACACACACAGAAAGTTGACGGCAGCTCAGTTGTTTGCCCGACACTCCTACCAACACCTACCTCTGCTCTGTAAACTACCTACATATCAGAGCCTTGTGCCTGTGGCTGAAGGAAACAGTACTCAGTCTGCTTGTGCAAAACTCCATAAAATGCGAATTGTCACATGAATTCACTTTGTGTCCATATAAGCCAAAGCGTTAAGGTACGATCTTAATTTCTTTTCTTTCTTTTTCTTTTTAACCAAAGCCAGAAAGTTCTGAGCTCAGGTTCTTGGCACTCTGCTAATGCTTAGATATGCTTATGGAGTAAGAACGCGAGACAAGGAAGGCCAGAGCTTAGGATGTAGTTCCGTGGAAGAGTATGTCCTTTGCTTGTGAGAGACCCTGGGTTCAATCCCTAGCACCATTAAGAAAAAGGGAGAGAGTGAACATAGGATCTGGGGACATAGCCCAACTAGTAAAGAGCTTGCCTACCACACACGAAGTTCTGGGTTCAATCCCCAATGTCACATAAACTGGAAGTGGTGGCACAGGCCTCTACTCACAACACTCAGGAGGTGGAGGAGGATGAGAAGTTTGGGAGTTCAAGGTGGTCTTCAGATGTATAGGGAGCTTGAAGTCATTCTGGGCTATGTGAGACCCTGACTCAAAAGCAAACAAATAATACAGCAAAGAAGGCTATCTGCAGCCATCTTGTCCTCAGTCACTTGTCAGCCAGACCAGTTTGAACACTTCATGAGCCAACATTCAGTGAGATGATGTAACAGAAGCCTAGGAAATAGGCCCACAGCTTTAAAAATGAATGAAGCCCAATGGATTTTTGAATACTTGTTACAGTGTGGAACTGGATCTGCAAAGACAGGAGGATACAGGCTCACCAGGCACATTGTAGAAATGTCACAGATATGCAAAGGCCACTACAACAAATCATTAGAATGCTGCCTTGGGCAATTAGTACAGCTTCAAGAAGACCAAGAGCCCTGAAAAAAAAATCTGCAGAAACTGGCCAGATATAATCAAAAAAGGAGGCAAGGTAAAGCATATGTTTCAAAATAAAACTGAGAGACCCTGGGTTCAATCCCTAGCACCATTAAGAAAAAAGGGAGAGAGTGAACATAGGATCTGGGGACATAGCTCAACTAGTGAAGAGCTTGCCACCACACACAAAGTTCTGGGTTCAATCCCCAATGTCACATAAACTGGAAGTGGTGGCACAGGCCTTGGTCTACAGGTATAGCTCAGTGGAAGAGCCCAGCATACGCAAGACTCTGGGTCCAGTCCCAGTAACAGGAGATAAGGGGACCTGAGTTTCCACCAAGCTCTGGGCTTACCAAGGTACACAACTGCCTTGGCTCTAGCTAGGACACTGAACACATGTCACTGTAACTAAGAGAGAACCAACAACTATTGCCAAACACCTGCATGCATGTATGTATTATGTATGTGTGTGTCTGTATATGGAATGTATGTATGTATGTATGTATGTATGTATGTATGTATGTATGAATACATGTATGAATGTATGTGCCTAGCCACTTGATCATATTGGATGTGAGCTCCTTGAGAAGCAAACAATGAAAACCATTATCAAGAAACTTTCCCCAAAAAGTAGCCCTCCATAGAGGTGTGTTGTTTCAGTCCGGACACACAATTACTCAAGGAGGACAGACCTAGCTCTTGAGTAGACTTGGGCAGTAAATGATAATGCTAAGCTTCCGTGAGACTGGCTTCCCCTTGAAAGCTTTTTGGGAAAAGAGATAGTGTAAACTGCCCAAGTCCCTGCAGTTCTGCCTCTGTCCCAAATCATCTTGACTAGACATGTTCACCAAGGATGACCTCAACTTAAAAGACACAGAGATATACATACTCAAGAAGGTGCGCATAAACATATACCCCAGGAAATGACATTTCCTACCATCTCCCTCAAAATTATTTGTAAAGTCAATCAGTTGAGAAATATATCCTGGAACTACGGCACACTAGTTAACTTGTTGAAAATTATGGAAACATAGTAAGAAAATCAAGATTATATATCAAGATATTCCAGGATCACAGATAAAATGTAATCTACCCATGTGATAGAATATTATTCAACCACAGAAAGAAAGCTCTGGTATATTCAATCACTGGAAGACCCTGTACTAGCAGTGAAAGAATCCAGACCCAAAGGGACAAATGCTATACAACTCCTTTCAGGAGGTTCCTGAAACAAGCAGACTCATAGAAACAGGAAGTACATTGGGGGTGGGCAGGGAGATGGTTCTGCAGGTAAAGTACTTTCTGGACAGGTCTAACAGTTGAGTGTGGTTCCCAACCCCTTGGGATGTGGTGCACATGTCATCTATAAGTCCAGAACTCTAAGCAAGGTGGCACTCAGAGATGAGAGGTAGACAGAGGCATAAGGGCCAGCTAGGGTGGAGTATACTACAGGGTCAGAAACAGCAAGGAAAATCCTGCCTCATTGAGTATCTGCCTCAATTAGGTGAAAGGAGAGACCAACCCCCCCCCAAACACATGAACACACACACACACACACACACACACGAAATAATACATAAATAAATATTTTTAAAAGAAAAAATATTTCAAACAGCAAAGGGCTTCCTGACCAGTCCACCTAATCAAATCCTGTTCTCCTCTCCTTTCTAACCAGACAACGCACATTCTCACAGCCCAGTACTCGTTTGCCCTCCCACTGAGAGTGAAGAGGTCATGCCCATGAGCACAGGGACTGCAGGAGTGGGTCTATTCACTTGATTCGAACTAGAACCTGCTTAAGGGGAGGCTGAAGGCATCACTGAAGTGAATAAATAAGTCGTGGAAAGGGTAAGCAAGAAATGGAAAATATGATCACAAAGTTCCTGCAGCACTTAGAGGCAAGCCCAGGAAATTTCTGAGAAAGGGACAGCAGGGGACTGTGCGCAGGGTGTGATGACAGTGTTGAGAAAGGGGGCTGCTCAAAATGGGGAGCTCCAGAATCCAAAGCACCTCAGAATCACCGCATGACACTTGCCCTATGTCTTAGTCAGGGTTTCTACTGCTGCAACAAAACACCATGACCAAAAGCAAGCTGGAGAGGAAACGGTTTATTCGGCTTACACTTCCAAATGATAGTCCATCATTGAAGAAAGCCAGGACAGGAACTCAAACAGGGCAGGAGCCTGGAGGCAGGAGCTGATGCAGAGGCCATGGAGGGGTGCTGCTTACTGGCTTGCTCCCCATGGCTTGCTCAGCTTTCTTTCTTGTAGATCAACGGGTGGCCCCACCCACAATGAGCTGGGCCCTTCCCAATCAATCACTGTGAAAATGCCCTACAGACAGATCTTAGAGAGACATTTTCTCAATAGAGGTTCCCTTCTTTCAAATGACTCTAATTTGTGTCAAGTTGACATAAAACTAGCCAGGACACCCCTCCTCTTGAATTCATCTGCACTGGATAAGAACAAGTTGTCAAGAAAAAGATCTGGGTTCTCTCTCTCTCTCTCTCTCTCTCTCTCTCTCATTTCCAATATTTTCACAAGCAAATGACCTTGCCACATGCATACCTGGAATCATGGGGGAATTCCCAAATACAAAAATTGAAAAAGAGTCAGTAAACCATGCCACTAGTAAAGAATTCAGTTTTTATTTTCCTCTGATTTGAGGGTTTTGGTTTTTTGTTTTGTTTGTTTGTTTGTTTTTGGTAGGGGGAGGTTGCAGCAGGAAGCACTTTGAACATGAGCCACTGAAAAATGCACCCCTTTAGTCCTAGCACTCAGGAGGCAGAGGCAGGCAGATCTATGTGAGTTGGAGCTACATAGTGAATTCCAGGCTGGCCAGGGCTGAATATTGAGACCCTTTCTCAATAAACAAATGATTGATTGAATGAATGAAGAATGAATGAACGAACCAACAGTTCAATCAAATCACCTGCAGATGACATGGGCTTCAACTAAAAATAGCAAAGCCAGTCTTCTAATGGATTTAACATCTGTCACAGAGCTCCCCCTTACTCACCATCCACTCAATGCCCACCTGTGAGACTCACCATCCACTCAATGCCCACCTGTGAGACGAGTTAGCAAAGCCGAAGCTGCCTGCCAGCTGTGCCTTGGCCAACCTTCTAAAAAAAGGGAACTGTAGTGACATAATAAAGAACAGACTTGAAGAGAGTTAGAACAGAAAAAGACAGAGCCTAAGGAGATGGCTCAGTCCTTAAGGTGCTTGCTGTGCAAGCATAAGGTCCTGAGTTCAATTCCCAGCACCGTTTAGAAAGCCAAGCTTTTTTTTTTAAAAAAAAAAAAAAAAAAACATGGTCACACTTGTAATCCCAGATCAGTGGATTCCTGGAGGCTTGCTAGTCAGACAGCCTAGTGCAATGAGAAAGCTCTAGGTCCCAAAGAGAGACTCTTGTCTCAAAAAAACAAGGTTAGCAGTTCCTGAGGAACAACCCCTGAGGTTGCCTTCTGGCCTACATAGGGGAGGGGGTGAAATGGCGGGGGAATACATGGGGGGCATATAGACACTGAGAAATGGGAGGAGAGGAGATAAAGGCATAACCCAGCAAAGCAGGGCTGGGGATGAAGGGAGGGACATTGAGGGTCACCACAGATAGTTCAAGGGGCTGAACTCTGAAGTATGAGTGAAGACGGGACCTGGGCGGCTCTGCTGACATACTCTCCCCTGGTTGGGTGAATTTCTAGCAGTTTTAAGCTAGGACATGATGTGATCTTACGTCTTGTTTTATTTTTAGGCAGTGACTTCAAAACTGCTATGTAGCCGAAGACAAAGGATGACCTTGAACTCATGCTCCTTCTGCCTTCACCTCCCAAAAGCTGGGGGATTACTGCCATGAGCCACCAAGCCTAACTCATTGTTTTAATGCCATGCTGAGGACTGAGGTAGGCTTTATGCACACTAGCCAAGCCCTCTATAATCACATCTGCAGATGTGGCATGATCTTATGTGCATATCAGCTCTGTACTTCGCCCATGGCTGCTCGTCCTTCATCCCTGACCCCTCCTCCATCATTAGTCCTTCATCCATGGTCCCTCATCTCACATGTTTTGGGGAACTTTTCTCTCCGTTAGTGTAGGCAATATTATTTCTATTTTTCTTGCCGGCTCAGATTCCACCCTAGGATGTGGCCTAAGGACCCTGTTTCTTTTCACCAGACTAAAACAAAACAAAAAAGTGCTAAGATTTCCGGCCAGAGCCGGGTGTGGTAGCACACACCTTTAATCCCAGCACTCGGGGAGGCAGAGGCAGGCGGTTCTCAGATAGTTCGAGACCAGCCTGGTCTACAAAGCGAGTCCAGGACAGCCAGGGCTGTTAGCACAGAGAAACCCTGTCTGGAAGAGAAAAAAAATTTTTCTGGCGGGTAGTACAAGGGACAAGAGAAGCAGGAACATGGTTTTCAAATTTAGGGAGAGCTGAAAGGACCACAGGCAGTGGAGGAAAGCCGTAAGGAGACAGATGAGAAGTATTGGGGAAGAGGCAGAATACCGAGGACCCCTGCAAAAGGAAATGCCCTGGGAAAGGAAGGAAAGGTCTGTGGTTTGGAGAGTTGAAGTTGGATTGAGTCACTCTGGCTGACCTCAATATCCCAGGTCAAGAAGAAGTAGGGAAAAGAGGTACAACAGTCCATGAGAACGTGCGAGGGGCGACAGGCAGTGAAATACAGCGCCGGGGAGGCCCAGAGTGGACGCAAGATTTAGCACAGCCAACAGTTTAATTTAAAATCAAACCAATCATTTGCCAAAGCATTAACCTCTATTTTCTTCTGCTTTCTTTATTATTGTCTTGTTTTACTCTGCTGGTTTCAAAACAAACATAGAGAAAAACAACTATTTTTTTCCCTCTTGAGGCAGGCTTTCACTAAGTAGCCCTGACTGCCTTGGAACTCATTAAGTCAAACAGGCTGTCTTTGACCTTGAACTTGAGGAGATCCGCCTGACCCAGCCTCCCCAACTCTGAAGTTAAAGGTCTGTCACAAGCCTGGCCTCATCAACAACGTTTGCAAGCTGGCAGATCATTGCTAGGCAGGAGGCTTGTTACTTCATGTAAGAATGGTCTGTAGGGCTGGAGAGATGGCTCAGCCGTTAAAGGCTAGGCTCACAACCAAAAATATAAGAATGGCCTGTAATAAACACTTAACTACAGAAAGCAGAAAGCAAAGCTAAGTGTTTGCTCTCAGAGGAGGGTGAGCAATGTCACCATGATATCTCTGCTTAGCAAACTTTTGTTTCATAGACACTGTCTCCAGCAAAGTCTACCTCCCTGTGTCTCTGGCACTAGGCATTCAAAGTCATGGGAGGCTCTATTAATGAGGTTTTTCAGGGGCTTTTGACACTCAGGCATTTACAGAGCAAGACAATTACAGGTAGTGTTGGCTGTTCATTGTTTAGATCTAACAGACTATAAATAATCTTTTTAAGACAGCTGCATGGGGCTGTGGGTACATAAATCAGTACGTAGTCAGAGAAACAGCAGAGTTCTGAGTCAAGTCCATCAGCTACCTCTGGGTCTGAATATAAAAAAGAGTGTGTAGGGCTAGGAAGGGAGCTCAGTCACAAAGGAGCTTGCCTAGCAAGGATGAGGATCTGAATTTGATTCTAAGAACCCATATGGGAAAAAAAAAGTCAAGAACAATGGTGGTAATACCATTGCCACAGGATAAAGACAAGCAGATCCCTTGGGCTCAAACTTGGTGAGTTCTGTGCCACTGAGATATCCTGTCTCAAAAAGAAAAAACAAATGTAAATAACATCTGAAGAATGAGAGCTGAGGTCACTTGCACACATGTGAACATGTACCTGCACACAGTGCCCTACATATGCATATACAGACACACACACACACACACACACACACACACACACACACACACACACAATGGTGTGTGTGCATTTACAGCAAGGCTCACTGTCAGACATAACGTTTTTTGTGGTATACTTCTGCACTAGAGACAACATATCACTTTACAAAGTACTTTCATCTCTGCCACACTTTAGGTCTTCTGGCTAAAGCCAGTTATGGACGTCCCCAAAAGGAATATTAGAGACACCTATTTTCAATATTTCAAAAGGTCCAATGGACATCACAGTTACTCATAATATGATGCCACAGACCAAACCAAACTTGCTTTGGGCTAGAATGCTGTCAACTCAACCTAGTTGGTCAAGGTGATACCCCCACTTCCAAAGCCTTCACCAGCAGCTAGGTCTGCCATATTTCAAAGGAAATACAGAAATGAATCAGTGTTCAGAATGCCTAAGTGATCACTATAACTGAAAAGTTGGTCTCTAATGTCCCTTCTATGATTCTACCTCTCATAGGTAAATTCATGCCATGGGTAACTTACACAAGAGTTAAAAATTTAGCTCAGTGACAGAACTCTTTTCTAGCATGAGTAAGGTCCTGGGTTTATCCCCAGCATTCTATAACGAAAAAAAAAAAAAGCGATAACTCAGTCTTCATGCAGCCTTATACAATAGTCAACAATAACAATCAGCTTTCTCTCTTGGCTTTTCTATACTCATTTGAGTCTTTGAATCTAATAAAAGATATATGCATTTATGAGGTACACCATAGCTTCAAAAATAATTTGACACATGAACAAATTAAGAAAAGAAATGTATCTGCTCAAGTAGTGGTTTCTTTCTTAACTTCTTGTTCCTTTTTCTAAGATTTATATATGTATTTTATGTATATGGGTGGTTTGTCTGAAAGTATGTCTGCATGCCAGAAGGCATTGGATCCCATGGGACTATGGCTATAGACGGTTGGGAGCTGCCATGTGGGTGCTGAACTCTGAAAGAGCAACCAATGCCCTTAGCCACCAAGTTATCTCTTCAACCTAACTTCTTATTCTTCAAGAAGTCTATTTTTTAAATGTCTTTGATATCCTTTTGTTAATTCAAAAGTCAAGGGAATGTTTCTAATTGGCCCCAGTGCCACCATAGGACCCCAAGAACTGGGAAGCCAGAAACTTCATCTAGAACACAGATGAGTCTGAGGTCCCCACTGCAAACATCAAAGCTGTATCAGCCCCTGTGAGGTCTACAAAGAGAAGGAAATGAAATGCTTAGGAAAACAGAAAAAAACTTAAAAGTTGAAAGTATGATATTGCATTATTTATTATGCTACAAATTATCACTGACCATGGATGGCCACCTTCAAGCATGCTAACCTTTTACAAATAAAACATTTTAAATGCACTGACTGGGAAGTTTCTACACCATTCTCTGCAGGAGCTGTGTGCTGTCCTCTTTCACAAATGAAAAATAAATCTCTTGGAAAACCAACTCTGAATTACGGCTTGATGTGTCTTTGTATAAGAGCTGCTTGTGTAATTCACTTGACACTTTTTTTTTTGAGTGCTGTATTCCAGGAACACCATCTCATTAAATTCTCACTAAGTAGGACCTATCACCACTGTTATACAAGAAAGACATACAGACACAGAATGGGGACACATCCAAGATCCCAGGCTGGCAAAGAAACAAAATGGGTCCACTGGAAGCCAGTACCATGTTCTCCACCCCAGTGTAATTCCATAGTGCAGAGTCCATGGCAACACAAGAAGACAAGCAAGTGACAGCTTTTTATAGGGTTCTTTTAAATACCAACCTGCAGCTCAACACCGCAACTGCCTTCACTTGGCCACCTTGGTCCGCAGACCATGTCACTAGGGCATTCTCCTTCAAAGCAGAGCTTTTCCTTTCTTTTCCCCACTTTGCCCCATGCACGTTTTCTGCTAGCAAACAGATTAATGCAGAACCCAGCAGCTTTCTCCCATACAAGTGGACCCCTCTCTGTGTCCTGTCACTAGAAGGCTTCATCTTTCATTCAATTGTCCAAGTACGCAACTGCTTAGCCTTTCTTTCTAGAATTAACATTCTCAAATCCAAAATGACAGAGGAGAGTTGATCATCCCTTAAGGGTTTGGACTGGCCTTCCTACCCACGTGGGCACTTATCTCTTCCGACTGCCCTTTCCATAACTCCCTGGCAATTAACTGTCTCGAAATGGGGCCTTATACTTTCCAAAAATCTCTCCCCTTCTCCCTCTCCATTCCTCTCCTCCCCCCCCAACACACACACTGCTGAAGTTTCTCTTACAGTCCTCCTGTTGCCATGGGATCAAATCCGAACTACTAAGTGTAGCATAAAAATAAGGGCTGGAGAGATGGCTCAGTAGTTAAGAGTACTTGTTGCTCTCACAAAGGGCCTGGGTTTCATTCCCAGCACCTACATGGCAGCTCACAACCACCTGTAACTTCAGTTACAGGGCATTCAACATCCTCTTCTGACTTCAGCTGGCCCTTGGCATATACACAGTGCAAATACTTACATGAAGGCAAAACACTCATCATATAAAATAAATAAAGCTAAAATAGAAGAAAGAAAGAAGGAAGGAAGGAAGGAAGGAAGGAAGGAAGGAAGGAAGGAAGGGGTATAGCATAGAAAGTCCAATGTCTTCTCTCAGCACTCCCATCTTTCTAACTAGACCTCCACAGCAGACACTCACCTTTCACTCTGGTTTCTGTCCAAGGCTGGCCCATATGCTTGACATCCTCTGTCACTCATTTACCTGATAAACTCCTTCCCATCACTCAACCCATGGGCCCAGCACACCTACTGAGTGAAGCTTTCCCAGAGTCTCCTGAACAAACAGCCGCTTCCGAAACTCCTCAATGGACCTTCCCCTACTCTCAGCTCCTCTGTACTATTGAATCCTTGAATCCCTGGGAAAAGATGTGCTGGGCTTCCTGACCTTGGGGCCCTGCACATTCCTGGCACAAAGGAGGGCTCAGAGTGACTAGCTATGACTGCAGATAACACGTGTGGAAAGGAAAGAAAATCATTGTCTTTACGAGAGGAGGGGAATCTAACTTAGAATGTGATTTGAGCTTATAAACATCCTAAGTTGGACAAGGTGATGCACACCTACAATCTCAGCACTCAGGAGGTAGAGGCAGAGTAAGTACATGGCCAACCTGGGCTATATGGCAAGTTCCAGGACAGCTGGAACTACACAGTGAAAACCTTGTCTCAATAAAACAAAAATAAAGCAAAAATTCATATTAGGAGTAGAAAGAAAGACTGAAAAGTTATTCCCAGCCTAGGGCTGTATCTCAGGAGATAGAGAGGGACAGACAGGACTTGTTCTGTCCCTATGTCATGCCCTAGAGGAAGGAGGTGAGTCCCCACCTATCTGAGTACAAGGCCACAAAGACATCATGGAGGAAGGAAGATAAGTCATAAGTCCAAACCCATTCTGTTCCTCTAAATATAAATGTCTCCAAACCATGGCAAGTGCATTCTATGTACTATTTAGAGGGATTCACAGTTGTGAGTCTAGCAGCTACTAAGAAGAAAGTTGAAGGCCAGAAAGATGGCTCAGAGGGTAAAAGCAGTTTCTGCCAAGCTTGATGACCCAAGTTTTAATCTCCAGGACTCACATGGTAGAAGTAAAAAACTGACTCAAGAAAGCTGTCCCCTGACCTCCACTCATGCACAATACATACATACATACACACACACACACACACACACACACACACACATGTCCAAAATAGAATAAAAAGAAAAGGAAAAAAAGCCATGTAACTTCAAACAATAAAAGAAGGACAAGTCTGAATGTGAAGTCGGAGACCAGAACAGCTTCCAAATCCAGCTTTTTTTTTTTCTGAGCCCTTTTATTTTTCTGCAACACAAACTTCAATGACACAAGAGGAGAGTCACTTGAATGCTGTCCTTTTTACTCAGCTCTCCACTGTACTTCTCGGACTTGAAATACAGTGAGAAATAAGTTCACAGTGACATGTAAGCGGTGAAGGTGGAGGCAGAGGAGTGGGACTCGGTGGTAGAGCACATGCTTGCTTACTGTTCCTGCAAGGGCCTGGGTTCAATCCCTAGCATCAAAGAAACCCAAAGACTAAAGGTAATAAATGGCAAAGGCGTTCCCCATCATTAGAACATGATTCTTCAGAATGTACTTCAAAGACACTGATAGACACCACTCCTAGGAGATCACTTGCAGGCTACCCCCCCCAAAAAAAAAAGAAAAGAAAGCAGTCTCTGCTCTCCTCAAATTCCGAGTGTGACTCCTCCAACCTAGATAAAATTCTAAAGTTATTTTTTGAATTCTAAAGCCATAACATCAATGTAGAAATCAATGCATAAACTTGAATCGCATTTACTGTCGTCTTACAAAGTCATGGCCAATGCTCTCAGGCCTCTAGATTTAACACAGCGTCAGGCTCCTATAAGCCTCTGGACAAATCAATTGATCAATATATAACCTTGTTTTCTGTGTGTCTGTGTTTAAAGATGCCCTCTCTTCTATAAAGTGTTCACTCGTTAACAATGAACTCAGAGCCAGTGGTGTCATATTTGTGCCCAAATGAAGCTTTTATTGCAACACTTGACTTTTCTCCATAAGGCACATCATGGCACCTAAGAACCCTTGGGAGTGACAGTAACACATCAACCCTACAGATACTCCACAGCCTATGATGAGGCCATGTCCCGATGAACCCATTCTGACTTGAAAGCCGTCTTAAGTTGAAGGCACATTTACTATGCACACCTCACCTTCAAAGCTCAACAGCAGAGAACACTGTGTAGGATCAGTGTTCTCTCTGATGACTGGGGGCTGTGTTCCACTGACACCACCCTACATTCTGACATAGGACATTACCAAACATCACTAGCCTGGAAAAAGAGACCCGAAGTCAATTCTCCAAGTACGGTTTCTACTGAATGCTCAATGCTTTCGCACTATCGCGAAATTAAAAAGTACTAAGTCACTACAGAAAGTCAAGGGCGGTGCACTGTCTTTATCACTAAACTGCAAAGATACCACCAGAGGGCTGCAAAGAGGTGGCTCAGCAGGCAAAGGTGCCTGCTGCCATGTGCAGCAACCTGCTATCTGGAACCCACATGGCAGAGGGAGAGAACTGACTCCCCCCAAGATGTCCTTTGACCTCCACATGCCCGCTGTGGCATGCCTGTAAGCAAACATATGCACTAAATGAATGAGTGAATGGATGGATAAAAAATAATAATAATTAATTTTTAAAATGCAACCAGGAAGCACAAGATTATGGCATTAAGTTAAATGTGAGGGGGGACGTTTCTTTACAGAGTAAAAACTGAAAGCAGACGTCAATCTTGCTTTGGTGGCCATCGCTGGAAACTCTGGTTTTTCAAATAACCAGGAGGAACACAATCCAGAGCTATCTCCAAATTACAATAAATTTGAGTGAGGAGATGAATCCACAACCTTCAAATGCCGATGATGGCTGTAGTCAAAATTACATTTAAGAATTACTAGATAAACATGGTGGAGCACCCAGCTCTCAGGAGGCTGAGGCAGAAGGTTTATGAGTTAGATATTAGGTTGAGCTACATAGCAAGTTCAAGGCTAGACTGGACTGTAAAGCAAGATCTTGAATTAAAAAAAAAAAAATTAGAGAGCACTGAAGTCTTTGTACCACTGTGCTCATCCCAGAGGCAGGCCCTAAAAGAACTAAGTCATGATATGTTCTTGTCCTTGAGGAACTTGCAGTCCACAATGTCCCTCATCTTGTAACCTCCAGTGTATTCTGGGGACTACTTCCCAATGCCTTGTGCTGTGAGCCTCGAAGAGACACAGCAGGGTTTGACACCCACTGCACCCATATGGGCCCATTCATAGCTCACAGTAGCACAAACTCCTGAACCCAAAAACATGCTGCTGGAAAGAAGGGAACTAACACAACATCTGGAAAGTGGGAGGCTAGCACAACATCTGGAAAGGAGGAAGCTAACACAACATCTGGAAAGTGGGAGGCTAACACAACATCTGGAAAGGAGGAGGCTAACACAACATCTGGAAAGGAGGAGGCTAACACAACATCTAGAAAAGAGGAGACTAACACAACAGCTGGAAAGTGGGAGGCTAACACAATATCTGGAAAGGAGGAGGCTAACACAACATCTAGAAAAGAGGAGACTAACACAACAGCTGGAAAGTGGGAGGCTAACACAACAGCTGGAAAGTGGGAGGCTAACACAACATCTGGAAAGTAGGAGGATAACACAACAGCTGGAAAGTGGGAGGCTAACACAACATCTGGAAAGGAGGAGGCTAACACAACATCTGGAAAGGAGGAGACTAACACAACAGCTGAAAAGGAAGAGGCTAACACAACAGCTGGGAAGGAAGAGGCTAACACACAGCTGGAAAGGAGGAAGCTAACACAACAGCTGGCCTGAACGCACAATAAATAAATATCCTGGTATTTATCTATTTACCCTCAACTCAGAACAAGTTCAAGGAGCTGGGGATAGTAACTACTCACTATAATCCCAGCACCAAGAATCCTGTAGCAGGAAGATTCCAAGTTTGAGGGCAGGCTGGGCTCCAGAGAGTTTAGACCAGCCTAGGCTATATGATGAGACCCTGTCAAGGAAGGCCCTGCCACAGCATCACTTCAGCTCCACTTACTTATTTACCTTGATACAGTTTCATTGACCCTCAGCAGTGATGAATATTCATTATCAAGGACAGGACTGGGGGAGGGTAAGTAGGAAAAGGCTCTACTCATTTCAGCAGAAACGTACTTCTGCATCCTATTTTTACAGTAGTTACAGAATGTACACTGTATTCAAAAGTATAATAATAATGATTAGCTTATTACTGGCATAGCCATATATGTGGATTTTAAAGAATATATTTAGACCCTTACTGACACAGAAATTTAATTTAAACATATGTGTATAATTTTTGCATGAGATTCCAGGATAAAATTCCATAGGAATAGAATAGTAACTTAAAGAGGGAAAAAACAGGCAGAAATTCCAATGGTTAAAAAGAACTTATTCTAGTACTTTCTAAACAGATAATGACAGGTATCAAATGTCTGAGGTATTCAGATTCCATTTAATTGGTCACAGTTAAAATAATGATGTCAGTGTTTCATTTGAAGATGTCAATATTTACAATAAGAAAATTACTATGCTTAAGTTATGATAAAAAATATTCAGCTATCCACAGGAAAAGCTGTGAGGACTGATGGCTTCATGAAATTATTTAAGGATGGCTAAGAAAAAGAAGATGCAGTGCCCATGAGAAGGAAGCCCACCACCCTGGTTCTAACACGTTCCAGGTCTTAAAACAGTCTTAGAGAAGGGGGGTATCTAAATTCTCTCATTAGAATCAACCTTTTCATACACTGGTTTGAAAAAAAAACCTTAGGCAGAGTTCAGGCCAAACAAAACACACCTCTAGGTCAACAATTCTCTTTGACTTTGCCTCTAAGCAACACTCAACATCCTGCATCAACTTTTCCATAGACTTACAGGAGAATCTGCTCACTCAGGAAGGCCTTACTGAGCACTTCCTGTAGGCCAGGCACTCTCCTAGGCCCTGGGAGACATGAAGTACTCTCCCTGTCCTTAAGGAGGGCATAGCATGGGGTCAGATTGATTGACAGGCAAATGTTTGCAATTAAATTCCATGCTAGTTTGCCTGGCCACAGTGGCTACAGGACCTCTGCTTATATTAAATCAGAAATAAACAGTTTTAATTGCAAAGAGAAGTCAGAGCTAGAGGAAGCAATGCTGGTGATTCATCATGGGTATCTTGGGAAGACACAACAACGCAGATCAAGGCCATGGATATCCTAGGAGGCCTGAAAGGCACAAACGCACACAGTAAGATTAAAATCCCACCCCTCCTCATTTTCATTTTTTATGTTAAAAACAGGCACATGATGGAAATAAACCATTAAGACAAGATCCAAAAATATGTTTAACTGGGTACCAAACTCATATAAAAAGTTCTTATTTTAATCACTTCTGTAAGACAGCTGAGAGGTACAGACACCAAAACTCTGCTTGTGAAGCAATCAACTTAATCTGCTTCTTTGAAAGATTTATTTAAACGGAGATTACCGATGGCTGCAGATGAGCTGGGTCCGATAGTGGGGCACAGTTGAAATGAAGGAAAAACTGTGAAATCGTACAAACACAGCTGCAGGCCAAACATGGAGATGGAGGAGAAAAATCTCCTTCCTGGGTCCAAAACACAACTCTAAAGGACAGTGCTGAAGTTAAAAACCCAAATGGCAGGAACAGCATTCGAAGGCTCAGGTACACTAGGCTGGGATCTGCCTGTGGCCAGGACAGCAGGGATCATGTGACCTGCCCTAGGGAGCTGCAGCTGTTTGGACAGAAAACCCAACCAGGTGGCCAGGAAAGGAACAATCCAGCCATTGTTGATCTTACCTCAAACCAGATTCTAAGTGTTCCTCTAAGCCACTTCAAGGGCATGTTCTGCTAAGCCCCAGACAGAAAGCAGAAATAAGATGAATCTGGAACAGAGATCAAATATGGTCCCCACAGGGGACTAGAAGAAAAATGTCTTCCTATGGAGGGTGGCCCCACACCCAACATACAAAAAGGAAGTTAGTTTGGAGACCCTTCTGAGAATTCTGGCCGCAGGAATTAGAATGTTTTATCACTGAGAACGGAAGGTTAAATCCTCAACAGTGCTCACCAGAGGAGCAGAAACGTGAGCAACAGTTCTTAGAGGTTTCAACACTCCAGGAGGGAGGCAGAAGGCAAGGAAGCCAGGAAGATTTTAGGATTACCCTACTCTAGTCATACAGCAGCAATTACGCTGTTATGATTTGGAGGGTAGTGAGGCAGAGAAAGCATGGAGGATCTCTCTGCCTCACACGCTTTACCTCATCCCATGTATCTTTTTTTTTTTCATCCCATGTATCTTAACTCTTTGGTTGTTCTGAACGCGTGTTTTCTAATAAACCAATAAAAAGCGACATATTTCCCTGAGTTTTGTGAACCATCACAGCAAAAACTCCAAACTGGGGAGAAACCAAGGGAAACTCTGGATTAAAGCCACTGGGTCAAAAGCACAGGTCTCACGTGGAACTTATGACTGGGAACAATCTTGGGAGCCCTTGGCCTGTAGGGTCTGTACTAACTTGACATGATGGCATAATTAAATTGACATGACACACAACTGATGTCTGGGGGGGGCTAAAAATTACGCACCATGAGGGGAAATCATATACATTTCATCTAAGAAGTAAAGAGCAGAGCGTGAAATTTTCAGTTCCACCCTCTACCTCTCACTGTTTCTCTGTCCTACTGTTCCCATAGATGTGTTCTGGCCTGGAGTGTTTGTCCTAAGCATTATTCTCCCCCCTCAAAGCTAAACTCCACATGCCTCAGGAACTGCCACACATCCTCACTCCTCGACCAAGTCCTCCTCATCATCCCAGATAGAATCAGAGTTTCCAATTTCCACCTTGTACAGTGCTGACCTCTACTTACAGAAGACAAAGAAGAGTCTTCTCAACCAGGCAGTGGTGGCACACGCCTTTAGTACCACCAGCACTCGGGAGGCAGAGGCAGGCAGATCTCTGAGTTCAAGGCCAGCCTGGTCTACAGAGCGAGTTCCAGAACAGCCAGAAATACTTAGAGAAACCCTGTCTCAAAAAAAAATTTATTCTCAAGAGCTAGGCCACTGGGTCCCAACTTGGCACTTACCCAAAACTAAAATCTCTTAGCCAGCCTCACTAAGGTCATAAGGATACACAATAGGAACATCTAGAAAATGATTGCCATTTTAATTTCACCTCAACTCTCTCCTGTGCTCTTCTTCTTCCAAGTCTCATACCCATTTAGGTTTACAAGTGTATTTTCTAACACAGGAAGTGCCTTGAGTAAAGTAATTTTTGTCTTTTTCCAAAAGCCTGGCACAATAAATTATACAGAGAAAGAGCTAACTGAGAATTTATTTCTCAAAAAGGAAGGAAATTCTCTTAAAAACTGATCTCATGTGAGTAGAGAGAAAAATGGTGGATGCCAGGGATGGGGAAAGAGTTGGGGAGATGTGGTCAAGGATACAAAGTTCCCATTGGAAGGAATACGGCCACAAAATGAAAAAATGAGAGATGGAGGGAGAGGCAGGTGTGCAAAACACACACACACACACACACACACACACACACACACACACACACACACATACAAAAGAAGAAAATTCTACTACAAGCTGTAAGAAGTCCAAGTGAGCCAGGCCTGGCTGTGTACACCTTTGATCCTATCACTCCGGAGGCAGAGGCAGGCAATCTCTGAGTTTGAGACCACTCTGTCTACAGAGTGAGTCCCAGAACAGCTAGAGATACATAGAAAAATAAAACCTGTCTCAAAAACAGGAGGAAGAAGAAAGGAGAAGAAGAAAAAGAAGGAGGAGGAGGAGGAGGAGGAGAAGAAAGGACTCCAAGTGAAATAAGACAATCACAAATGAGCAAAATCTCTAGACTCCACTTTCCTGGGACTGCCTTACTCACAGAGACAGAAGCAGAATGGTGGATTCTAGGGGCTGATGGGAGAGGGAAACGGGGACTTCCTGTTTAACAGGGACAGAGTCTCAGGGAAGATGATAAAGTTCAGGAGAGCGATGATGGCAATGTGAACGGACTAAAGGCTGCTGAGTCAGACACCTGAGATGGTTACAACGATAAATCGTTATGATCTACGCATTACACTATAATATTATAAAAGAAAACCTACTCAGTGAATACATGGATTGGCTATTTTCTAACTACTATTGATACTATTTCCAAATCATCTCCCCTTTTTAACTGATTCTGTGGGTAGCAGCCAGCCCATATATTTCATATAGCTATCACAGATATATTCAAGCTGGGAAGAGTCAATTTATTTGTTTCTGTGGTTGCCATACACTGTGTGAGGGGAGGATCACTCCTCCCAAAGTCACCATCAGAAACTACAGGGACTTTTTAACAGGCCTCCTGGGTTCAACAAGCCAGGGTGCTGTTTCTCTTTAGGAAACATTTGAAAGTCATCATCCTGAATAGGCATATTTTATTAATGCCAGTTTAAGTAGTGACAGGAAAGTATTCAGTACTCAAAATGGAATGAAAAAAAAAAAGGTCAGGATATATTTCCAACAGCATCTGGAAAATTGGCAGAAGAATTAAGAATGTGGAGGCGCCCCTGTGGTCCAGCTGGGATGAAATCGCCTTGCTACAGAAACCCTGAGCGCAAGATGAGCTTCTAAAATTGATTGCTTGGGGCATTTTCTCTGTGATACCAACAATGTTAAAAGCCCTTTAGGAATTCCCAAAGACAGTCCTCTGGAACCTTCATTTGCAAAGCCAGGCCAGCTTAAGCAGGTAAAATTACACCTCTACCTTGTTCCAGAGCCCCATCCAGTTTAAAGTTAAAATATTTAATTTTACATTGAGAAAAACAAAAATCCAGGCAAAAATCTGACTTCAAGCAGAAGTCAACATCTTCCTCTACAGCCCTGATGGCCTTAACATGCAAACATGAAAGACTTAACATGCAAATGCATGTACTCCCTAAGAAAAGCTTGTCCTTAATCTTGACAGAAAACAGGTTGTATCTCAGTACGAGAGTCTAAAATCAGCCTGTTTTGAGTCTGGAACGAACACACAGACATACAGACACACAGACACACACACCACATACACCTCCTGCACACTCCTTGTATTCATGCTCCCTCAATGCCAGGCTCTGGGAATATTAGTCAACTCTTCACTGATTCCCACTCACTTGCTTCTTTCTTGTTTGTTTTATAGTTTGAGGGAAAAAAAGACTTAGTCTAGATCAGACTGGACTAGAACCCACTTTGTAGCCCAGGCTGGCCTCAAACTCACACTCACAGTAATTCTCCTGGGATGGTAGGCAGGGGCCACCACTCTGGGATCCCATTCATTTGACTCTCAAAGTCCAGACTATGTTCAGCAGCCACCTGTATTCACCTTTAGGCAACCTAGGGGCATTTTGACTGTTCCATTGGGGTGGCTGGACCAGGATGGGCCACTCAATGTGAGGCTCTGGTCAGGGCCCTCAGCACCCCTGGGCTTCCCTGGTCTCATAAATCATTTGCATATGACATGAGCTGTTTCTGCTTTCCCTAACCTTGACCATGACATGAGCTGTTTCTGCTTTCCCTGACCTCGACCACGAGGACCACTCAAAGATGGTGGCATATGCACCCTTCAGAACCTCTAAGCCCATGCTCTTCCCTGCCCTGCACCCCTTCTGCAAGATTTGCCCTGGCATCCAGAGTTAATGCTATGATCCCGAGAAACATGCTTAAACCATCTCTGTGCCTGTTCCCTTGTATGATGAGAGGACAAAGAAACAGGCAGACAGATCAAGTGGTGCAGGCTTACTGCCAGATACTAAGGAGGCGGAGTCTGGAAAATGCAAAGTCCAACGCTAGCCTGGGCTACAGGCTAAGTTCAAGTCCACCCTAGCCAACTTACTGAGACCTCATCTCAAAAACGGAAGGCTGGACAGATGGTTCAGCAATTAAGAGCATGTACTTCTCTCACAGAGGACCCAAGTTCCACTCCTAGCACCTGCATCTGGAAACACAGAACCACCTGTACCTCTGGCTCCGGAGGATCCAACACTCTCTCCTGGCCCCTGAAGCCACGTGCACACCCCCACACAGATATACACACACTGTACTTTGTCTTTTAACTTAGTAAAAACAGGATTAAGAATGCCTTAGTATTTCTGTCACTGTAAAGAGACACTATGATGATGGCAACTCTTTTTTTTTATAATAAATTTATTTATTTGTTGCTTCAGGTTCCATCTCCATCATATTGTCCTCTTTCCCCCCTTCCGAGCCCCGCCCTCCCATCCTCTACTCCCTAACCCTTCCATCCTGCTCTTCAGGAGTGGAGTGTCCCTATATAACAGTCCCTCGCCCCAGTTCAGAAGTCATATGAAGGCCAAGAGCCGCTTCTTACACTGGGGGCCTACAAGGCAGTACCACCAGTGAAAAATGTCTCATTGCTAGGGAGGGAAAACTAAAAAACAGACCAACAAACAAACAACAATAAATAAATAAATAAAAATAAAAAGTCTATGTCCATGTTCCCTTTGGTGTGTTGGTTGTAGTACAGATATCCTGTACTATATAGCTAAAATCCTACTATAAGTGAATAGATGCCATGTGCATCCTTCTGAGTCTGGGTTAGCTCACTCAGGATGAGCTTCTCTAGTTCCATCCATTTGGCTGCAAATTGCATAATTTAATTGTTTCTGATAGCTGAGTAATATTCCATTGTGTAGATGTACCACAGTTTTTTAATCCATTCTTCAGTTGAGGGACATCTGGGTTGTTTCCAGTTTCTAGCTATTACAAATAAGGCTGCTATGAACATAGATGAGGAGACTTCCTTAAGATTCCATGAGGAGTCATTTGGGTGTATACCCAGAAGTGGTATAGCTGGGTCCTGAGGCAAAGCTATTCAAGATTTCTAAGATATCGCCATACTGACCTCCATAGTGGTTGCACAAGCCTGCACTCCCACCAGCAATGGAGGAGGGTTCCCCTTTCTCCACACCCTCACCAGCATGTGCTGTCATTTGAGCTTTTGATCTTAGCCATTCTGACAGGTGTGAGATGGAATCTCAGAGTCATCTTGAGTTGCATTTCTCTGATGATTAAGGATGTTGAGCATTTCTTCATGTGTCTCTTGGTCATTAGGGATTCCTTCTTTGTGAATTCTCTATTTAGCTCCGTTCCCCATTTTTTGATTGGATTGTTTGGTTTCTTGGCATTTAATTTCTTGAGTTCTTTGTAGATTTTGGATATTAGCCCTCTGTCAGATGTGGGGTTGGTGAAGATTTTCTCCCAGTCTGTAGGCTGCCGTTTTGTTCGAATGACAGTGTCTTTTGCCTTACAGAAGCTTTTCAGTTTCATGAGGTCCCATTTATTGATTGTTGGTCTCAGGTCCTGAGTTGTTGGTGTTCTGTTCAGGAAGTTGTCACCTGTGCCAATGAGTTCGAGGGTTTTTCCCACTTTTTCTTCTAGTAGATTTAGTGTGACCGGCTTATAAAGGAAAACTTTTAATTAAGGGCTGGCTTATGGTTCAGAGGTTCAGTCTAATGTCGCCATGATGGGAAGCATCGGGCCTCAAGACAGACATGGTGCTAGAGATTAGCTCAGAGCGCTACATCTGGATCCACAGGCAGTAGGAAGAGAGAGTGACACTGAACTTAGCTTGAGCATCTGAAACCTCAAACCTCCCACACATCCCTACCCCGGTGGTACACTTCCTCCAACAAGGCCACACCTCCTAATAGAGCTACTTCCCATGAGTCTATGGGGGCCATTTCCATTCAAACCACCACAAGGAGTACAACTCAGTGGCAAAATGTTTATCTAACATGTTTTAGGACCTGAGTTCAACCACCAATACATCAAAAAAAAAAAAGGGATAGCGGACACACTTGCAGACACGCAACTACACACAAGCGTGCAAGCACACACACACACACAAACATGCACATACCCACGAATATGTGCATGCACGTAACAGAAATCTCACCCACTCTCAGTGAGAGAGAGACTGAACTGCTTCAGAGACTGTTAGATACTTCAAGCAAAGCACCAGCAGGTGGACTATGAAAACTCTTCATTGGCCTTGGACGCGAATACACCACAGGGTGCTGCTGTTTCTTAACAGGCCACAAGAGTATTCGCATCACTGGTTCACTACCCATTGGTCACACACAGGACCCAGAGTGAAATCACACCCAGGACCACCCACCACCTCACCTGACACAGAAGGGATGGCACACCCCAAAGACAGCACAGTGACCCATGAGAAAAGTGACCTTCCAGTTGCCGATCAAGGAGAGCATTTACTACAAGTGTGTGCACTGAGTTTGCTCCCTCCCTTGACCTAAATCCAGATGGAAGGCATCAAAAGGAAAGAAAGAAAAACCCCAAGGACTACAGATGACAACCAGAGCCATAGGTTTTTGTTGCCACTTTGTGCTGTCCTCTTCCCCAGTTTTTGTTGCCACTTTGTGCTGTCCTCTTCCCCAGAAAGGGAGTGGCTTCAGAAGATGCTACCTGACAAGGACATATAGTCAAAAGAGAGTGTCTCTTTATAAATAAAACTTTCATGCTCATGGCCATTAACACTCACCCAAAAGAAATGGACCATCGCCAAACAGGAAAGGGCAAGTTACTAAAACCGGCCCTCCAGCCTCCAAGAGGCTCGGCAGAATTCTTGCTGTGAGCAGGGGAAAGGAAGCAAAGTCCAGTAACTCTGCCAGCATGCTGAGGGACACAGTAACTAGGTCACGTTCTCACTCTGGCCAGGATGAAGCCACTTGGCTGCTCCAAGCCAATGTCTCTACATACTGTGTGAAGAATGAACATCATTCCCACACTCAGTGTCTCCCCTTGAAGCCCTCTGGCTACACAATCCCCCAGTGGTACAGTGTCAGGATGTCTTTGGACTCCTGATATCCCAAGGAGCTTCTCCCCAGCGCAGTGGGAAGAACAGAGTGTTAGCTTAGATCTCAGCACAGCCTAGGGCCAGTATAGCATGGAACACATGGGCCACCACCACCAACAACCTGCTTCTCCAAACCTTCCTGGAGCTCCGGGTGTGATATAAGCAGGAACAGGACAGAAACTCTTGATACCCTAAACTGCAGAATGCTCCAATCTGGAGCTGGCAAGGATCCCTAGAAACCTGCATAATTAGCCCTTTCCCTAGCAGATGCTAATAAGGATGCACAGACAGCCCATCATGAGTCCTCTTCCTGATCCCCCCAACCAGACAGGAAGGACACGCCCTGGAGTGCAGTCCTTAGGTAGCCTGATTTACATGGACAGCTTGCATGACTGCATACTTAATGACAATGCACTTCACGGCTGAAGGCACAAGCCTCACCTTCATCCAAGGTTCTCGTGGCACCGGCTCCCCGACCCACTGCCTTTTCAGAACAGGGTGAACACTTCTCCGCCAGGACGTGGTAACAAAACCACATCCACGTCTGCATCTCACGACTTCCTAAACACCCCGGTGCTTTCTTAGCATCACACACAAACATCGACTTCGGTCACACAGTTCAAGTCAGCACCTCTATCCTGAAGCCACAGCACAGTCACACAGTTGTCTGTGAGGACCTCCAAGGCCTCCCAAATAAGTATTTTTTGTTTTTGTTTTTGTTTTTTTTTAGCAATTTGTGAATTTAAAAGGCATGCTAGATGGGAGTGGTTTTGCCTTGGCTTTTCACCTTTGTAATTAGCAAAGAGGTAATTCTCCTTGTGTCTCTTAACAGGCTCCAACAGACATGATAAACAGTCACACTGCCAAAAAAAAAAAAAAAAAAAGGTTCCTTAAGGTTTTCTCTCTATAGGATCATATCAACTGAAAATTGAGACCATTTTCCTTCTTCTCTCATAGCCTGGGGGTATTTTACTTCATCTTTTTTTTCTTTTTATTTTTTTTTAAATTTTGTGACTTTCATATCATGCACCCTGTTCCCTCTTATCTCTCACCTCGCTCAGACCCACCCTCCACCCTTGAAACCTCTCTTAACATAAAAAAAATTTTTTTTTTTCATTGTGGAAGTTGTAGTATATCTCACACTTTTTCGATGGCAAATGTTCATTATAATGACTCCTTGGTCCAGGAAGAGGCCTCTGGCTTCTTCTACTTTGCCAGTACTGGAATCTCACTGGGACTCTCCTCAGATATACTGTTGTTGTCCTGTGTCATGGGGATCCTGTAGTTTTGGGTCTGTGGAACTAGCTTCTTCATGTTCATTCATAGCAGTTCGTCAATGTGTTTATGTTAGGATGGGCCAACTCAAAGTCCTGGTTCTGGGCCTGCAACCCCCACACCCAGGGTCAGTTCTCCTGTGCTACCCAGGTGAGGTGCAAGGTCTGCTCTCCTGAGTGCTGAAGCAGGTAAGGGGCTGGGCCAGCTCTCCTGCTCTCATGACCCCATCAGGGCCAACTCTCCCATCTATTACCTGTGTTGAAGGTATCAGAGAGTGAAGAGGATCTCTCTCTCTCTCTCTCTCTCTCTCTCTCTCTCTCTCTCTCTCTCTCCAACACCACCAAAAAGCAGACAAAAGGCAGGCCTGGCTCTCCCACACTTACACCCTTGGGGCTGGTTCACCCACAACCCCCATATCTAGGGTCAGCTATACTGTGCTGCCCAGGCAAGGTATAGGACCTGCTCTCCCAAGTGCTGTAGCATGTGAGGGCCGGGACAGCTCTCCTGCTCTTGTGACCTTATCAGGGCCAGATCTCCTGTCTGCCACTGGTAGTGAGGGTAAAAGTGAGGGGACCGGATCTCTCCCCCTCCAACACCACCAAAAGGCAGACAAAAGGCAGGGCTGGCTCTCCCCCACACACTCCCTCAGGGCTGGCTCACTCACAACCCCCTCATCCAGGGCCAGGTAGGGTTCTTCTGGTCTCTGGCTTGCTTCCTGTCCTGGGAGTTCATCTGGTGCTCGTCTGATGCTTGATTGGTAGTCATCACAGGCTGTTGATCTCCAGCTTGATTTCTTTCCCCAGGAATGTTAGGTTACCATTCATTCAGATGTTCACAGGTCAGAACACTGAATGTAGACATAGCCTCTCTCTTCTCTGCCACCCACTGATGCACATAACACACAGCAACCACATCCTCAATGCCTCTAAGGACAGGTACTTCATCTTTGTAACTGCCACGATTAGAATGTCCAATACTGTGTTGAACAGAAGTGGCAAGACAGGCATCCTTCTCTTAGGGATAAGCATTCACTCATTCTTTTGCCATGAAGAATGAAATAAGCTTTACAAATAATTTTTTTTCATTGTGTGCATATGTTTTACACATTGGGTTTTTTTTGCATGTGTACAGATCCATGTGTGTATGGGTGCACATGTGTGTGGGTGCATGTATACAAGTATGTGTGCATATGAAGGACTAATATTGAGCTGAATTGAGAATTCACAAAAGAGGAATTCCTAAAGGCTGAGAGACACTTGAAGAAATGCTCAACATCCTTAATCATCAGAGAAATGCAACTCAAGATGACTCTGAGGTTCCATCGCACACCTGTCAGAATGGCTAAGATCAAAAGCTCAATGACAGCACATGCTGGTGAGGGTGTGGAGAAAGGGGAAACCCTCTCCCATTGCTGGTGGGAGTGCAGGCTTGTGCAACCACTATGGAGGTCAGTCTGGTGATATCTTAGAAAACTTGGAATAGCTCTGCCTCAGGACCCAGTTATACCACTTCTGGGTATACATCCAAATGATTCCTCACTGAAACACAAGGAAGTTGCCTCATCTATGTTCATAGCAGCCTTATTTGTAATAGCTAGAAACTGGAAACAACCCAGATGTCTCTCAACAGATGAATAGATTAAAAAAATATATACATTTACCCAATGGAATGCTGCTCAGCTATCAGAAACAAGGAAATCATGCAATTTGTTGCCAAATGGATGGAACTAGAGAAGCTCATCCTGAGTGAGCTAACCCAGACTCAGAAGGATGCACATGGCATCTATTCACTTATAGTTGGATTTTAGTCATATAGTACAGGATAACTATACTACAACCAACAGACTGAAAGGATCAGTAACATAGACTTCATTACCTGTTAGTGGGACACTGTGCCCTAGTGGAGCTGCCATGTAGGCTCCCAGTGCAAGAGTAAGCTCTTAGCCCTCATATGGCTGCTGAACTGAAGGGGGCTGATAAGTAGGGAACCCCACACCAGAGGAGTAGGATAGGTGGGAGAAGGGGGAGAGGATGGGAGGGTGTGAGGGTGAGCACAGGAGGAGTGGAGGAGGGGACTGTGATGGAGATGTAAATTGAAGTAATAAATAAACATTTTTTAAAGAAGGCCTGATATTGTCTAAAATCATCATTTCTTGCACTTCCCTCCTTATTCATTCAGGCAAGGGTGCTCAATCAAACACCAAGCTCACTAACACAGATAGTCTTTGCTTGCCATTTTATGCAGTGGATCCCCTACCTAGGCTGAAATGACAGGCAAACCATTATCATATCACCAGACATTGACTTAAATTTCTGAGGATCCGAACTCCAGTCCTCATACTTCACACTTGCCTGACAAGTATTTAACTTCAAGGCCATCTCCTCAGTTCCAGATTTTATTTGTTTGTTTGTATGTTTTTAGAGACAGTGCCTTACCACGCACTCCTGTCTGGCCTGAACCAGGCTGGTCTCCAACTCAGAGGTTCCCCTGCCTCTGCCTCCCAGTGCTAGTATTAAAGGTATACACCATCAAAGCCAATCCAGAATCCTTAAATCAACTTATTTTAAAGGCTTTTTTAGAAGGCTATTTCAGGGTATGTGTATTCATAAGCTATCCAAAGCATGCTTACTTCCCAATGTTTATTTCTCTAACAGAACTTTAATATTTGTTATGCTTGTCAGAAAGAAAAAAAATGACATATTGAAAAAAGAAGTTCAAGTAGTAGCTGAAGTTCAGGTAGAATTGAAATGGACATATTTAATAAAATCTCATGCCTGTGCCTAGTGAAATAAACATCTGCTCGTAAGTCCAAGCACTGAGCATCATTTCAGAGGTAACCTGGAATTTCCCTACACTGCCAGCCATTCAACTCACTGTTGAAAGGAAGACTTTATTCTGAGAATGTCCTGAAATTCTGTATCCATTTTCTTTGCTTAGATATTCTGTGAGTTCTCATTCTGTTACTCACCAAAATTAGTTTTACCACAAAAGGCACTTCATGATTTAAAAGAAAAAAAATAAAGAATGGGAGAGATCTATTCTAATAGTAGCTAACTCTGTAAATCCTAAAACTAAGAGTGATTTGGTGGTTACTTAATTTGATTATTTAGGCAAATGGAACACTTCAGACAGAAAACTGTATCCTGGAACCTGGATTATGTAGCTTGATTCCCTATGTGCATTATACGAAGGCAGCATCTTGTTCACTGGGACACACTTAGAAAGGCAAGGAGAAAAATGGCTGGAGTATAAAAGAAGTGATACGAGGCCCCAGATCTCTTCCTCACTAGCTATGTACCTTCAGGGGTGTTTTGGAGACTAAGGGATAGATTATTCATGATAAGCCTGGGACACAGAAAGGTGCCCATGAGTGCTGTATTAGTAGGAGCATGTTTTAACTAAATCCAGTCCATTTAAGTTTCTGGTTTCAAACTTTTGTATTTAACAATCATCCTTCCTGGGTACGCAGATCAGTGACAGAAAGCTTTACTTGCATACACAAGCTCTGTGTTCTGGCCCCAGCACTGTATTAAGTAAACTTTCTTAATAACACTAGGGATTTGATTCTTTTTTTTTTAATACGGTAGAGTATCATAGTAAACAGACAACTGTACTTCCTTTCTTTCTAAGTGCTTCCTGTGCACAATCTCACGTAAACTACCCAAAGAGGTGTCAGATTTGTACACATGTAGCTTGGACTCCAGTGTGAATAAACATGCTGCATACTACAAGGAGTTTACATTGTTTGGCCTCAAGGGGAATTTCTCCTCCACCTTCTGCAGGTTCACTGCAATAAACCGACAAAGATGAAAGGGGAAAAACAGCTTATAAACTTATTAGCATGCAAGAGGAGAAAACCACAACACAGAAGAAAAACTCAGAGGTGATTACCTGCCTGCTGACATACACACCAACGTATACACCCCTTTTCTATAGAGAGAAGGGAGAGATGGGTGTAGACAATCCTAGGGGCTTGCAAATGATTTCTCTGGAAACAAGTGATGCCAGGATAGGCTCTGGAGTTTGAATGAGCCGGCCTTCCTTTTTAAGACAGATAGGGAGAGTTGGAGTAAGGAGATCTGCAATTATATTCCTGTCTGCATTCTAGTCTTAAGACAGGGAAGAGGAAATTTCAGAGTTTTCCCTTTACATCACTTGTTCAGCCTGCCAAGTTGCCATATTTGGAGGGAGTTATTTTCTGAGTCTCTGCAGCACACATCATTGTTATTACAAGATAAAAAATGCAAGCTGGAAAGAAGATATAGTTAACGAATTGGCATATATTCCAAAACATGGTTTCCATTAATGCAGTCCAACTATTACCTTATGCGATATTTTCCTTATTTTCTTTAATGGGGTGACACAGGAAAAAAATCATCTCATTGAGACTATGAGGTATAATGTAAATACATATTTGGTGTCTAATTCCTGGCATATGCCTCCTAAGCCTATCATAACTTCTGAGAGACAGAGGCCAGAGGGTCATCTTTTGTCATAATTTTTGGCCTTAATCCTGGCTCCTGACAGAAGAGAATGATGGGTGTGTCTTTTTGTATGTTAATGAGAGAACTCTTGGATACCTTCTGGATGGTGCTGGCTGCAAGAGGAAACAGGTAATGAAAGGGCTGAACCACTTAGCCCTACCCACCAAGCTGAAGGGAGGGAGAGGGACTGGGTAGTAGACTCTTCATAAAAAACATAAGCAATGAGAACAATTTAGGTCATTCCTGGGTAGATGCACACATCTGTAGGACTGCCAGATGGTATACCCTAAATTCACAGGGGCTCTGGCTTCTGCATATAGAACATTTTTTTTCCTCACCATGAGCACCTACTCCGAGTGCTCATCTGCACGCACACCTGCATCCCTTGGAGCCTCCTTCACAATAAACTGAAAAAAAAAAAATGTAAGCAAGTATTTCCTGAATTCCAATAGTCACCACAGCAAATTATCAAACTGGGGAAGGGGCTGTAGGAACCCTCCACCGACAGCTAGAACAGATCACAGCCTGGGGCCTAGAACTGACCCAGAAGTTGGGGCAGTTCTACGGGACTGAGCCTGCCACCAGAGCCCTACAAAACGATGATGTCACTAGGAGAATCATCTTGTGTGACACTCAACTGATGGGTGTGGAATGGGAGGATCCAATGTGTGGGAAAACACCAGGTGTCAAAACATGATGACTGAATTCAAAACTCAAGTTTTTTTCTTGTTTAAAAAAAAAAGACATTTGGTTTGTTTTTCAAGACGGAACCTCCAATTGTCTATGTAGCCAAAGATGGCCTTAAACTACTCATCCTCTCTGCATCTATCACCTGGATTAAAGGCTTCCCCCGCCCAACTTACATGATTGGAATCAAAATCAGAATCTGGTGAATTCTAGGCAAGCACTCTACCAAGACAGCCATAGTCCCAAAGTCCCAGCTTAAATTTCTGAGCCACCTAAAAGACCACACCCACAATCTAAAAACTAGCCCATCATGGCACTGCCAGATTTATCAATCTGCCAATGATACAAGCCCCTGGCACCGGCTAATTAGCACCTCTGAAATTAGCTAATTACCTAGACAGGAAACTGATCAGGCTGTGAAGGGACTGGGGCCACTTCCTAATGCCACACCCACCCTTTGCCATCAATTCTGAGAAGCACACGTTGTTTTCTTACAAAGAATTGCAAGTACGTTTAAGACAACGTATTTTGTCAGCAATGAAAATTAGAAGCTCCTGTCTAAGGGTTAGCATCGTCCTGGCAAGCAGAGGCGAAATCGGGGGCCCAGACTTTGTCTTCTTCACAGAAGTTCTGACAAGAAAAGCTAGACCCAGATACTAATTCTATATGCACAACCCTGCCACCTCCTGCAAGTCTCCAGTGTTGGGTTTAGTTGAGCTGAGAACTCATTAACAGACAACATAAATTAAGCCGGTGTGAAATGTCTACTGCATGCAAAGGCAACAGCACACATACAGGACCGTCCTGCATCGGCCACCAGAGACCACTAATCAGCAGCTGAAAATTACCAAGCAGTAATAAAAACGTCAACCCCATGATAATTCAGCAGATAAAGGGCCTCTCCTGTCCCTGGTCTCCAGGAAGAAAAGCAGCCCTCTGGAGCACAAAGCCAGGAACAATGACAACACAACCATTAGGCACGTCAAACAGCGCCCACGCCATGTCCCACGCCATGTCATGCTGCTGGTAGGAAGGGTTGGCATGGGTAAAGCACTGAAGCCGGAGCAGGTGTCATGCTAAGAACTTCATGTTTGTTAGCTTCTTTCCTCCTCCCCACAGCCTGAGACAGTTCACCATGCTTCATTCCTGATTGCGCTATGCCTACAGTAGTAGGCTAGGAAGAGAAGCAAGATAGTAGTCACTTTACTCTGACAAGGGAGCCCCTCGGTGACTACTAAAGGAGTTTAGCGTCTTGGGAGGTAGCTCAGCCAGTAAAGAGCTTGCTGTACCTGAGTCCAGCCACCAGTACCCACATAAAAAGTGGGGCATGGCGGTACATGCTTGTAACCTAGAACTGGGGTGGTGGAGAAACGTAGAATCCCTGATGCTTGCTGGCTGGCTGGCTGGCTAGCCAAGCCTAAAAACTAGGTGGGCCGCTCCTGAGAAACAACACCTAACACTGACCTCTGGCCTACAAATGCTCTCATACATGCATATGTGCACACACACACACCTGCACAGATATACATACATGCACATATACAAAAGAAAATTAGCATCTGAAATCCCAATGAAATTGTGGACCGTCCCCTGGAAACCCTGAAATCATTAGGCCCACATGTGGCCCTATTGAAGGTTTCTAGCCAGCTCAGGCTACTCTCCAGATGATCAAAGAACAAGATGTTTACAAGGCCCTCTCCAGAATGAACATCCTTATGCCTAGAAATTCCAAAATGCACTTACATTCACTGAAAGTGAGGCAGGGACCATAGGGGGCCACTCCTCTGCTAAGCCTGGTTGCCCGAGGAATATCACACATTACAGGTTCTACAATGAACAGTGATGTTTTTCCAATTTCCATTTTCTTAAGAAATAGTTACCCAAGATATCTCTTTGAGGGATTCCCATTCTCAACCCAACTGCCCCGCTGTGACCACACTAGGAAGGGGGGCGCGTACTTCCTTGTCTTTCTACGATGCGGGGCTATTGTCAGGGCTCGGTGTATGCACAAGGGACCTTCTTTTGCTATCGTTGTCATGGCACGGCTCTGTCTTCTTTTCACTTCCACCTTCGTTTTTATTTCCAAGTCTAAAGGGAAAAGGAAGGCTTTCAACTAAGTCAAAATGGGAGAGGTTTATGAAATGCCTTAGCTACAGGCAAACACTTCTGTCTTCATCTGAACTTCAAACTATTCGTGTTAACCCCAAAGAGATAGAGAAGTGACCAGCTGGCTAGTTTTATCAGTACCAAGCATGTGAGCCTTAAATTAGTTCAGAACTGTTCTTAAGTATACACTGACTGGGCAGCATCTGCCAGTCTCCCCAGAATATCACTCTATTTTACAGGGGCAACAATCACATGAAAAGCAGACGTAACATTATATCATCGGCTTCGTAAAGGGACTTTCTTTGTCCTCCTTTCCGATGTCAAACTAAATAATTGCTCTATAAACTAAGCTGGGTGTGGCAGCTTCCTTGAAGCACCAGAAACCTCCGCTCTGCCACTTAAAATCATCGATCCCCTTAATTGGAAGCTGGAAATAGGGCTGCACTCATTTCTCTGCTAGATTCAGACCTGAAAAAATAAGAGAGTCCTACCTGGATGCTCATCAAATGTCAAATGACGTGTGAGCGTGTGTGTGTGTGTGTGTGTGTGTGTGTGTGTGTGTGTCCATTTTCTTATGTGGAGGCATACATTTGTATGCCTATGCACACACACTGACACAGGTCAGTTTGTGTGTGTAGAGGCTAGAAGTCAACCTTTACAGTGTCATTCCTCATAGCCCCATCATTCTTTCCAGACAGGTTTCTCATGGGCCTATAGCTTGCCAATCCACCTAGGCTAGCTGGCCACCTGTCTCCATCTTTCTGGTGCTGGGATCAAAAGCCCGTGCCACCACAACTGGGACTTGAACTCATGTCCTCATGCTTGCAAAGCAAACACTTCATTGAACAAGCTGTGTCCCCAGTCCTCTAATGTCCTACCAGGGTCCCTATCTCACCCTCACTGATTATTGCCACAGGCATATCTGTCACTTACACCCCTATGCATTCTCATACTCTATAAGATGAGGCCCTACATTCCACTGCTTGGGAGGTGCAAGGCAAAACACAAACGGGGAGACATAGTCACGAACATACTAAGAATTTAAAGTTGGAAGGGCTGGAGAGATGGCTCGGCTGGTTAAGCCTTTGTTGCCTAAGAAAGCATGAATTCAAAATCCTAGCTTCCAAATAAAAATCTGGGGACCAGTGATTCGTGCTTGTAATCACAGAACTGGGGAGGCAGACAGGGGAGGATCCCTGGGAATCATTGGCCAGGTAGCCCTTGCTGATTCATGAACTCCAAGTTTATCAAAAGACTTTGTCTCAAAAAATAAGATAGAAAACAATCAAGGACGATACCTTGTGTTGACCTCTGACCTCTACATGCACACATATACATATGTGTGTGCATGCATACACACAAACACCCCACACACAAATGTTCATATAACACACACACAAAGAACTTCAAGTTGGAATTCAAGACACTAAATGAATAAATTTAGAATTTATTTTATTTATTTATTTATTTATTTATTTTAAATTTTAGAATAAAGTCCTTTGCATGAGCACTTGAGTAGGTGAAGCATCTTTGAAACATGCCCCAGAGGGACATGTGCCCAGAACTTCAGAGGTCGCACCGGACTCTAGAAGACGAAGGCCCAGGTACCTGTGAGCTCAGCCACTCGTGTTGGAAGCTTGCTTGGAACAAATCACAGGCAAAACTGGAATCAAACCGGAACATTAAACAGCTTGGCTCCTGATACCTCTGGATGTTAACTCAACATCAGAGAGTTTTAACTGCGTTTTATTGCTAAGACATTCCTGTGACAACCGGAAAAGGTCACCTTCCACACAAATCATTAGAGAAACAGACTTCAAAACATATCCTAAACAGAAACAGTGAGTAACTGCCTATCAAGCTGGCAGCCCTTCCTTAATGGAGTGAACTTAACGGAGTGAACGTTCCACATTTTTAATTCTCCTCTTGCTTTTCTCCTGGTGTTTTCCAATTATTGAGGATAGAAAAAAAACTGCTTGAGGTACATAATATATGATGAGTCATTTAAACACAATAATAATGATCCTTAAAAGTTAAGGATCCCTAAGAAAAAGCCACTGGGTTTGATAACATTTTGTAACACATTGATAACGTTTGTAACACATTGTGATATGAGAAGGAAAAAGTGCTTTAGAGTAAGAATTTTAATAATAGAATAAGATAAAATACCTCATGTGAGGGTAATGTGCTTACCATCAAAACATACCTGTCTTAGCCCCCTAAATATTTACGTTTAGACTCAAAAACTGTACTGCCCTCAGCCTGACTAAAGAAACTTTCTTCGCAATAAATGGGGGTTAATGCGGAGATTCACACTGAGCAAAGCGTTGAGAACTCATGACTCTTCAGTGCTTAGCCCTCCTCTGTATGCCCAAATCATCCTCTTCAAGGGTCGGTGAACATTGTGGAAGAGAAGTCTGAAAAAAACATACAAGCCAAGCAATGTGGATGGAGCCACAGAGCACTGTCCTAGTCTGGTGACACGGTCATGGAGCTCATGACCTCAGAGCAGCTGTAGCTGCTGCAGAACGCCACACAAGACAGAAGCACTAAGAGTTTAATCACAGATGGCAAAGGGGCTCACAGGGCCCAGACGCACTCACAGGGGCTCATGGCCGTCAAGGGCTGCTGGAGGACAGAAAATGGTGTAGCCACTAGGGACTTACTCGTGCTCCAGTGGGCAGCTCCACACCACACCCACATTGGCACCTCTAATTAAGTCCAGTGAGTTCCACGAACACACACAAAGACATGAAAGAGAAGAGATTGAGTTGGTAAGGGTAGGAAAAGAAGGGGGTGGGGAGGAAGTATAAGCAGAATATATTAAATACATGTAGGAAGTATCAAAGAATAAGTTAATTTTTTTTCCTTTTCTTTCTTTTATTTTCCTTTTTGGTTTTTCAAGACAGGGTCTCTGTATGTGTAGCCCTGGCTATCCTGGAACTCACTCTGCATAGAGATCCTCCTGCCTCTGCCTTTCAAGTGCTGGGATTAAAAGCGTGTGCCTCCATTGGCCAGCTAAATTAATTTGCTTAATTATCTGTCAAAAAAATGTATCTGTTGTAGTCAGTTGTGGTAAGCAGACAGCTGAACACCAGGCCATGCAAAAGGGACGCAGTAGCCCTCTACATACAAGACTTGCCATTTGAGAAGACTAACCAGACTCCTCCGCATTTCCGGATATGTGATTGAGTTTCCCAAAACCCTTTGCTGAGGGACATGTAAGTTGTAGAAGATGTAACGTGTATGTGCCCAGTTTCAATGACCATTACATTTTGCTCACTGGAATTTTAAGAAAAGGTTATAGCTGAGTTTTATTTAGGGTTTTGTTGCCGTTGCTGTTGCCATTGTTGGTGTGCAAATTAGTTGGAAATTGGAAATCTCAGTTCTCTGGATGTGTTTCAAATTACTGTCTTTGCCTGGAAGATAACTCGTTCAGTACAGTGCTTGCCTTTTATGAAAGAAGACCTGACTCCAATTCCCAGAACCCACAAAAAACTGCCATCCCGGGAGGTGCACACTGCTGGGTAGATGGCACTATACACTCAGTCCAGTCCATCCTGCTAGATGAGTTTCCAGGCCAATGAACTCAAAATACAAAACACACACACAAAATTTTTCTTGAAAATCTTGCCTCAAAATACAAAAGTGAAAAGCAGCAAGGAACAGAAGCCAAGGCTGTTCTCGAACTTCCATAGCCTGTGCACATACACACATTTACCCTCATACATACACACACACATGTGCACATACACACATGCATATGTACATAGACACACAGGCACACACACATACACACATTTATCTTCATGCATACACACGCACATGCATATGTACACAGACACACACGCACACACACACATGCACATATACACACACATACATGCACATATACACACACATACATGCACGCACACATACACATGTACACACGCACACAGGCAAACATACATATACACAAGGAAATGATTTGCTTCCTCTTGACAGGATAGAAATAGCAAAGCAGTAACAAAATGTATTCCTGGCCCATAAAATGGTTCTTAAGTCTGTTTCTTTCCTCAGCACAGGGGTTTTGACAAGCACACACCAGGTCAGTTTCCAGACTGAGCACACTAACCTACAGATTAAGATTAACACATCTTCCAGCTCTGGGGTCAAGAGCAAGCCGAGGGGAAAGGTAAAGTTCTGAGCATGCAACAGTGACAGAATCAAAGAATCTATAGAGAGTCCCAAGATGGTCCCTCCAAGGAACCTACAAAAACAAGCCAGTGCCGGATGAGGGTATACAGGACCCATCCTAGAGGAGATGAATAGCTCCATCTCAGTTTGCTATGAACTGAACACAGCCTTCTAGAAATTTCTGTAGACAGGTCTAAGTTCAAATCTTGCCTGAGGACTTATCCATCATGTGACGACGTCAGTCAGTTCTCCTCATCTGTCAATCAGGATTGAATCCACGTGGTGTGTACTAATTAAATGACCCCTCACAAGTCAAGTGTCCAGGGAAGCTCAGTGTCAACAGATACTCAAAGAGTGGAAGCCATATTTCTCTTTATCAGACCATCTGCACACCTTCCCAGCATACCAGTCCTTGCAACCTCTCCAGATCACCTAGTACCACAAAAATAGATGCTGGCAAGAGAGAACTGTAGGTTTTCTTTTTACTCAGAAAGCTTAGCCAAGGTTCTGAGGACAAGAACTTTTACCTCAGAGTCAATGAATCTGGGATATTGAGATAAAGAACCTGTCAAATTTTGAGGGATAAAAGGAAGGAAGGAAGGAAGGAAGGAAGGAAGGAAGGAAGGAAGGAAGGAAGGAAGGAAAGAAAGAAAGAAAGAAAGAAAGAAAGAAAGAAAGAGAAAGAAAGAAAGAAAGAAAGAAAGAAAGAAAGAAAGAAAGAAAGAAAGAAAGAAAGAAAGAAAGAAAGAAAGAAGAAATCAGGAGGTACTACTTATAAATGCCTAGAAGTTCTCTCTCTCTCTCTCTCTCTCTCTCTCTCTCTCTCACTTCAATTTTGCAGACATCATATCATCTGAAGAAAAATAATGCAAACCAAGGCATCATCTTCTGGCTTTAGATAAACTGGCATTAAAAAAAGTACAATCATAAAATTGTTAAAGGGCTCAGTTTATGAAGTTTATGAAGAAGAAGGAAGAAATCACCAGGGCTGTGGAGACATGTCAGCAAAGTTGTTTGCCACACAAGGGTAAGGACCTAAGTTTGATTCCCAGAACCCACATTAAAAAGGTGGGTGTAGTGGCACACACTTGAAATCCAAGCCCTGGAGAGGCAGAGATGATTGATGAATTCTGGGGTTCAGTGGCCAACCAGCCTGGCCTGATCTCAGAGCCCCACATCAGACACTGTCCCAACAAACAAGGTTGACAGGTCCTGAGGAACCACACCCAAGGTTGACTAGCTTCCACATTGCTCATACACACAGACACACACACACACGCATGCACACCTGCACATACACCTACTTACATACATACATGCAAAAAGAAAAAAAGAAAGCCCCAACACACACTGCTTCTGGGAGGAATCTCAAGACAGCAAAAGGCTACACTGGAACCACGGGGAATGTTAAGTAGGAAAACAACAGAATATCGGCAGACACAGCCAGCCTTGGCTACCCAATTAATAGAAGGGTGGAATCATTCACAATCATTCATCGCTCATTTTTACCTTCCACATTATGGAGCTAAGAGCTGTTTTGAAGTCATAATGTGAATCCTAAAGTTCTCTCTCCTATACTTCATCTTCCTCTGCACAATCCAAGGACCTGAAAACAGGCTAGCAAGGAAGTGAGGCGAAGCCCATGGATTAAAACTCCCTGCTGGCTAATCTGAACAGTGAGTAATCCACACATGGAAAACAGCGATGATTTAAAGAAGAAACCTGGAGGAAGAAAATATGAGAGAACATTCTCAAGGGCTTATCAGGAACAAAAACATTTAAGAAAGCAGGCTCCCTCGGCGACCACGAAGGCACTTGCACTGCTTAGGATTTTTTTTTTTTTTTTAAGACAAATCAAACTCTGCATTACTCAGTGGTCTAGGTATTTGGGGAAAATACAGGGGCAATAAATGTAAGAGCATATCTCTGAGTGCAAAGGGCTTTGGGTGGCAGAAGGGAACAGAACAACTGCTGAGGACACAGAGATCAGTCAGAACATCTGAGTAGAACATGGAAGGAAGGGAGGGAGGGAGGGAGGGAGGGAGAAAAGCCAGGCATGGTGGTACATATTGCCACCTTCCTGCTGGGGAGATGGAGACAGAAGCATTCCTGGGGCTCACTGGAGAGCCAAGCCTGTCTGGAAAGCTCTAGGCCAGTAAGAGACCCTGTCTCAAAGCAAGCAAACAACAACAATAAAATACCCAGGTGCACAGCCTCTAAGGAACAACACCTAGAGTTGATCTTTGGCTTCTACATGCATGCAATCATGTGTGCAATACATATGAACACACACACATACATGACAACTGACCCTCACTAGTATGAGTCTAAGATTGAAGGAACATAGGTGGCAAAGACCACAGGATCCTATGCATAGCCACAGAACTCAAGGGAAGGGACCACTCTCAAGGGAGAGCCACTGTGGTCTTTCTTTCACCAGAGCTCTCTGAGCCATAAGACTGATGTTTGCAACTGGGACCCAACATATTCTTCCTCATGTGGCTTCTCCATGACGATGACAGAGTACAGCCATCACAGGCCACAGAGGTTATATGCAGGATTCTCCCAGCATTCCTCACCTCAGAGGCACTCACAACTGATGAGTAAGTGAGTGACTGGATGCTTCCATCATGACTACCCAGCCTCCTCTCTACCACCATCCACATGACCACCCCTCACAATATCTCACTATTTCTCAATCTTCCTCTGAACTCATTCCAACAAAACAAACTCTTTTGCGATGATCTTTAAAGGCTAGGGTGATGTTTAACACTGAGTGTCAGCTTCATAGGATGCAGAATAGAATCAACAAACTTCTGGGCATGTCTGTGAGAGATTTTTCCTGAGGGTTAAGTGATGTGGGAACATACACCCTGACTGTGGGTGGCACCATTCCATAAGTTGGGGTCCTAGACTGCATGAAAGGAAAACAAGACTGAGTACCAACCAGCACTCCTCCCTCCCTCCTTCCCCTCCCTCCCTCCCACCCTCTCCCCCTCTCTCTCCTCCCTCCCTCCCTCCCTCCCTCTCCCCCCTCTCTCCTCTCCCTCCCTCCCTCCCTCTCTCTCCCCACCCCACTCTGCTTCCTGTCAGCTGACCAGCTGCCTTGTGCATCTGCTGACATGCCTTCCCCATCATGATAAACTGTGATTTAAAACAAACCCTTCCTCCATTAAGTTGCTTCTTACAGGAACAAGAAAAATAACCAATGGATCTTTAGTGCATACTTTCTTATTCTTGAAAACATGCTGTAGGTCCTAGGAATGAGTTTCTACCAGTATTTCAGAAGGCACCAGATCAAGATCTTTTCCACTGAAAGTGATCAAATGATGGAGTCTGACATCCACCTGCTTAAAAAATCAAGTTTGCGCCCTTCATTCTGTGCCCATAATATGCAGCATGCCTACATCCCTCAAAATTTGTTTGTGATAAGATCCTCACCATAAGCTGGAAGATAGTACCCTGTTATCTTCACTTCATCATGAAGACACAAAAGTTCCTTCCTGGAGCTTTTGTGGAATGAAGCACAACCATCGGAGCACTTGTCTATCATGGCCAGACTTTGGTTTGGTCTCCAGCACTACATACGACAGGCACGGCAGTTCATGCCTCTAATTCACTCTCAGGGAGATCCACGAGTTCAAGGTCATCCTCAGCTACATGAGATCTGGTCTCAAAAAAGGCAGGAGAGTAGAGGCAGCAAAACAGCTCAGTGGGTCCAGGTGCTCGCGGCCATGCATGACAGCCTAAGTTTGAACCCTGTGACCCACAACACCAAGAAAATACCCAGCTCCTAAAGACTGACCTCCACACAGTGGCATGTACATGTGCTGGACGCGCACATAAATAAGCAAATGTGATAAAAATTTTAAGACAAAAAACAAAAATTAATTAAAAAGGCAACTTGGGTGAGATCGCTCAGTCCAAGCCTGCCAGCTGGAAGTGGCACATCTGGAATTTGAATGTCACTGATCTAATCAAAGGCAACGCTGCTTTTCTTCCACTCATCATTCATTTTCCCCACAAACATTCACGCATTTACTAAGCACACTGGCATTCCATCTGAGCCAGGGTCCGTCCATGGGTAAGAACATGGGAACACGGGGGCATGTCTACCCATGGAAGCACAGGAGCACAGGGACCCGACATGCCCTGCCCGACTCTGACTGCCTCCCTGATCTGGAGACATGTGCCCTGTGATCCACAACACAGCACAGTGGGCAGAAAGCAGGCAGAAGTACTAACTGCTCCACGCTGCTTTTCTCGGCAGCCCACCCCATCCCCAAGTCACGCCTGCAAAGTGAATCACAAAGCCACAGGCATGTGAACACAATGGCCCACACCACAAAGCAGCATTCCCTCTAGGAACCATGGCTGCACTGGAGCTGGAGCCTGGTGCTTCCCAGCATTCACCGTCTACACCCACAATGCATGGCAAGAAAATGTTCAGCCATAGAGCTATTGGTCTGGATACTGTCAGGCTTCTACACAGAACCTTGGACAGATCACTTAATCTCAAAACTTCTGGTTTTACAGCTGCATAAGTAGACTGCTGGGCCGCCTGTTCTCCGTGTTATGAGAAAGACGCCATCATCTACGTGCAAGATGGACTGTTTCTGGAAGTCTTCTCAACGGAGTGTGTCAGTCAGCTTTCTGTCACTGTAACAAATACTAGAGACCAGGAGAAGGGGTCTTGTTGGGCTCACCGTTCTGGCAGTACAGGGTTGATAGACCCATTGCTTTTGGACTTGTTATAAAACAGCATATCATAGTAGAGTAGGTAGGGGAGCAGATGCTCACCTGGTGGCCAAACCCAAGAGAAAGAGAGATGCAGAACCTGGAGTCCCATCATCACCCCCAAAGACCTCTCACTAGGGCCCAGCTTTTGAAAGTTCCACCACCTTCCAAAAGTATAAAGATAGGAACAAGCCTTTAATACAGGAGTGTTTGGTAGACATCTAAGACCCAAACTATAGAGGGTGGGGACACAATGCCTGCCTAGCATGCACAAGATCCTGCCTTCAGTCTTCAGCACCACATAAATCAATAGTAGCCCATGTGTACAATCCCAGCACCCAGAAAGCAGATACAGGAAGATCAGAAGTTGAGAGTTATCAATGGCTGCATAGCAAATTTGGGGCCACCCTGGGCTATATGAAACCCCATCTCAAAGGGAAAAAAAAAACTTTAGCTAAGAAATTGACCTAAAGGTATGACATATTTGCACTTTGTCAGAAGGAAGGGCTGTGTGTGAGATGATATTTATTTTGTGTCACCTGTCATGGAGCAACTGAGAAGTCACATTCCTACATCTTATCCTATCAGGGACAGTCAGCCACCATTAGATGTGACTATTGTTTATCTTCTTTTTCTCATGTGTATTAATAGCTCTCTACAAGCCTGTTAAACGGGATCTCATCTTGGCCCCACGTTCTATCACACTGCTGAGTCTGGGGACATCTCTACAGGTGGTGATGAGAATAGACGAGGTGACCATGACAGTAAGTCAAGGAAGCTATCACCACAACCACCAAGCTAACACAAAACACTGATACGCTTCACACAGCCAGTCATCCATGGCATTCAACCAAGACTGCCACTGTCACATCCAGAGCCAACATCAAACCTGTGCATAATGGCTTAACCACAGTCATCAGGGTTAAATAAGGCCATGGGAGTGGGTCCTCCATAATTTCAATAGTGGCTTTCTAAAACAAGTCATAGATGATAGATAGATAGATAGATAGATAGATAGATAGATAGATAGATAGATAGATAGACAGACAGATAGATAGGTAGACAGACAGATAGATAGGCAGACTTTCTAGAAGGTCTCCTACCTGCAAATAAAACCCAACAGATACTGAGCACATGTATGGTGTTCTTGGAGCACCAGAATTGTGAGCCAACTAAACCTCTTTTCTTTATAAAATGTTTAGTCTATAGTTTGCTGTTACAAATACAGAAAATGGACCAAGACTATCAATACCCTTTCAAGTTTTTCAAATTCTCTCACTAGATATTTGTTTTTACTATTTCTTTTTAAAAGCTCCACTTAAGGTGTTAATCTCATAAAAGCTAAGACTGAAAACAATATAAATAATTAATAATAATAATAAACACCTCAGTAGGACCAGATGGAATATACTAAGAAACTTTGAGGGTAGATTCAAGGTATATATATACAACCAATTTCTATGGAAGCCCTGCACAAATGATGGCAGCTACATTTTTGGAGGTAAGCATATTGCTAACATACCTGGGAAAGGCTCATTCATAATGCTCTAATCTTTACAATACGGTAATGCCCTTTGGGGAACATAAGCCTCGTTGTATACTCTGCCTCACACCTGCTTGCCTCATTTGGGACTTATAAAACATCTATAATGTGAGCATATGATTCACATGTATCAAGGTAATCAAGCCACACTGAAGGTGAGGTCAAGGATTCCAGTTCCTAACCAACAGAGCTGGGAAAAAAAGGCCAGGTTTCTGTCCTCTGTGTGCCCCTGGAATTTGTCCAAGGAGAACTTTGCCCAGGAATCTTGGAAGTAGGATACTAAACCATGAATAGCATGAAATGGAACCAGATGGGAGAGTCTCACCAAGACTTAAACTCAGGGCTCCCTCCTGGCCAGCGGCTTCCGACATAATGTGCTGCCCCACCACACACATCCACAGAAAGGCAATGGTTTGGTCTCCTTCTTCATGGCCAGCACCTCCTCTATGTCACCAACTCCAGCAGGCAGCTTTGGTAGCAGTATGAGATAGGAAGAAAAGCACAGGTCCGGGAAGCCAGAACTCTTATCTCCACTCAACAACATTTTAACCGGAGTCTTTTAACCCCTCTGATCTTTGGTTTTCTTATCTGTAAAATGAAGTAAGAGCTATAGTTTATTTACTATGAGGCTGTTCCAAGAATAAGAAGGAATCAGAGCTACAAAAATGACTTTTGCGCACTAAGAATACTACACAGAACAGAATGGCAGTACCTCAAAACAAAATTGTGGGTTGCAGGCAGGTGGCTCAGCAGGTGACAGTACTTACTCAACAAAAATCAGGACCCAAGTTTGAATCCCCAGCACCCACATGAAAAGCCAGCAATGGCTGGGCATTGTAACCTCAGCACTTAGGGACAGAGACCAGCAGATCCAAGGAACACTGGCTTGTCAGACTAGTCAATAACAATTGTGAATTTCCTGTCCAGTGAGAAACCTTGTCTCAGGGCACTAAAACTGAGAGTGACAGGGAAACATGTGACATCCTGCTACAGCCTCCAAGGCACACGTAAAGGTGAATACGTGCACACATATGTGCATGCCCCACACCCATGCAACACACACTAAAATAACTAATTTAACTAAAATTAGGCACAGTGCATGTCTAGTATCTAACATGCATGAGACCCTACATTCAATCCCTAGCATTGAAAAAATTTAAAATGAAACATGGAATCTAGGCATGGTGGTCTATATCTGTAATACTCCCACTTGGGAGATGAAAGAAAGAGAATCAAGAGTTCAAGGTCATTCTAGACTACCTAGAGACTCCAAGCCCAGCTTGAGATAAATGAGAACCTCCCCTCAAATATATAAATATATATATATATGTATGTATATATGACACATGGAACTATTATATGATCAGTACTGGCACTTCTATATATGTGTTCAAAATAACTGAAAACACAGTCTTGAGGAGAGACTTCTATCCAGGTTGATAAAGCAGTATTCGCAGTTGCCAAGTCATGAACAGATGAACAAAAACACATTATATCCATACAGTGAAATATGAATCCTTTACAGGTTGGAGAAGCACAAAGCCTGCTATAGCTTAGGCAAACATGAAGACATTCTGGGTAAAATAAGCTTAAATACACAAGGCCTTGAGTCCACTCATATAAGGTATCTTAAAGAGGTCAAAACCAGAGACAGAATGTGGACTGGTAGTTGTCAGGGGGCTGGGGAAGAGAAAGAGAAAGTTAATGGTTAATGAACACAGTGGTTCAGTTTGGGAAGAGTAAAAAATTCTATAGATGGATGGTGGTGGTGGTTGCCCAACAGGAACGCTGTAAAAGTGGACTATATAGTTAGAAATGGCTGTGATGGATAAGTACCACAATTGTTGAAACAAAGATAGCAGGAAACAAACGTGAATTCTTGTTATTACATCATAGTTGTAAAAGAGGCCCAAAGGGACACAGAAATGCAACACTTTTTTGATCTTTACTAACCACCAAGTCCCTTGTGTTCACCTCATGGACTCCAGGGCTCTCTCTAAGCCTGAGCAGGACCCTAATTACCATGTAAAATTTCACTTCCTAGAGGAAATATGCCTCAGGAAATAACCATAAAAGTTTAGAAGGGGATCTTAAAACAGACTTTGTCTAGCTTGAAGACAAGCCCACTCTGGCACTCACGTACAAAAATCATGGTCTTTGGTGCTTGTTAATGTAGCCTAAAACAAGGGACTTTTTAATAACTTCCTCTTTCAGGGGCTGTCCAAGGTTTTATGTAATATGATGAGTTCAGGATTCCAACTATAACACCAAATCCAACTTATTGCAAAACTGGTTCCAATGATCCGAGTTGTGCTCATGAAAGACAGGGAAACACACCTTCAACAGCAAAAGCATGAACAGTCGAGTTCCCAGCAGATCATGACACCAGACACTGACCACAAACAGAGGCCTATAAACCATGATGAGTCGCTAGTAAAATCAACTGTGTGACACTCAGCTGATGTGTGCAGAATGGGAGGACCCACTGCCATGGGAAAACATAGGGACAGAGGGTTTGGACCCCAGTTCCAAAGTGTTATACTTAGTATACATATGTATATGTGTGTGTGTGTGTGTGTGTGTGTGTGTGTGCACTGTGCCATTCCAAAATACACTAAAATGCAGTACATAGATATTTTAAACAATACTAGTTCAATAGCAGAACACTTGCCTATTGTGTGCAAGGCCCTGGATCCCATTCCTAGTAATGCTAGAGATTCTGTTTGTGTCTCTGTGTGATGTTAGCGTTAAGTACTAACTTAAAAGAATCTGGAATCGCCTTGCCTCTGGAGAATTATCTTGACTGCATTAATTGGAGTGGGAAGGAAGGCCTGCCTAGCGTGAGTGGCACCATTCCCTAGACTTCATAAATGGAGAAAAGGAACGGAGTAGCAGCATGCATTTATTGTTGCCTGCTTCCTGCTTGTGGGTGCGACTGTGACCAGCTGCTTCAGGTGCCTGATTTTTTGACTTCCCTGACATCACTTGACTGCACCATGAACCATGAACCAAAGGGTGAAATGAACACTCTCCCCATTGAGTTGCTTTTGTCAGGATATTTTTTTTCTTCACAACAGCAGGAAAAGGAACTAAGTTATAGTGCATGCCTGCACATGAATGTTTGTGTGTGTGCAGGTGCACATGTGTATGGGGGTGGATGTAAACATGTATGACCATGTGTATTGAGGCCCAAAGACAACCTCAGGTATCATTCCTTAGGTGCTATCTACCCTGTTTTTGAGACAGGGTCTCTCTCTGGCCTAGAAATCATTAAGTAAGCTAGTCTGGCAGACCAGAATGACCCAGGGATACATCTGTCTCTGCCTCCCCAGAACGCGGATTACAAGCACATGCCTTCATACCCAGACATTTTTGGTGGGTTCTGGGGGTCTAACTAAGGTACACCCAACTAAGCTATCTCCTCAACCCCAAAGATTGTAAACCACACAACTCTAGGATGGAATGACATCTTAGGTAAGTGACTTCAGCCATCAAAATAGAATACTATCCTCAGAGTTGGGGGATACATCTCATGCACAAGAGCTTGGGTTCCATTTGCAACACTGCAAAAAAAATTTTTTTAAAGAGTGTTTGTGTATATGTGGGTATACACATATGTGTGACTTGCAGAAAGAAACAAGGCAGGAACAAACAACTACCCTAAAGGAACAGCATACTAATGCTGAAGACATGCCACAGCAGCACAAAGACCGATGTGCATCATCTCTTGCCCCAGCTGATGTAGACTGAGTTTTCAAACTCAGCTCAGGAAACAGGAAGAGAAGCAGAGGGGCAAATCTGGTTAGCCAGCCAGAGGAAAGGATGTAACAAACTAGGTCACTCCAGATGACAAGCTGGCCTGGAGAAGGCTTTCAGACTGAATCTTTCGGTTAAGGCAAGCACTATATGGCTTAATCACCTCCTGCTGGCAAAAAAAAAAAAAAAAAATTGTGAATGGTACAGGACAGTCTCCAAATCTACCAATATCCTCTGAGGAACAAGGACTAAGGAGAGACAGCTGGAATTCACCCAGCCCAAACTCACATATTGTTCTTGATGGTTCCCATCTACCCTTCCTTTCATCTTCGTTGCTACCCTCATATTGGCTCCGCTTATTAACTGGTTTTATGGAGGAGCCCAGAAGGTTCAGGATGGTCAGCTAAGACCAAACACCACACAGCTAGGAAGCAAGGGAGCCTGACAGAACCTTCACTCCCATGTAAGCGCTAAACCAGGTCCACAGCTGCTCAATGTACCTTGAAAAACAATCACCAGGTGCTCCTCCTTGGCTGAATGAGAGCTTGTCTGTGGTTGCTTAAATTAATTTTCTGAAAGGTTAAATACACATTCTGCATAGTTTCAACAAGAGCGCCCATAGACTAATTACCAACAGACACCAGCATGCTCTTCTCCACTGCTCCTGGGCCGGATGAACAGCCACAGCTGCTGAAAGGAGATCCAGTTTGATGACAGCTCCTGTTTACTCAATTCCAGTTATGTGTCAGGGACCACCTAGATGTCAATGAGCCCCTATAACAATCCAGGAAGTGCTAACTTCTATCTCCACCTTGACCCAGAAAAATGAAGGAAACACCTAGTAGTATCTCAGAGCTACCAACAGCTGTGCTGATGTGAACTTTTTGTTAATGTTTATTACTTCAGGTTACATCTCCATCACAGTGCCCTCTTTCCACCCCTCCCAGTCCTGCCCTCCCACCCTCTACCCCCTATCCCTTCCATCCCACTCCTCTGGAGTGAAATGATCCTACATATCAGTCCCCCACCCCAGTTCAGCAGTCATATGAGGGCCAAGAGCCTCCTCATACACTGGGGCCTACAAGGCAACACCACTACGGCAAAGTGTCTCATTGATAGGTAATAAAAGTCTATGTTCCTGTTCCCTTTGGTGCATTGGTTGTAGTATAGTTATCCTGTACTATATAGCTAAAATCCGATTATAAGTGAATAGATGACATGTGCATCCTTCTGAGTCTGGGTTAGCTCACTCAGGATGAGCTTCTCTGGTTCCATCCATTTGGCTGCAATCAAAAACTCAAATGACAGCACATGCTGGAGAGGTTGTGGAGAAAGGGCAACACTCCTCCATTCCTGGTGGGAGTGCAAGCTGGTACAACCACTGTAGAAATCAGTCTGGCGATGCCTTAGAACTTGGAATAGCTCTACCTCAAGACCCAGCCATACCACTCCTGGGAATCCACCCAAACCATTCCTCACCAAACCACAAGGACATCTCATCTATGTTCATAGCAGCTTTATTTGTAAAGCTAGAAACTGGAAACAACCCAGATGTCCCTCAACCAAGGAATAGATTAAAAAAAAAAAAAACCTGTGGTACATCTACACAATGGAATACTACTCACCCATCAGAAACAACAAAATGATGTGAACTTTCTATTCCATTTTTATTGCCTCCTCCCCTTCCCAGCCTCAGCAAATAAACTATCTAATGCTTGTCCCCAAGAGCCAATGTTAACCAAAACCAAAATCTGTAGGGCTGCAGAGATTGCTCAGCTGGTGTGGGACCCAAGTTGGGTTCCCAGAACCCACATTAAGAAGTCGGGCTTGGTAGCACAGGCTTGTAATCCCAAAGCTGGGAAAGGAAAACCTAGGCGGGTCCTAGGCCAGACAACCTAACCTGTCTAGTGAGTTCCAACTCGGTGAGAATCTCTGTCCCTTAAACTAGGTGGACAGACAACACATGAAGAACTACATTGTTCTGGCACACACACACTCAGGGGTGGGGGAGAGGCAAAAAAATCCCTTCATTTATTTTAGTCCTGGTGAAACATACAGCATCATAGCTCAGAGCTGCCAACTGAAGTCACGGAACCAATGTGGTCTGCCACAGAATGAACTTGACCTACTATAGGCATGCGTTTGGATATGTGATTCTAGGTGTGATTAACACCTGAGTGATAAACGTTGTATACATTGTATGTACACTGTATAATAAACCTTCTTTTAAAAATTGAATAGGATCTAATCATAGGCCAGCCGAAAGAACTGTTCTCCAGCACCACAGAAAGACAAAAGGGCATAACTGACATGGAGTTAGAAAAATAATGTTGGCATCCCTCCCAGAGCCCACTGTCCTCCTGTTTTAACTACATAAGCACTGAAATTCTGAAATTGGCCATATTGAGTCAGAGAGGAAAAAAAAAAAAGACAAAAACAGAAAACCCTGGTCAGATGACTACACCACCAGGCTTGTATTAGCCATCTATTAGAAATTCTTTCACTAATTAAAGGAATGTGAATCCAATGGCCTTTGGATTCCCTGCTGGTCCCTGTGAAGTTGGATATGCATGAGATCCAGGAGCCTGCCACCCTGGGCAAGCTGACCAATAATATGACAATTCCCTAGGGGAGAGGAAGAAAAGAGAGAGGAGAGAGATTGGAGGGGATTTAAGGAGATTTATCTGGGGAAAGGAAAGATTAGAGGGATTTATAGAGACCCAGCCAAAGGAAAGCTCAACACGTTAACCCCTAAAATGCTCTCCTGACAGTGCTCCCTTGAGAGTCATGGATGTCCACCTGACACCAGTGTAATTATTGTGCACTCGGCTGACAAGCTTAGACCTCAAAGTGAGACTTGAGATCCAGTCCTCAGTAGACCCTCTGGGAAGAAGCTCTAGCCCTGAATTCTACTTCCCAGGAGCCACTTGCCTAAGAACCTAGGACTACTTACCTATTCTGTAGCACTGTTTCCACTCACCTGGGGCACTGTAGGAGCTTCCTAACTTTTTGCTTTCGAGGCTGATAGTATTCATCACAGCAAAGCCAGGAATCTCTCCCCTGCTCAAGGTCCCTCCAGTGTTCCCTGGAGCAAAAGCTATTGTCACCCAAGCCTACAAGTTACTTCCTTAGTTCTGCCCTTCTGTTTCTCCTCTGACCTCTCCCAGCCTTAGCTGAACTGAAACCATCCCAGTTTTACTTCTTCCTCTCTTTTCCGTTTGCCTGGAATACAGCAGGCACTCCAAAGATAACCTTAGATGCATAAACTGAATTTATATCATACCTCCAAAGAAGACTGAGAAATTCAATTTAATAGCAAATACTGCAGCTGGGTTAGCCTCCCAGCGGGACCCCAGGCCTCACATGCCTCCTTCTCTCTTTCTAATCTTTCAATTGCACCTCACAGATGCTAAAAATCTGACTGCTCATGAGATCAGTATGATCAGTTGAGCTGAAGCACAGCCAGCAGTGCAAATACAAAAACCACTCCAAGTGGCTTGGCATTCTTTACACACATACACCCCTCCACCAAAAGAAAAGGAAAATCTATTTCCTAATTAGGGTTTCACATAAATCAATCACTTTTGTCCTCAATGAGTGTATTTATTGAGCAATTTCAGCAGTATAAGGATAAGACAGGTGGGAAAGATGGTTCCTGCCCCTCTGAAATATTCATTTATTCTCCTCCTAAAGCAGCACCCTGTGGTAGTTAAAGAAAAAGACCTATGCCGGGCGGTGGTGGCGCACGCCTTTAATCCCAGCACTCGGGAGGCAGAGGCAGGCGGATCTCTGTGAGTTCGAGGCCAGCCTGGTCTACAAAGCGAGTCCAGGACAGCCAGGGCTGTTACACAGAGAAACCCTGTCTCGAAAAACAAAAAAAAAAAAAAAGAAAAAGACCTATTTCTACTCCCTCTGTTGGGATAAGCAGCTGGCCTGTGCTGTTTCATCTACTGCTTGAACGGTCATAAAAATGTCCCTTCATAGCCAGTTGTGGTGGCGCACGCCTTTAATCCCAGCATTCACTCGGAAGGCAGAGTCAGGCAAATCTCTGTGAGTTTGAGGCCAGCCTAGTCTACAAAGTGAGCCCAGGACAGCAAGGACTTTTACACAGAGAAGCCCTGTCTTGAAAAACCAAAAAAAAAGAAAAGTCCCGCCTCAGGGCTGGGGAGCCGGCTCAGTTGGTACAGCATTTGCTGCACAAGCATGAAGATCTGAGTTTGATTCCCCAGCACCTGTGTAAAAGCTGGGTATTAGGTGCTTATAACCCCAGCACTGGGGAGGTAAAGACAGGCAAATATCTGGGCTCCCTAGCCAGCTAACCTAGCTAATAGGTGAACTCCAGGCCAATGAAAAACTCTGTCTCAAAAACCAGAGTCCAAGGTTGACCTCTAGCCTCCACACGCATGCAAACACATGTACTAACTCACCTGAATGTACACACACACACACACACACACACACACACACACACACATACACACCTCCAAATAGAAGCAAGGTGCACAAGCAACACAAACCCCATGGAGCAACAATTAGAAATGCCTTCCAGATATAAGTGAACTGTTGTCAGAGCATATGAAGATTAAAAAAAAAAAAACCCTCCTACACCCTTCTCTGAATGGTGGATATGAACTTTCTGTTTTTTCAGAAGGTTCTTAAGGTTATCTCTGTGGCTGGGGAGATGCCTCAGTCAGTGAAGTGTTTGCCTTGCAAACATGAGTACCTGAGTACAATCCCAGAACACACATTTTAAAAAAATTTTTAAATAATGAAAATAAAATGGTAGGCAAAGTAGCATGCACTTATAAGCCCACTGGAAAAGCAGAGACAGGTCACAGGCTGGTCCTAGCTAGGGCTTGCTGCCCAGCCAGCCTAGCCTACTTAGTGAGTTACAGGCCAATGGGAGACCCGGTTTCCAAAAAAAAAGAAAAGAAAAAGAAATGGGGAGGGGATAGGTTAGGGCCTGAGGAAAAACAGCCAAGACAATTCTCTGGCTTACACACCAAAATATGATGTGCACATATGCGTGTGCCTGTGCGTGTGCGTGTGCGCGTGCACACACACACACACACACACACATACACACACACCTCCAGCAGAGATGCCTCTAACAACCTAGCAAATGCACCAACAGAAATGTTTATCATTCCTAATTTGCTGTTACACAACATTTATTTGCTGTCACTGTGTGCCAAGCATCTGAAAACATGTTGTTGATTAATAAACAGTAATTAAGTCTCACCACCTCATTCAGAGATATGGTTAGGTTCTGGGATCCCCATTTGCAGAATTGCTAAAGTTTAGCCCAGAGGCTGAAAGTATTTCCTGGGACCTGACTTGAGGGTGCATTAGACAGACCTGCCCACACATGCCCAGAGCCTGCTCTACCTCCCTCAATTTCCTCTTCAGTCCCCCAGATTCAGTCATCTCTCACTGGGCCCCTATTCAGCAAGGTCCCTCTAAGTACACTGGCAAGATGGCTTGACCCTCTCCTTCTCACAGTAAACCTTCTAGCCTAACAGGAAAGATACTGCATAAGACTGACAAACACAAGATTACAAAGCCTGGGAACCGAATCCTCCTCTGGGTTTGTGTTTGTTTGTTTACAACGCTTTATTTCAAAAGCACTAGTTTCTGGCATGGCTTTTCTGCCTTAGGATCTTGAAGCTGTTTGGAGAAGGCGTGGGGTATTAACAGTGTCACTGGGGCTACACAGATCTTAGGGTACAGAGTCCTACTATTATTGCCAATGCCTCTGCTTCCTACTAGACTTCATTACAACTACCAGAAAAGCCTAGATTTAAAACCCACACTGAAGGGGCAGAAAGTAACTTCTACAATTAAGAATTGGCCAAGATCACTAGACTTGGCCCAGGGTGATCCAAACATTCTCAACTTAGGACTGCTTCCAGCAAATTCAGGGAGATGATACAATGGTGATAACCCAAGAACTTTGAAATCCTTGCATATTTAGATAGCAGGTTATTCATATTTGTCTTTTACGCACATCCTTATTAAAATTGGCTTTCTATACACTAAAACCCTTTTTTAAATTATCTGTAGGTCCTGGGATGTAACCCAGGCCTCACTTAGGAGGTAAGCAGCTAACACTCAGCTGCGTCCCCTAATCTCATGTTAAATTATCATTTTTAGACTATAAAGTAGCTGAAGAGCATTGAGAATCATGGAGAGGAGCTCTGGAACTGGAAAGCTGTCTCAGTCAGGAAAGAATCTGCCACGAAAGCATGAGGACCTGAATTTGCATTCCCATCAGCCACAAAGAAGCTGGGCAAGGCAGCCCTCATCTGTAATCCCAGCACAGTTGGGTCCCTGAAGCTCATTGGCCAGCCACTCTAGACTACCCGGTAAGCCCCAGGTTCAGTGTGAGACCCTACTTCAAAATGTAAGGCAAGAGCAAAGGAGGGAGACACCCAATGTGGACTTGGGGCCTCCACATGCACTGGAACACACACACACACACACACACACACACACACACACACACACACACGCGTGCACCCATCTTCTGCCTACATTTATCTCCTGAATGTTATCTCATCACTTAGTACTTAGCTCACAGGCTTTCTGTTGTTGCCTCAGTTTCCTCATCCAAAAGCTATGGGTAGCACTAAATGACTATGTCATAAATTTAGTGTGAGTTAAATCAATTAATACACATGAGGAACTTAGATGCCTAGTGCTTTGTATACCTTAAAGAATGCCACTATAATTGTCACTGCTATCATGTCATTCAATTTTTTTTCAACCTTGATCACTATATTTCTAGTATCATCCTAGGTAGCTTGTCAGCATTAATTACCCCAGGAGTTTCTTTGCACAGAATTATTTTCAGACAGTAGGCGCCCTAGGAGAGAACCAGCTCACTGAAACAACTCAAGTCCATGAAGCTGTTCTGCCTGTGCTCAGGTCAGCATGAAGGCAAGGCTCCATCCCTTCCGGTCATAAAAGCCACTCCAGTCAACCCAAACAGCAAGCTACACAGCAGTCTCCTCAGAGCTGGCTCCCAGAGCTCAGCAGCCGGCCCACTGCAGAGGTGCAGCTATGGTGCTGGGGCTTTGCCAGAGAAGACAGTCGGTGAAGGGAGATTGTATCCACTTGCCTGAAGGCTGCCAGAAAGGGGTCCTTCAGGCAGGTAAAAGACATGTAAGGGGTTCACATGAAGGCATTCCTCAATCTCCAGTCCCTTCATCTGCTGCCATATGCCAGGTCCCTGATTGACAAGCCAAAGGGTCATTTCTGCTTTCCCGTTAACGTGTGCATCTGAGTCCAAACCTCAAACCTCAATGACAAATTTTAAAAGTTTGGACCAGAAGTCACCTCTTAACGGGAAACCCCCTCTGCTGAAAAGCTAAGAGCCCTCTTGTTTTATTTCCACAAAGATAGCAAGCAAGTCCACAGAGATGCCTTTCCAGGTGCCCAGCAGTGGCAGCAGGGTGACCCTGTTCTGGAGCTCAGCACATTGCACAGGTCTGTCCCAGGAATCTGGGAGCACAGCTGAGAATGCCACCCTACAACTTTTCTGGGGGGGGACCCATTGCAGGTTGGGTGGGGGAGGGGCGGAAGAAAATAATTAGCAATATTTAGCTGTGGGACTGTGAGCTTGCAGCAGGTTTGAAAATGGGGTCCTGGAAAAGCAAAGCAGGTGCAGAAAAACAGCTGTAAGAACAGAAGGAAGGAAGGAAGGAAAGAAAAGCATTCAGCAACACAAATTTGCCCGGGAAACACCCCCTCTTTCTCTCCATGTCATCAAACCCCCTAAACCCCAGCAAAGCACTCATTTCATGCAGCACGTTTGTGGCTGTATCAACACGGACAGATACTGATCAAAAACAGAAACTGATCAAGTAGGGGAAGAAAATAACTCGAACTTCAGACTCATCTAGCCCCGCTGAATTCTTTCACAGCCCCTGTACCTATCCTACCCGAGGCGCTTCAAAACAAAACAAAACCAACTCATGTGCAGGAAGGGAACCGCAGCTCTACCGAGTGGCACACGTTCAGAGCACTGATGACACACACTTTTGATTGTTTCTGCTTTCTTGAGATGTAACCATCAAGCGTGAGCCTCGGAGAGAACCGCACCTAACGACTCACTAACCCTCCTCCCACCCGGACATGCATCGCAGCGCGTGCCGCTGACCCTACTCGAAATGTACACTCAGATGAGGCTCTGCCCACACGTCACTTTGAATACTGCGAAATTCTTCCCTCCCATGATCCTGCGGCCATCCAAAGTCTTGTCTATACCTAGTACGTGCGTATGTCAGTTCCATAGGAATATATGATGTAAGGACAGGACCAATAGCTTAATTTCCTTGTGATCCCTTTCGTCGACCCAGTGCGCCCATACGCGCGACGAGTAAGTGCACACCGCCAGCGAGCAGCGAGATCCACCATGCTCAGCCCACAGTCACGCGTGAGGAGAAAAATCGGTGGAGGGCGGTGGTGGCAAGGGAAATGGAAAGTCGCCCGCCCGCGTGGGCTGTTCTCTGCGCGCCCAGAGCTCCCCTCCCCCGCCCAGGAGCGGCGTCACCCGTGGGCACAGACCCACGCGGTGGACTCTTCGGAGGGTCGCCGCAACAGCGGACCAAGGGACAACGAGGACGCAGCGGCCAGCCAATTTCTGCCGCCACCGATGGCAGCACTTCCACCCTCTGGTCCCCAGCACCCACTTACGTTCCGAGGGTCTCCTTGAACTCAAAGATCTTCTTGATGTCTTCCGCTTGCTTCTTCCAGGAGGAGCTGCTCTCGCCGTTCTCCCGGGCCATGGCAGACTGGGCGCTGTGGGGCGGCCGGGGGTGCGCTGGGGAGGGGGCGCCGGGGGCGCGGCGCGGGGATGCAGAGCAGGCAGGAGGAGGCGGACCGCTGGAAGAAGGCTCGGGCTGCCGCAGAGCTTCCTCTTCGGCAGTTTCCTCTTTCGCCGTGGCTGCTGCCGCCGCGGTCCCTCCCTGACTCTAATTTCTACTGCTCCCCGGCACAGACTTCCTGCCTCTGCCGCCGCCGCCGCCGCCTGCCAGCCTCACTTTCTGCTACTTTCTTGCCTGGCTCCTGCTCCCTCCCCGCCGCCCGCCCCACTGCCCCCAGCCCGCCTCCTCCCGCGGGCTCCCCGCCCTCTCAGTGCACCCGGCAGCCTCCCCGCCTCCCGCGCGAGGCGGCCTCCGGGGATGTCCCGCTCCCCTCCCCAGGAGCGCCGTGCCCTGGGGCGCCGGGGTGCTGCACTCGACCACGGGGGCCACGCGCGCCCCCGGGCTTTCCGCGCACCCTGAGTCCCCCACAGCGAGAACCGGTGAGGGAACCCGGCAGGTGCAAAGCGAAGAACGCGCGGGGGAGCCCTAGCCTTGGGGGAGCTTCATTATGAAGTCAAGGCTGGGGGCGCCCGGGCTTTCCCCTCTTCGGGCAGGAGGGGGAGCCTCTGCTGGGCGCTCGGAAGCTCCCAGCAAGGTGGGGATGCGCGGTTCTCGGATTCGGGGCGCCCGGGGCGGGGCGCCTTCGCACACCCAAGAGCTAGTGGCCCAAGCCTGCTGTGCGGAAAGGTGGGTGGGGGCTGGCTGTCAAGACCCTGGGCGGTGGCCAGGATGGAGCCATCGGCGGGCGGGCGTTGACTCTTGGCCTCAGCTTTGCCCGAGCGGGCGCTCCCCGAGCTCGACAGTCTCCTCCCGAGTCGGCTGCTGGAGCTAATTCGCATTGCACCAAAACCGGCCTCACGACAATTTCGGAACCGCTAAAGGGAGCCTCCGAGTGTACGGGAGAGGCACCCCCCCAGGACGGGTCAATCATTTCCTGATGGTCTTTCTGGGAGCAAAACTCCTGGGGTTATTTTTGGTGGCCAAGTGATGGGTGGATGCGGGACACCGTGGCTGGCCTGGCCGGGGGACTGGAGTGATGGGACTGACTAGTGTTTGAACCCTTCTGATTTGCTCTTTCTCGCTTTGCTCCTGATGCTCTGAGGCTGTGGTCAAAACCCAGTGATTCTATGGAAAGGTAACGTCAGGTGCCTTTCCTTACCTTCCTCCTTCCCCCACCAGCATACCCCACAGATGGCTAATTTTGTAGGTCCTAGAGGCAGAGAGACAAAGAATTTCCTTAGGCCTCTGGTCTCCAGGGTGAACTTTAATCTGTCGACCAGCTCCAGGTCACCTGTTAGAGGGCAGCAGGCAGGGTTCCTTGGTCCTATGGTCTCCAACTGGCAGGGACTACCTCTTGATCAGAAATTTTAGATTTTCTTTGCAGCAAGACTTCCTTTCCCTTAGGGCTGCTCTGCTGAGTTGAATAAACAGCCCTGTCTCTTGATTGGGGACACCTGTCCCATTTTCCCAGGACTGTTCCAATTTGAGAGGGGGGAGGTGTGAATCTGCTTACGGAAAAAGAATTTTCCTCCAGTTCCTCCTTTTCGGTTCTGACTGGCCAGAGGCTCTTTCTTCAAGCCCTTCATGGACCCCCAAGGAGGTTAGATGACAAGCCATCTATCCCTGGAATCTCAATGCTGTTTTCCATCTTTCAGTGGCCTTTACTCCTAGGCTCTTGAAGCTAAGAACAGAGAGGTGGCATAACCATTGGTTGTTTAAGAGTGTAACACCTGAATGGTTGTGTGATCACCATGTTAAGTGTACTTACACAGACCTAGATGGGGCAGCCTACTACACACCCAACCTGTGGGATACACACACACACACACACACACACACACACACACACACACACACTCACCAGGGTGAGGGTTGGGGCGGAACAGCCTATTGCTCCTAAGACCATAATGAACAAAACATGAAATTAAATCAAGCACAAGACAAAACCATGCAATCAGGAGACTCTGTGAACACGAGATACAAGAGGGCACTGCCAGCATAATACAGCAAACTGACTTACAGTCATCCCTTCTTTATAAGTACAAGAAACATCCTCTAGAATAAAAAATTCAACACTGTAAATGAACAAACCAGTCAGAGTCATTTCTCATCAAGTATCACCTACCTAAATAATCATATCCGTATAATCATATCTGTAGTACCTCTAGGCAATGTACAGCACGGTAGGTCTGTTTACATCACCACCACTACCACAGACACGTAAGTAATGGGTCGCACTGATGTTATGACAAGCTAAGAGGTCACTGGGCCACAGGAATTTTACAGCTCCATTATGATCTTATAGGATTAACTTCAGAAGGCCTGAACAGCAACATAGACAAACCCAGAAAAATAAAAAAGGTTTCTGAGAGAGAGAACTAAGGAACCTCTCTCAAAGACGGAGACATCCCAAAAATCCAAAGAATACAGCATCCCCTCCAATAAGAACTATATATAGGGGTATCTTTTTCTGCATACAAGCTATGTAATATGGACAAGCTTGAGACAACTGAAAGCCCAGATGACAATGTCCCGTGCCCCTTCTTGGTTGTTTCTTTTCTCCTTTTCCCTCTTCATCTCCCTCTCTTCTCCTGTTTGGTCAAAAACAGGCAATTTCACAGGAACAGTAAAAGTATAAGAAAAAGTAGAGATAAGGACGTAGGATATGGTTCAGTAGGTAAAGTACTTTTACTTGCCTTGCAGATATGAGGACCTGAGTTTGATGCCCTACATCCACATGGGTTTTTTTTTTTGGTTTTTCGAGACAGGGTTTCTCTGAATATCTCTGGCTGTCCTGGACTCGCTTTGTAGACCAGGCTGGCCTCGAACTCACAAAGATCCGCCTGCCTCTGCCTCCCAAGTGCTGGGATTAAAGGCGTGCACCACCACCGCCCGGCTCCACATGGGTTTTTGTTTAAGCAATAATAATAAACAATATACCAGGTGTGGTGCCAAACACTTGTAATCCCAAGGCTGTGAAGGTGGAATTAAGTGGATCATGAGGTACAGTGGCCAACGAACCAGCCAGCCTAGCTTTCCTGGTGAGTTCTAGGCCAGTTATGAGATCATTTTTGTTGTTGTTGTTTTCGAGACAGGGTTTCTCTGTGTATCTCTGGCTGTCCTGGACTCACTTTGTAGACCAGGCTGGCCTCGAATTGTAGACCAGGCTGGTGAAGCGTGGTGGTGTGGTGCACACCTTTAATCCCACCACTCAGGAGGCAGAGGCAGGTGAGTCTCTGTGATTTTGAGGCCAGCCTGGTCTACAAAAATGAGTCCAGCACAGCCAGAGCTCTACAGAGAAACCCTGTCTTGAAAAACCAAAATACATACATACATACATACATTTTTTTTTAAAGTAAAAAAAAAAAAAAAGAAAATGAACAGTCAATAAGGAGTGACACCTTTCACTTTTCACCTTTGACCTCCACATGCATGTGCATGCAAATGAGCTAACACATGTGTGTGTACCTGGCATGACTTCTTCTACAGGCTACATAGAGCTCCTTGAGAGCAAGACTCTTGGAATTCCCACCATTGCTTGCATTCCCAGCATTGGCTCACAGTAATTTATACATCATGACTGTTCCATAAAGGAATGTTGAGTGGATAAAGAAATAGACCTAAGTCCACTATTTGACACTTGTTGTGCTGGTATTGATGCTGTAAAAGAGTTCGCTTTCTTTTTTTTTTATTAAATACTTTATTTTTCCTTTCTTCAAGTTACATCCCAGTCACAAACCCCTCCCCACTCCCCACTCCCATCCTGCCCCCCACCCTCCTCCCCCCAGAAGTTTCCCCTTTCAGTCCAACAGATGGTTCCTTCTCCCACAACAGTAAATACTATACAAAACAACAGATATAAATATGCCACATTTATGAGAGATAAATGGCCCAGCATACCTTCCCAATGTCCAGTTTATACATATCTGGCCCCTGACTTTAACATTCCACCATCCAACCATCTCCATGAGTTTAAAGGTCCACATCTGACTCAACATTCATACTAACTTGCAACACACTTTTAAGAGTATCTTCTTAGATCTATAACACCCTCTTGATTCCTAAACAACTCAAAATTTAACTATGAGACTCTAGCTGTCTATTCTTCAACCACCTCAGAGACCTGAGAGGGATAAATATAACTGCTTATATAGGAAGTGCAGGGCCTGCAGCTTCCAAAATTAAGAAATGACATACCAGTGACTGCCTGGACAGTTCCCATTTTCTCTCCATACATTCCTGCATCAGTCTTCAGCCTTTTGGTCCTGTTTCTCTGACAGACATTTGTTGTAGAGCAGGGATTATGAAGGAATTACCTACCCTGTCTTGGCAGAGTTAGGCTGTCGACTTCCCTGCTACCAAGTTTTGTCCTTTTTGGACAGCAGTCTGTCTGCAGTTGGAGCAAGGGTTTTTTTCATGCCAAGAGATAGGCTTGCCACTAATTCAACCATCTCACACTGGAGATTCTTCGATGCTTATCTTCTACTTGGAGTAGAATAGGGGGTGCTGTCAGGAGCTGATATGTCTCGATATAAAAAAAAAGAAAATCTTAATTTAAGATAACATCTTTGAATGCCATATTCCAAAGATCTCATGGGAAATTAAAAGATTCCCTATCCATCTCTTGTATTTAGATAAGCAAATGTTGCTTGTCTCTTAGCAACTTGATTACTGGGTAGTTTAGAGAATATCTGTGATAGACTGTCATAGTAGCTAACAAAGTGACAAGTTTGTATGACTAGGAGTTTGTTTTACTTAACTATCCTAGACCGTTTTAGATGGTTGGTATCAAGAGGCCAGAGCTTCATATTTTATTTTTAAGTATCTCTAAGTATGATACCATTAGGAAGCGTTACCTTTAATTTTGTATCAATATACAAAGATCTATTCAATTGTGGTTAAATATGCTCTTAATTATGTATCAATATACAAAGATCAATGCCTATGTAGCCCAATACAATCTTAATATTATGTCCATATGCAAGGGTCAATACCATTGTGGCCAACTATAATCTTAATTTTGTATCAATATACAAAGATCAATACCAATGTAATCCAATACAATCTTATTTTTGCACAATAAACAATGGTCAATACCACTTTAGCCAAATATACTACTAATTTTGTATCAATATTCAAAGGTATAAGGGCATATTCAATAATCTGCCCCTTCTTCTTGGACCTTCCTGTGCTATGTCTATGTCTCATTTTTCTCAAGCCTATGCACTCCTACATAGGAGAGGAAGAAGGATACAGAAAAGGAAAAGTAGGAAGTCCCTGGGGCTAACCTCCAAAACCCATTAAACAGGACCATTTATCAGCTTGTAATCTCTTCCCCTAAATATCAGAGTTTTCAGTTATCCTTCAAATAACCAAAAAGAAGGGCGGAGAAACTCCTTCCCCACCCTCTGGGCATGGGACATCGCTCTCTTAAAGTGACTTCCTGCTGATTTGGGTCATAGTAGACCAGTTTGGGGCCCGAACCCAAATGGAAAAAAATGGTTTAAAATGTTAGTACACTCCTTTTATGTTCAGTCCTTCTGTTCTCAGCTGTTTAGATGACCTAAGGAGTTTGTAGGCAGAAGCTGATCTTGCAGGCTTCACTGAGGTTCCGGCTGGGGCATTGTGTAGAGCTGAATGGTCCCAGCGACATTGGATTGCCATGGTTGCAGGCCCCCGATGGAGACAGCTATTGAGGAAGTCTGCCAGGCAGAATCAACTGGGTCACTCGTCCTCCTTGGTGCCTGATTCTGCTCTCTGCTGAGGTTTCCACTGTCCACTCCCCTAATGGACGCTTCGAATCTCCTGGAAAGATAAAAACAGAGCCCTGCCCCAATATCCCAACCCTGGGACAATTACCCTCTTTTTTTTTGGAGGGGGGGCTAGGTAGTACTTCTCCTGAAGCAAATTTGGCCTTCCGACAACATACAAAGCGTTATCTTTCAATCCGGGTTAAAGAAGAAATCATTCTGTCACCTTGGGGCTAAACCAGCTCCAGTGTATATATTTTGAGATCCCAAAGGACAATCTGCCTGCATCGAGAGGGCCTTTTGTAAGTAGCCTCCAAACCTAGGTCCCTCCAAATCCCATGTGTGTGTCTCTGAACTCTAATTATTGGGATCAGAGACCAGTGGTTCCCATCTGAAGGGATCAAAGATGTGTTCCACCACTCCTGGAACGAAGTCTTTCTCTATTTAACGTTTGCCCTGCATCAGGCTGACCCTGAGCTCCGGGATCTGCCCGTTTCTGTTTCCAGTGTACTGGGAGCTGGGACCAAGGGTGTACTCTTCTTGAATGGTGGGACCAAGAGTATGCATCCTCACCACCCCGCTCCTTATGACTCCAGAATACATAAGACCACCAACTCTACGGTGCTCCCCCCGTCTCCCCTGAAGTCAAAGGCAGGGGCCAACACCACAATTCTCTTGTATTTTACCTTAGCTCCACGTCTTCTC
>CAJQZJ010009351.1:3833239-3846610 GCA_907164525.1 Lophiomys imhausi | reverse complement strand
TTCGATGCTTATCTTCTACTTGGAGTAGAATAGGGGGTGCTGTCAGGAGCTGATATGTCTCGATATAAAAAAAAAGAAAATCTTAATTTAAGATAACATCTTTGAATGCCATATTCTGCAGATCTCTTGGGGTTTTTGAAGATTCCCTATCCATCTCTTGTATTTAGATAAGCAAATGTTGCTTGTCTCTTAGCAACTTGATTACTGGGTAGTTTAGAGAATATCTGTGATAGACTGTCATAGTAGCTAACAAAGTGACAAGTTTGTATGACTAGGAGTTTGTTTTACTTAACTATCCTAGACCGTTTTAGATGGTTGGTATCAAGAGGCCAGAGCTTCATATTTTATTTTTAAGTATCTCTAAGTATGATACCATTAGGAAGCGTTACCTTTAATTTTGTATCAATATACAAAGATCTATTCAATTGTGGTTAAATATGCTCTTAATTATGTATCAATATACAAAGATCAATGCCTATGTAGCCCAATACAATCTTAATATTATGTCCATATGCAAGGGTCAATACCATTGTGGCCAACTATAATCTTAATTTTGTATCAATATACAAAGATCAATACCAATGTAATCCAATACAATCTTATTTTTGCACAATAAACAATGGTCAATACCACTTTAGCCAAATATACTACTAATTTTGTATCAATATTCAAAGGTATAAGGGCATATTCAATAATCTGCCCCTTCTTCTTGGACCTTCCTGTGCTATGTCTATGTCTCATTTTTCTCAAGCCTATGCACTCCTACATAGGAGAGGAAGAAGGATACAGAAAAGGAAAAGTAGGAAGTCCCTGGGGCTAACCTCCAAAACCCATTAAACAGGACCATTTATCAGCTTGTAATCTCTTCCCCTAAATATCAGAGTTTTCAGTTATCCTTCAAATAACCAAAAAGAAGGGCGGAGAAACTCCTTCCCCACCCTCTGGGCATGGGACATCGCTCTCTTAAAGTGACTTCCTGCTGATTTGGGTCATAGTAGACCTGTTTGGGGCCCGAACCCAAATGGAAAAAAATGGTTTAAAATGTTAGTACACTCCTTTTATGTTCAGTCCTTCTGTTCTCAGCTGTTTAGATGACCTAAGGAGTTTGTAGGCAGAAGCTGATCTTGCAGGCTTCACTGAGGTTCCGCCGGGGCATTGTGTAGAGCTGAATGGTCCCAGCGACATTGGATTGCGGTGGTTGCAGGCCCCCGATGGAGACAGCTATTGAGGAAGTCTGCCAGGCAGAATCAACTGGGTCACTCGTCCTCCTTGGTGCCTGATTCTGCTCTCTGCTGAGGTTTCCGCTGTCCACTCCCCTAATGGACGCTTCGAATCTCCTGGAAAGATAAAAACAGAGCCCTGCCCCAATATCCCAACCCTGGGACAATTACTCTTTTTTTTGGGGGGGGGGGGGGGAGGGGTAATTCTTCCCGAAAAAAATTTGGCCTTCCGAAAAAAAAAAAACGGTTTTTTTTCAATCCGGGTTAAAGAAGAAATCATTCTGTCACCTTGGGGCTAAACCAGCTCCAGTGTATATATTTTGAGATCCCAAAGGACAATCTGCCTGCATCGAGAGGGCTTTTTGTAAGTAGCCTCCAAACCTAGGTCCCTCCAAATCCCATGTGTGTGTCTCTGAACTCTAATTATTGGGATCAGAGACCTGTGATTCCCATCTGAAGGGATCAAAGATGTGTTCCACCACTCCTGGATCGAAGTCTTTCTCTATTTAGCGTTTGCCCTGCATCAGGCTGACCCTGAGCTCCGGGATCTGCCCGTTTCTGTCTCCAGTGTACTGGGAGCTGGGACCAAGGGTGTACTCTTCTTGAATGGTGGGACCAAGAGTATGCACCCTCACCACCCCGCTCCGTATGACTCCAGAATACATAAGACCACCAACTCTACGGTGCTCCCCCCGTCTCCCCTGAAGTCAAAGGCAGGGGCCAACACCACAATTCTCTTGTATTTTACCTTAGCTCCACGTCTTCTCGACACCTGGAGGTCTGCAAAACCAGGCCGAACGGCTGTATCCTCTATTCCATTAACAGTGTTTCAGCCCTGCAACCTGCCCTTTTTTTTTTAGTTAATAAATTTGTTGCTTCAGGTTACATCCTTATCATATTGTCCTCTTTTCCCGCTTCCCAGCCCCACCCTCCCATGCTCTACCCCCTGACCCTTCTGTCTTGTTCCTCTGGGGTGGAGTGTCCCTGCCTAACAGTCTCTCACCACAGATCAGGAGTCATATGAGGGCCAAGAGCCTCTTCATTCACCGGGGCCCTATAAAGCAGTACTGCCAGTGAATGGTGTCTCCTTGCTACTGGGGGAATACTAAAAAAAAGACCAACAAACACACAAACCCACAAAAACAAAGAATATCCACAAAAAAAGAGAGGAAAAAGAGAAGGGAAAAGGAAAAAGAAAAAAAAAGGAGAAGGAAAAAGAAAAAGATAAAAAAAAAGTTTATGTCCATGTTCCTTTTGGTGTGTTGGTTGTAGTACAGATATCCTGTACGATATAGTTAAAATCCTACTATAAGTGAATAGATGCCATGTGCATCCTTCTGAGACTGGGTTAGCTCACTCAGGATGAGCTCCTCTAGATCCATCCATTTGGTTGCAAATTGCATGATTTCATTGTTTCTGATAGCTGAGTAATATTCCATTGTATAGATGTACCACAATTTTTTAATCCATTCTTCAGTTGAGGGACATCTGGGTTGTTTCCAATTTCTAGCTATTACAAATAAGGCTGCTATGAACATAGATGAGGAGACTTCCCTATGTCTCCGTGAGAGGTCCTTTGGGTGTATACCCAGAAGTGGTATGGCTGGGTCCTGAGGCAAGGTTATTCCTAGATTTCTAAGATATCGCCAGACAGACCTCCATAGTGGTTGCACAAGCCTGCACTCCCACCAGCAATGGAGTAGGGTTCCCCTTTCTCCACACCCTCGCCAGCATGCGCTATCATTTCAGCTCTTTATCTTAGCCATTCTAACAGGTGTTAGGTGGAATCTCAGGGTCGTCTTGAGTTGCATTTCTCTGATGATTAAGGATGTTGAACATTTCTTCAGGTGTCTCTCAGCCCTTAGGGATTCCTCCTTTGTGAATTCTCTATTTAGCTCCATCTCCCATTTTTTGATTGGATTACTTGGTTTCTTGGCATTTAGTTTCTTGAGTTCTTTGTAGATTTTAGATAATAGCCCTCTATCAGATGTGGGGTTGGTGAAGATTTTCTCCCAGTCTGTTGGTTGCCGTTTTGTTCGAATGACAGTGTCCTTTGCCTTATAGAAGCTTTTCAGTTTCATGAGGTCCCATTTATTGATTGTTGATCTCAGGTCCTGAGCTGTTGGTGTTCTGTTCAGGAAGTTGTCACCTGTGCCAATGAGTTCGAGGGTTTCTCCTACTTTTTCTACTAGTATATTTAGTGTGGCCGGCTTTATGTTAAGGTCTTTGATCCACTTGGATTTAAGTTTGGTACAAGGTGATAGGTATGGGTCTAATTTCATTCTTTTGCAAGTGGACATCCAGTTGGACCAGCACCATTTGTTGAAGATGCTGTCCTTCTTCCATTGTGTGGTTTTGGCTTCTTTGTCAAAGATTAGTTGGCCATAGGTGTGTGGATCCATGTTTGGGTCTTCAATTCGATTCCATTGATCAGCTGGTCTGTTTCTATACCAGTACCATGCTGTTTTTATTACTGTTGCTCTGTAGTACAGCTTGAAATCTGGGATGGTGATACCTCCAGATGTTTTTTCATTGTACAGGATTGATTTAGCTATTCTGGGCTTTTTGTTGTTCCATATGAAGTTGAGAATAGCTTTTTCCAGGTCTACAAAGAATTGTGTTGGTATTTTGATAGGAATTGCACTAAATCTATATATTGCTTTTGGTAGGATAGCCATTTTTATTATGTTGATCTTACCTATCCATGAGCATGGGAGATCTTTCCATCTTCTAAAGGCCTCTTCCATTTCTTTCTTCAGGGGCTTGAAGTTCTTGTTGTATAGGTCCTTTACATGCTTGGTTAGAGTTACCCCCAGGTATTTTATGTTGTTTGTGGCTATTGTGAAGGGGGTTGTTTCCCTTATTTCTTTCTCAGTATATTTGTTTGTTGTATAAAGAAGGGCTTCTGATTTTTTTTGAGTTAATTTTGTATCCAGCCACCTTGCTGAAGTTGTTTATCAGCTGTAAGAGTTCTTTGGTGGAGTTTTTGGGGTCGCTTATGTATACTAACATATCATCTGCGAATAGGGATAATTTGACTTCTTCATTTCCAACTTTTATCCCTTTGATCTCCTTTAGTTGTCTTATTGCTCTAGCAAGGACTTCAAGTACTATGTTGAAGAGATATGGTGAAAGTGGACATCCTTGTCTTGTCCCTGAGTTTAGAGGAAATGCTTCAAGCTTCTCTCCATTTAATTTGATATTGGCTACTGGCTTGCTGTATATTGCCTTTATTATTTCTAGGTATGGTCCTTGTATGCCCGTTCTCTCCAGAACTTTTAGCATGAAGGGGTGTTGGATTTTGTCAAATGCTTCTTTTGCATCTAGCTAGATTATCATGTGGTTTTTTTCTTTCATCTTGTTTATGTGGTGAATTACATTGATAGACTTTCATATATTGAACCATCCCTGCATGCCAGGGATGAAGCCTACTTGATCATGGTGTATGATACTTTTGATGTGTTCTTGAATTTGGTTTGCGAGTATTTTATTAAGTATCTTTGCATCTATGTTCATGAGGGAGATTGGTCTGAAGTTCTCTTTCTTTGTTGGGTCTTTGTGTGGTTTAGGAATCAGAATGACAGTGGCCTCATAGAATGAGTTTGGCAGTGTTCTTTCTGTTTCTATGTGGTGGAAGAGTTTGAAAAGTAATGGTGTTAGTTCCTCTTTGAAGGTCCTGTAGAATTCCGTGCTAAAGCCATCTGGTCCTGGGCTTTTTTTGGTTGGGAGATTATTAATGACTGTTTCTATTTCCTTGGGTGTTATTGGGATGTTTAAGCTGTTAATCTGATTTTCATTTAGTTTTGGTAGGTGGAATTTATCGAGGAAATTGTCCATTTCGCTTAGGTTCTCAAATTTAGTGGAATATAGATTTTTAAAGTAATGCCCAAATATTTTCTGGATCTCCTCAATGTCTGTTGTTATTTCTCCCTTTTCATTTCTGATTTTGTTGATTTGTGTTCTTTCCCTTTGCCTTTTAGTTAATTTGGCTAGGGGTCTGTCTATTTTGTTGATTTTCTCAAAGAACCAACTCTTGGTTTCATTGATTCTTTGTATAGTTCTTTTTGATTCTAAGTTGTTGATTTCAGCCCTAAGTTTGATGATTTCCTGCCTTCTGCTCTTCTTGGGAGTGTTTGTTTCTTTTTTTTCCAATTCACCCAGCTTATCTGTTAGTTCACTAATATGAACTGTCACAATTTTCTTTTTGAAAGCACTTAGTGCTATGAACTTTCCTCGTAGCACAGCTTTCAATGTATCCCATTGGTTTGGGTATGTTGTGTCTTCATTGTCGTTGGAGTTTAAGAAGTCTTTGATTTCCTTCTTTATTTCTTCCCTGACCCAGTGGTCATCTAGTAAGGAGCTGTTCAATTTCCATGTGTGTGTAGGCTTTCTGTTGATTCTTTTGCTGTTGAAGACCAGCTTTATTCCGTGGTGGTCTGATAAGATACAAGGTGTTATTTCAATTTTCTTGTATCTATTGAGACTATCCTTGTGACCAACTATGTGGTTGATTTTGGAGAAGGTTCCATGGGGTGCTGAGAAAAAGGTGTATTCCTTTGTGTTTGGGTGAAACGTTCTGTAGATATCTGTTAGGTCCATTTGTTTCATGATCTCTGTTAGATTCAATATTTCTCTGTTTGTCTTCTGTCTTGATGATCTGTCCATTGTTGTGAGTGGGGTGTTGAAGTCTCCCACTACTAATGTGTTGTGATCGACGTGCGCTTTAAGTTTTAGAAGTGTTTCTTTTACGAAAGTAGGTGCCTTTGTATTTGGGGCATAGATGTTCAGTATTGAGATTTCCTCTTGATGAATATTCCCTTTAATGAGTATATAGTGCCCTTCTTTGTCTTTCTTCATTAACTTCAGTTGGAAGTCTGTTTTGTTTGATATTAGGATGGCTACTCCAGCTTGCTTCCTGGGTCCATTTGCTTGGAAAACCTTTTCCCAGCCCTTTACTCTGAGGCAGTGTCTATCTTTGGTAGTTAGATGTGTCTCTTGTATACAGCATAAGGAAGGGTCTTGCTTGAGGATCCACTTTGTAAACCTATGTCTTTTTATTGGGGAGTTGAGTCCATTGATGTTGATGGATATTAGTGACCTGGGGTTTTTATTTCCCATTAGTTTGGTATAGGTGGTGGTCCTGTGCCTCTTTTGTTTTAGTTGCTGAGGGGTTTTCTATTCCCTTTGTTTTCTTGGGTGGAGTTTTCATCTCTGGGTTGGGATTTTCCTTCTAGGAAAATCTTCCTGTAGGGCTGGGTTTGTGGGTAGATATTGTTTAAATTTGATTTTGTCATGGAATATCTTGTTTTCTCCATCTATGTTGATAGAGAGTTTTGCTGGGTAAAGTAGTCTGGCTGGGCACCTATGATCTCTCAGGACTTGTAGTATATCTGACCAGGCCCTTCTAGCTTTTAACGTTTCTGAGGAGAAGTCAGGTGTAATTCTGATGGGTCTGCCATTGTATGTGACTTGACCTTTTTCTCTTACAGCTTTTAATATTCTTTCTTTGTTCTGTACATTTGGTGTTTCAATTATTATTATTTTTTTTTAAAGATTTATTTATTATGCATACAGTGTTCTGTCTGCAGGTATATCTGCAGGCCAGAAGAGGGCACCAGATTTCATTATGGATGGTTGTGAGCCACCATGTGGTTGCTGGGAATTGAACTCATGACCTCTGGAAGAGCAGCCAGTGCTCTTAACCACTGAGCCATCTCTCCAGCCCTGGTGTTTCAATTATTATGTGGCGAGAGGAGTTTCTTTTCTGATCTAATCTGTTTGGTGTTCTGTAAGCCTCTTGGATTTTTATTGGCATCTCTTTTTTCAGGTTTGGGAAGTTTTCCTCTATGATTTTGTTGAAGATATTTCCTGGACCTTGGAGTCGGGAGTCCTCTCTTTCCTCTATACCTATAATTCTTAGGTTCCGTCTTTTCATTGAGTCCTTGATTTCTTGGATGTTGTGGGTGAGAGATTTTTTAGCCTTCTCATTTTCTTTGGATGTTGTACTGATTTCTTCCACTGAATCTTCCATGCCTGAGATCCTGTCTTCCATCTCTTGCATCCTATTGTTGATACTCACATCCATAGTTCCTGTTCTCTTCCCTTGGTTCTCCACTTCCTCTTTTAACTCTGACTGTGTTTTCTTTATTGTTTCTATTTCTATTTTCATGTCTTGTATGGTTTTGTTCGTTTTGTACATTTCCTTCTCCAGCTTGCTTGTTTTTGTATGAAAATCTTTCATGGCTTTTTCCTTTTCCTGTTCAAGCTCTGTCACCTTGGCTTGGAGCTCTTTAATGGTGTTGTTCCTTCTTTTGACTTGTAAAACTGTGGCTTCTTTGAATTCCTTCATAGATTTAAGTTCTTCTTGAAGGGACTCTATCACTTTCCATAATGCAGAATTGTCAATGTTTTCATGTGTTTCTTTTGGTGTGAGGTCATCGGAATTGGATGAGCTAGGATAATTCTGCTTTGTTGGAGTCATATTTCCTTGATTTCTATTTTTTTTTGACCTTTGGCCATTGGATGCGTTTAGCTGTCTGTTCTTGTCGTTTTCTGTGCTTGGCTCCACAGTGGATGCTTTGGTGCAGGGGACGAGTTACTTGGCTATCTGTCGTTGCTTACAGGGGGATTTCAGGGTCACTGTGGTTTTAATCGCCTGAGGCACTGTGATCTGGTGCAGCCTATTCCCAGGTTGTGAGTAATGGACCGGGATTGTTTCACTGCTCCCAATTCAGACTTCTCTATGTTGCACTCTGAGTTATCAGCCTGTAATGGTTCTGATGGTATGGACCTGTTTGCCCAGGCACAGATTCTGTGGGCTTTGTTTGTCGTCACAGAGGCTGACAGGGTCTGGCTCCACACCTAATATGTCTGGATTTTCCAGGATACAGCTATGGTCCCCTGATTTCTGTTTTCTCACTAGGCTTCTCGCCACAGGCCTGACCTCTGTGCCTGATTCCCTCCCTGTCTGCCCAGCCGCGGGTCTCCCTGCCTGGCTGCTCGGCCGTGGGTTCGCGGGGATTTGGCCCTGCCGGCACCAGGCTCTCTCCCCAGCTACGCTGCCATAAGTGCGCGGCGATTCGGCCCCTCCCGCCCGCCTTTGGCTTCCCGGCTTCCCACTCTCTCGGAACCTCCGCCCTCCACGTCTCGAGCAGCTGCGGACCACCCGCTGAGCTCCCTGTTTGTTCCTTGCTAAGACTTCCACTATCCGGCAATATTTCTTAAGTGGGTATAAGTTCTTCCTGAGGTGTGGGGAGCCCAGTAGGCAAGTGATCGATTGCCATGTGGCCTCTGATTCTGCCTGCTGTGAGTTGGGGTCGATCTTACCAGGCGCCTCTCCAAATGGGAGTTCCCGAATCTCGGGTTTAGTGGCTTCCGTGTCTGCGAGAGATGGGGGGGAGAGCCTTACCCTGGGACTTTTAACAGTCCCTTGGGAGCTGTGAATGTTCCCGGGGGGGTCTAGCCCCTCCGGTTTTTGCACAGTGCCCAATAACTCTGTGTTTTTTATGGCTCTTTTTTCCCTCCCGCATTCAAAATGCGTCAGTGTAGGTCACCGCCATCTTGCCCCCCCCCCTCAAGAGCTCGCTTTCTTGTCCAAACTCTATAATGATGTTGATTCATTGGTAAAAAGCTATTTCCATCTGGACTAGGTTCCCGCGTGGAAAAAGAAGTAGCTTTTTAATAGAGAACTGGCAAATCACACCCAGAACAGATCCAGTGGCCCATAGAAAATGGAAATGCCAAAGACGCATTCATTTGGGCTGTATTTTTTCATTTCTCCCTTGCCAGATGCCATGCAAAATAAATAAAAGCTCTTGATCCTGGAAAGAGCAATTAAAAATCAAACCTCCCATCCCTCAAGAGTGCTTCAGGGGCTGGAGAGGTGGCTCAGTGGTTAAGAGCACTAGCTGCTCTTCCAGAGGACTAGGGTTCAATTCCCATCACCCACATGGCAGCTCATAACTGTCTGTAACTCCAGTCCTGGGGGATCTGACACCCTCTTCTGGCCTCTGTGGGCACTTCATGCTTTTGAAACAGACATAGATGAAAGAAAAGCACCCATGCAGATAAAGTATTTTTTTTTTTTTTATTAAAAAGAATACTTCAAACCAGTGACTACCTGGACAGTTCCCATTTTCTCTCCATACATTCCAGCATCAGTCTTCAGCCTTTTGGTCCTGTTTCTCTGACAGACATTTATTGTAGAGCAGGTAGTCACTGGTTTGTCATTTCTTAGTATTGGAAGCTGCAGGCCCTGCACTTCCTATATAATCAGATATATTTATCCTTCTCAGCTCTCTGAGGTGGTTGAAGAATAGACAGCTTGAGTCTCATAGCTAAATTTTAAGTTGTTTAGGAATCAAGAGGGCGTTCTAGATCTAAGAAGATGGTTATAATAGTGATGCAAGTTAGTATGAAAACTAAATCAGTTATAGAACTTTAAACTCATGGAGATGGTTAGAAGGTAGAAGGTTAAAGTCAGGGGCCAAATATGTATGAACTGGAATGGTAAAGGTCCATGTTTTAAAGCCTTGGTCCCTATGATGACATTACTGAGAGGCATGGAACCCATGAGCGGTTAGGTCATGGAGGTATGATTTAGAAGACCAAAGTGGAATACAGGTCTCTTCTTCCTACCTCCTAACCAAAGGCAAATGGTTTGAATCTGTCACAAATCTTCTAACATGATATGAGCCCAAGGCTCGGGGTGGGGGGTGGTTGGGCACAACACCTGATATGCACAATTATGAATAAAGCCTTCTATTGATAGAAGTTTGTTATTTCATATATTTATGGGCTTTTTTCCCCCTTGTTTGTTTGTTGTTTTCATTGTTTGATTTTTGGTTTGGTTTGGTTTGGGTTTTTTTTTTTTTTTTTTTTTTTGGTGCTGAATATTGAAGCCAATGCCTCACAAGTGCCAAGCATGTGTCTTACCACAGAGTTACACCTTTGGCCCACCTGGTATCTGTTATAGTGATAGGGCCATGGTTAACCCAAGCTCAAAATCTTTATATTTCCTTAAGGCCCTTAGCATTTGTTTAGTTAAAGAGCCAAGGAAAAGGTATTTTAATAACCCATCATTAAAGGGTTACTAATTTTACACTCATAAACTCTTCCCAGCTCATCCCCAACTTACGTGACCCAGGTTGAGAACTGAGCAAATGGTATTGCAGAAACAAAGACTGAGCTAGCTAAGGCAAATACACAAATTAAATTTGAAAATTGCTGAATTGCCTCTCTTCAGACTATTACACCTAACATGATAAGCTAGTTAGACAACCTGAGATGATGGGATGAACTAGAAATCTAGAAATGAGGTCCAAGTCCCAGGTATCCCATTGATTTGCACATACACTTCAGCATAATTCAAAACAGTCTGTAGACGGGCCAATGGTACATCAACTGGATAGATGATTTTTAGGCCGCCTAAATCAGTGTGGTTTTTCATATGATGAAAAGTGTATTCATAATACTATTACTTTACCTATGAAAATGTAATAAGTTTTGTTTAGATTTTTTTTTGCTTTGTTTTGTTTGTTTGCCTAAAAATGTATTTAATCAGAGGCTAGAGAGATGGCTCAGCAGTTAAGAGCACACACTGCTCTTGCAGAGGACCCAGAGCCATTCCCAGCACCTACCTGGTGGCTCCCAGCCACACATAAGTCCAGTCCCAGGGGATCCCACGCCTGTTCTGACCACTGTAAGTACCAGGCACACACAGATATACATGCAGCACCAGATTCATACGTAAAAATAAATGCAAACGTGTGAAGAGAGAAGGGTAGAGCACTTAGCTGGAGTATGTAAATCCCAGGGGTTGATCCTAGCCTGGGGGTGATAAAAGAGATAGAAAGGAAGGAGATAACGAATAAAACAAAAACATATATATGGCCAATACAAAAGAGGTTCTAATAAAATTAACCTATGTCCAGAGATACTTAAGTTTCCTTTTAAAAAGTCAGTTCATATGCCTCATGAAGATATGCATCTATATATCTATATCCATATCTATATATCACCCTGATACAGCCTCTTCCTTTTCTAGACATTATTACTCAGCTGTAACCCAAGCTTTCTTTTTACTATTTAAAAATTGTCTTTAAGTCTATTTTATTTGTATGTTTGCCTGCATGTGTGTATGTGTACCACATTCGTGGCTGGTGCCTTCCAAGGTCAGCAGAGGGTGTTGGATCCCCTGGAGCTGGAGTTACAGATGGCCAGGAGCCACTACTTCTGTGCTGGGAATCAAAGCTGGGTTCTCTGGAAGAGCAGCAGTGCTCTCAACCACTCAGCCATTGCTTTGGTTCCTTACTTTTTTTTTTTTAGGGGAGGGCAGGGAGGTTGTTTTTGTTCTTTTGGGTTTTTCTTGTTGTTGTTTTAGTCTGGTTTGTTTTTGGTGTTTTCTAGACAAAGTTTCTTTATGTAGCTCTGGCTGTCTTGGAACTCACTCTGTAGAGCAGACTGGTCTCAAACTCAGAGATCTGCCTGCCTCTGAGTGCCAGATCAAAGGCATGTGCCACCACCTCCCTTTTCTTACCTTCTATTTTTACAATAAGTTCTCACTAAGTTGCCCAGGCTGGCCTTGAACTTGCAGATCACCTGCCTTAGCTTCCCCAGTCATTGTGATTACAGGCCTGCACCCCACACCCAGCCCTTTTGCAGACTTTCTAACACCCATGGCCTGATGGCAGATGGTGTCTAGCCTTAGAGATGGAGTTCAGTTGTGTTTTACTTACCTTGCATGCATAAAGCCCTGGATTTGATCTCTAGTACCACAACCATAAAATAAATGATAAATTTTCAAAAATACACCAGTAATCATAAAATAAAATTGGGCTGAGGAGATGGCTCACCTGGTAAAGTGCTCAGCAGGTAAGCATGGGGTTCTGAGTTTGGCTCCCCCAGAACCCACACGAAAAAGCTGGGCGTAGTAGTTCGTGCCTGTGATCCCAGTGCTGAGGGTCCTGAGGTTTGCCAGCTGGCCAGCCTAGCCAAATTGGTAAGCTCCAGGTTCAGTGAGCAACTCTTTCTTAAAAAATAAGGTAAGAAGTGATTGAATAAGACACCAGACACACAGAGAGACAGGAGCATGCACAGCTGCACACACACACACAGACACACACACACAGAGAGAGAGAGAGAGAGAGAGAGAGAGAGACATACACACATGCACATGTGTCCCACAACAATACATGAATAAAATAAAATCCTCAAGGAAGGGACCTGTTATATAGGAATTTCTCAACAATAACTAATAATTGTTGAGCTCACATCATGCAACATGCCCTGGTCTAAATGCTTTGACTGACTTCAGTTCTTAATCCCCATATCACATTTCAAACTAAGTAATTTCATTCCTCTTCTGCAGAGAAGAAGACTAAGACTTGGTAAAAGTCCCTGGTCACATGTCCCAGGTCCAATAGTGTGAGTGAAGGAAACCCAAGCAGCCTGCACCAGAGCCACACTCCCAACCATTATGCAACCAAGCCTGTCAGTATGTATCATATAAAAATACATTAAAAGGAAAAAACACAGCCAAAACCAAAATAAGATTACTATATCTCCAGGAGTATATTTTATTATCCAAACCTCTTTCCCAGTTTCATTTTATTCTCTTTTTCTTTCTTTCTTTCTTTCCTTCTTTCCTTCTTTCCTTCTTTCCTTCTTTCTTTCCTTTCTTTCCTCCCTCCCTTCCTTCCTTCCTTCCTTCCTTCTTTCCTTCTTTCCTTCTTTCTTTCACCACAAGAGACTTTTAAATGAACACAGCCCTTTGGGCATATACACAAAGGACATCTTCCTGTGTCTGTGTGCCTTAGTTCCAAGAAAAGTGAACACTTTCCCCAACTCTCTCCCATATGTGCATTTTGCTTCTTAGGCTGACTGACATTGAGACACTATCACGTCAGTTCATCTTAGAATTAAGAGTGTATTCTTAACAACTCAATGAAATACATTTGTCAGTATGCAGAGATGTGTTTTTGGAATTAAGGACTGTAAATATGCTGCTGCCTCTCATAGAGGGAAACTAGCCCTAAGAAACGGTATCGGCCCTGAAGAAAAGTTTACCTCATCTGCTAAAGACACTGAGAATCTTATCCATTTACGTGTGTGTGTGTGTGTGTGTGTGTGTGTGTGTGTGTGTGTGTGTGTG
>CAJQZJ010009351.1:3806832-3825104 GCA_907164525.1 Lophiomys imhausi | reverse complement strand
ACACACACACACACACACACACACACACACACACACACACACACACAATCTGACTCATACTAGGGCTTTAACTGAAAACCAAGGGTTACCATCCATGATCTTTAGAATTTGTACATTACAGATTTCATCCAAATATCTCCATGGCAAAACCTAGGATTTGGACACAAATTCATTTGTTATGTGAACAAGTACTAAAGCTTTTTCAGCATAGAAATACCTGAAAAGAAGTTCCCAGGCCTGATACATCACTGTTTGGGACAAGGAACAGCACAGCGGTGTGGGTGTGTGTGGTCCTGCAGCAGAGGAGCCCCGCCTGTTGTGGTACCAAGGCCTGGCTGGGACAAAGAGCTGTCCTGTCCTGTTGTTAAGAAATGAGGGGACCACAACTAGTTTCTCAGCTCTGTCTCTACTCTGGCCACTCACACACTCATCTGGGCCGAAGTTCCTCAGGTTATCCCCCTAAGGGGTTTAAGTCACCAGGCAATTAAAACCCAAGACGCTGAGAATGTATGTGTGGTAGGGAGTTTGGATGTAGGCAATCTTATTCAGCACCCAATAATAACACGGAAATCCACCACTGCTCTGCAATCCCTGAGCTTGCTTCAGGATGTCACCTGCATTTTCCAAGCACAAAGCCCCAGCGTTCTTCTTGTTCTCTTCCAAAGCTCCTAGCAGGAGGTCAGTGCAGGTTTTTCCCCTGGTGTTAGGCTGACTCAGATCTCTCTTCTCTCCATAGTCGCCTTGAGGAGGCCGCAGTTCCAGGTTTTCTGGTTTCAAAATAAATTGGCAGAAATCTGAAGCGATGCCAATACCGCCCTCCTGCCCGCAGGCAGCTGGGTCCCAGTGGGAGGTCTCTTAGCAACCAGGCTCAAATCAAATATTTGGGTGTCTGGGCACATTCTGATTGGAATGAGATCATGAAGAAAAACTTCCTAAAACCCAGCTACCCAGCATTACGAAAGGATGCTGAGTCCCTGGGCTGGCTCCCTGCGCTGGGTAAGCGTGACTCATGCGGTCCTTCAATTAGAGCCCATCCACAATATCGCGGTCTCAGACTGGCAGGCCACAGCTCCAACTTCTATTTTTGGCTTCGTATATATCCTTAGACAAGAAGCTCTAACTTTTTGTTGCAGCTTCTGCTGCTGCTGTGCCTGCATAAAGCTCAAAGTTTTAATTCGATCCCGTCAGCCCTTTCCGAAAATCAGATGTTCACAGGATCACCAGTGCAGCAGAGGCCAGTCCAGTTCTGAAGGTTTGAGGAAGAAGGAGAGCTTCCGGAACAGTCTTGTACCATCTGCCACGTCAATCTTCCCTCACTTCCCCTGCAAGTGACAAATGGCAAATGGGTAGGAGAAGGGGGCAGACGGATGCCAGCCAAGACAGCTTCACATCTTATATTTTTCCAATTTCAAATCCTAGTTTCACCCTGTTCTTGTTCATTCAGGGAAAACGATCTGCATGGAATCTGGCTTTGGTTGGAAATTGAAATAGATATTTTTATGTACAGGGCTTTATTTCAACTTTTGTCTATAAAACCGAGCTTTAAAAAAACAAAAACTAGTCTTTAGCCTCACTTGTGGTTGCACATGCTTTTATTTCCAGCTCTCGGAAGGCAGAAGAAGGCAGAGATCTGAGTTTGAGGCTAGCCTGATCTACATAATGAGTTCCAGGACATCCAGAGCTATGTAGAGACCCTGTCTCAAAAAACAAAAACAAAAAACAAACAAAAAATTCTAGTCTTTTTAAAATTTGACAATTTCATACATGTATATAGTATATTCTGGCCACACATGCCCCTCCACCTTTCTGAAATCCTAGTGCCTTGATCTCATGAGAGATGGGTGGGTACCTCAGCCCAGCGTGTTCAACCTGTGTGTGTATCATGAACACTCCATTCCTGATGTGGGTTACTCTGTGTGCCCAGATGTCCAGCCTCTTCATTCAGCCCCAATGACTGCTATCACAATATGAAAGCCCTCTGTCACTTCATGCATGCCTGCATGTGTAACAGAAAAATTTTTATTTATCACAATTATATTTATTAATACTTAACAATAACCTATAAAATTCCTAAATCCTAAAACCCAAACCCTAATCCTAAAATCTATAATCTAAGAATATCTTAATACCTAAAACATTCTAATACCTATAAAAAACAAACACTTAACACTAACTTAAATTTCTTAAATGGATATTAAAATACTCTTGATGTAGGTCTGGTTTTCAGCGGTTGGCTGGTTTTCAACAGACTTCTCAATCTTAAAGTCTGTGAGCCTTATTCGTCAGTTCCTAAGGCCAGCCTATAAAATTAATCCATTTCGACCACTGTTGTAGGGCACTCTTTCCAGTCAGCCAAGAATTGCCTCCACGAGCTAGGGCTCAATTATTTTCAAGACTGAAAGCCATCCAAACCACTTCCAAAGTTTTGCCGCACTCATGGTTCCAATGCTCCGGAGCTCCAAGGTTCAAAGGACCCTGCCTCAACAAGTCTATGGCAGCCTCTGTGCTGGACCGCAGCGATCCAGCTTTGTCAATGGTCCTATGGTCCTCACCAGCGTGGACTCCCAGCAGGTCAGTGCAAAATGGTGATGGATGGTGGCACGTGGTCTCTCAGCCTGTGTTGGCAGGGAGAACAAGAAGGAAGAGGGGCAGGAGTGGAGGCCGTGTGGACTCCCAATTAAATCCTTTTTGTCGTGATGAACTCAGTGTGATATCTGGCATTCTTGTTGCCGTAGTTTTTGGTGGGCTTTTTCAAGGCGCGCCCCCACAACAGTGTGTCCTGTGGTCCCATGATTCCCATTACCAATGACAGCTGGTAGGATTTGATGAAGGAGGCAGAGGCAGGAGGATCACGAGTTCGAGGCCAGCCTGGGCTACACATTTGCCGGGCGGTGGTGGCACACGCCTTTAATCCCAGCACTTGGGAGGCAGAGGCAGGTGGATCTCTGTGAGTTCGAGGCCAGCTTGGTCTACAAAGCAAGTCCAGGACAGCCAGAGATATACAGAGAAACCCTGTCTCGAAAAAGGCTTCTTAGCAATGCCCTTCAATGACAAACGTCTGGCCAATTGGTTCCACCCATATCATTTACCTGAGACTCCAAGCTTCTGCTAATCCCAAATCCCTATGCTGCTAGATGCTACATTAACTTCACTAACCCTACCACATGCATGTGCTTGCCCATTCATGTGCTTGTGCAGGCAAGCGCACACAGAGGCCAAGGGTGAATGTGAGATGCTTTCTCAGGCATCTCCATCTTGTATTTTGAGACAAGACCTCTCTCTAAACCTGGAGCTCTCCAATTCTGCTCACCAGGAACCCCCAGGGCCCCTTCTGTCTGTGTCCCCTAATTCAAGAGCTACCAGTGTTACCATCCCACACTTTTTACATGACTCTTGTGCCTCCATGGCAACCACTTTATCAACTGAACTATCAACTCGGCCTCCCTTGTCACCTTTTAAAGACACATTACCACAGTCCTGGGGGCAAACACTGTAAGATTTTGAATAAGCACTCCATGAATTTAACTGACACTCAGACCACACAGAAGTGTCATCTCTTCTTCTGGTTGTAATGGAACATCACAAGGTATCCAGACAGCAGAAAGGTAGTAAATGGGGTGGTGCTATTGGTTTACCTCCTCCTCTCCATGGCTTTGTGGTCTATTTCCTTATCCAGAAAATGGGAGTGATAGCATTCTCTCAGCTGGGGTGTTTTAAGATCATCAGGCAAGGAGCGACTGCAATGCATCTAACACAGGAGAAGCCAATCTGCACTCCATATCTAATTGTCATGCCTTTTTCACCTGAAATACTGTCTTTGGGTCATTGGAGCATTACATAAAAGCATGCTAGGCTTATTTAAATGTTCTGATTATAACTTCTTATCTAAAAAGCTGCAGAGAGCCGGGCAGTAGTGGCGCACGCCTTTAATCCCAGCACTTGGGAGGCAGAGGCAGGCGGATCTTTGTGAGTTCAAGGCCAACCTGGTCTACAAAGTGAGTCCAGGACAGCCAGGGCTACACAGAGAAACCCTGTCTCGAAAAACCAAAAAAAAAAAAAAAAAAAAAGAATTTGGGTGGAAGGGTGGGACTGGAGGGGGGAGTAAGGAGGGGATTGTGATTGAGATGTAACTTGAAGAAATAAAAAATAAATTATTAAAAAAAAAAAAGCTGCAGAGAAGTATAATAGGATTTGGCACTCCGGCTTTGTAACCCAGGTTTGCTAAATCAACCCTTGGTTTAAAACACACACACACACACACACACACACACACACACATGCACATGCGCATGCACACTTAGGCTAATGGCAGAATATTTGCTAAAATAATTCTGACCAGAAGAAATACTTAGAGCAAGTACTCTGTTAAAACACAACATTAAAACTAAAACAGAACCAAGTTGACATTGATCAAATTTTTAAAATAATAAAAGGGAATAGGGTCTTCCTCTACATGGTAGGTGCTTTTAGTGACTTAATCTTGAAGCTCATATTTTGCAATATGTTTTTATTTTTAAATAATATGCCTTTGGACTCAGTACTTTGCTATCTTTACAAAATAACCCTTTCCTACAGTTCATGCCCACTGTGCAGCTTCTCTGTATCATTGCCCGGGTAAGACACGGGGTTGGGGGGAGCACAAATTCCCCATAATCATGGAACTTAACATTCTATCTTGGGACACAGTCAATGAACACAAATGTTACTGTATTACTTTACCCAAACAAAAAAACAGAGGCTTTCACTTTCAAATTGCACAACCATGAAGATTAGTTGGTAGGGTTTGGTGTGTGTGCCTAACCTATACAGAAGCCATTTGGCCAACCCCAGCCAACTGGAAATAATAGCTGGGATTTGAACCTAAGTTACTTTGTAGGTTTGCTTTGGCAACAGTAGGCTGAGTGATTAAGATCCTCCCTCCTACCGAAGGCAGCTTGCAAAGCTGGATGAAATATTTGTTTAATTTTCTTAAAAGCATCAAAGCCATAATGAGATAGTGAAGAAACACCTGCCAAAGTCAAGGAGGAGAGGAGCCAAACAAGTTATCCCTGCTCACAGAGCTTTCAGCCGGACTCATATGTCAATCCCAAAGAAAAGCACGTTGGAGATGAGCCCTTCATTTGATAAGAGAATATAATTGCAAAGCCCAGGGACAAAGTTCAGGATCAAACCTTTCCTCACTTTAAGCCAGGTCCTCCAGGTTGGGAGACATTTATTTCACACGCATCTTTACTTATACTCAAAACTCATACCTGGCACTCGTCGGGGGCTGGACTATCACAGGAATTCAGCTGTTGACTCATGAGTGAATGACATCAGAAGACAAGGTGAGACAACTCTACGAAGTACATATCAGAAATATTGACTACCAGGAAGAGAGGGGGGGAATAATCATAACAAGGATAATGAAATGAAGAGCTGAGGAGAAGCCATGAGCCAGAGGGTAGGAGAGAACGAAGAGGATCCAGCATGGACTTTGAAATGTACAAAAAGTACTTGTGACATTGAGGGAGTCTGGAGCCCAGCATCCACTTTGATATGTTAATGGGCACTACAGGTAGCCACAGGTCCTTTCTGTCAGAGTAAGAGAAATGACGGCACATGGAAGAGTGGAACCAGTTTCACAAGTTCCTAAGGAATGCTGGCTTTTATCTCACTGCCCGAAGTCCTCCTGGAGTCCAGGTTCAGCTCATTTCTGGATATTTGGAGTACCCTTTCGGGAATTGGAGTTTCCCTTTGACCTAACAGTATTAATTCCAAACAACCCCTGGGTTGTTTTGATTGATTCTTTCCCAGAAGCCCATGCGCAGAGAACAGCTGCCTCAGGCCACTAGTGGAACCATGTCCCCTGTATGTCCCTACCTATCACACTCTGTTTCCTCCCTGCTCCTCCACCCCTGGGTCCACCCTTGTCAGAAGCTGGGGAAGTGGAGTTTCCACAGCAGATCGTCCCCTAGCTCTGGCCCCAGCAATTGCTGAGAGGCCAGCAAACAGTTTCCAAAGCTACTCTGGGGGCAAACCAGCTCTCCAAACAAGCTAATTAGCAGTCAAAATGCTTCCACTTAAAATAGCTTTATAGCTGATCTGAGCTGACAGCAGAAGGACCCCACAGGCAGTCACTGGCAAGCAGTAGTTCTCTTCCTCTCCTTTCTACAACCCCTACCATGTCACAATGTCCTTGGCACCTCAGGGAACTTAGACAATCACTCTCATTCTGAACATGAAATGGTACCCAGAAGTAATTCCTTCAATATTGTGGGAGCCCTCATAGTTTCTAAACACCATTCACAGTGTGGAGAGCCTGTAGTTCTGGAATGGCACACTGAGCTTCCAGAAGACTTGGGGGTTCTATGGAGTGATTTGCTCTCCATTCAAGCAGTTACATAAATTTTTTTTTTACCTCCCTGGTTGCAGCTTACAGAGGAATCCAAACAGTCACCACCTTCTGATGAGGTGGTGTTAAGCATTCTAAAGACTGATGAGTGTGGTCAGGAAAACAAGAGTCATGTCATGTGGTCTGCTGGTGGTCATGTGACCTTGGTGCCCCATCAGTTGGGAACAGAGTTAAACTACCAATTTGTCTAACCATACCTTTGGTCAGCCCTCTGGCCTTGTGACTAGGAGCAGGTCTTTAGAGACTGTCTTGGAGTTGGTTAATACGATGGATACGATCAAAACTCACTGGTAGGTTAGACCTGTCTATATCTGTTCTTCAGAGGCAGAGGACAAGGCAGGGAAGGTTGGATGGAACCATGGAGTCATTGCTCATATTTAGCAATTCTGTAATTCCTATAGAAACCAGAATCACAAGAGATCCCAAACAGGCCCAGTAGAGAATCTAGATGTAGCTTGTGCAGCCACAGAAGGTGTTGTTTAAAGTAGAGCAATATTTAAAATGAAGAATTGTAGGGGTTGGTTCGGTGATTAAGAGCATTTGGTTGCTCTTGCAGGGGACTTGGGTTCAATTTCCAGCATTCATATGGCAGCTCACAACCACCTGAAACTCCAGTGGTTTGAATAGTAATGATACCCCCCCCATAGGCTCATGTGTTTGAATGCTTGGCCCATAGGAAGTGTAGTCTAGTTGGAGTAGGTGTGACTTTGTTAGAGGAAGTGCATCACTACTGGGATGGCTTTGCAGTTTCATATGTTCAAGCTCCACCCAGTGTGGCTCACAGTTGCTTCTGCAGATCAAGATGTAGAACCCTCAGCCCCTTCTCCAGAACCACGCCTGCCTGAATCTGCCACATTTCCCGACCACAATGATAACCCACTAAACCTCTGACCTGTAAGCCAGTCCCAGTTAAATATTTTCCTTATTAGAGTTGCTGTGGCCTTGGTGTTTCTTCACAGCAATAGAAACCCTAACTAAGACAGGGGGTCTGATATGCTCTTCTGTCCTCCCTGGGAACCAGGCACAGATGATAAACATTCAGGCAAATATTCATACACATAAAATACTAAATCTTTGAAAAAAAAATGGTGATGTAGTTTTTATACCAAACTCTGGATCCCTACCTCGGACAAATGAGATGCTTAAAAACTTCATTTGTTTAAGTGTCACTATGTAGAGCCTGAATAGTCCCACTGGCTTAGTCAGGGACAAGGCAGGGAGCCCATTATACCAAGTCTTCATGGGCCCTAACACTTATGCATTTTTGGACCAAGAACTAATTTTTAAAGATAAACTAACAATCAAAAAAACACAGTTGAGGGGCACCCAGAAAGATGGTTTTCTTGCACAAGCATGAGGACCAGAGATCAGACCCCCTCCCCTACTCTACCCCTGGAGGCCATGTCAAAACTGAGCCTCTCTGCAATCCTAGTGCTGTGGGGATCAAAAGAGAAGGACCCTGGAGTTTTCTGGTAGGTGATATCTAGGTTCAATAAGAGTCCCTGTCTCAAAAATAAGATGGAGAGCTTCTGAGGAAGACACCTGACATTATCCTCGGGCCTATGCATACCACACACATATGCATACCACACACACATACACATGCACAAACACACACACCAAAATTGAAAATTGTTAGGGCCTCTCTACAGGCCTAAACAAGTAGGAATTTAGGTCACTCAATATATCTTGCACTTCTATGATAAATCCACCGCAGTCCCACCCACAGCCATGCCCAGTGAGAGTCAGCCTAGAGCACAGGTATCTGAGGCTGTGACTTTTTGCCTGTACCTTATGGCCACCAGGCCTTGTTACCCTCCTAGCTGTCATTTCCAGTATCAAAGGCAGTCCAAACCCTTTAAACTGGAGCAACTCAAAGGAATTTCATTTCATGTAAAAGGCCATATAAAGAAGTCATTATACTTTACAATTTCTTCTTTGCTACAATAGATAAAAGAAGCCGAAGGCTGAAGTTGTCTCTTGGTGGCAGGGCACTTGCTCAGCATGTGTTAGACACTGGGTTCCATCCTTTTTCCCCAAGAAAGAGTCCAAATACCTGCCTAGCTCTAACACATCAAAAATAAGTAGGAAAAGCGACAAAAAGCAAGGGCAGGGAGAAGTGTCTATGCTGTCTACTGACTAATTTCTTTTCACTTTGGAATGTTCCTGTAGCTTACTGAGATTACCTCTAGTCTGTGCTATCAGTCTCTAACTAGATTTGTTTTGAAAGGTAAAGGAGGGACATGCAAAAAGTTTTGCCAAATGCACAATGAGCCACAAAAAGAGTAGAAAAAAGACAACCTGTAGCACATACTGAACACCTGCTGTATACGTGTGCTGCTTCTGTGTAGTGAGCACCATAGTAGATACCACAAGGGGATGCCCCGTAAGATCTTCCAGTCTAGCTGCAGAAACAGGTGCCCATAGAGAAAGCCAGAAAACAGACCCGTAGCAAGCTGTTGCAAGAATTCAGAGGCTGGACTGGGCAGATATCCCCAGAGTAGAGAAGACCTCACTTGAACCCTGAGAACAAGACGTATGTAGTTGGCATTGACAAGCTTTGGAAAGAGAGAGCACATGCCCTGGGGAGACTTCTGCGGAAGGGAGAGGCTAACTGGGAGAGCCAGAGGCTGCGCGAGGGAACCATTGGAAACAGGAAGAGGGGTAGAGAGCCAATGTGAAGGGACCTGAATTCCACATGAATAGTTTTGGATCATTCACGGCAGTGAAATGGAACAGAGAGTATAAGAAAACTGCCCATGGGACCTGTCAGTTCACTGATAAATATGGCTGCTTACAGGATTCTTGTAAAGAAGACAGAAAAACCTAAAATTCCCCTGCAATCCTATACAAGGTTAGTGGGGGTTTTTTGCTTATTTTTCTTCTGTTTTTATTTCTAAACATATTTTTTTTCAAACATGGAACCAATGTATCTCTTTCTCGAATAGCTCCATAACCTGACATTTTCTCATGTATCTATATATTCTATGAGAATAACACACTTACTCATTACATAATAGTCCATTTTCTTTATCATCTATATTATTAATGATTATTCTCTGTTGGTCACTTGTGTTACTTAACTAATTAGGGAGCTAATTAATTAATAATGCTACAATGAACATCTTAGTGTATAAATATTGGTCTACATCACTCTAATTAAGTCATGAAATGAAATTAAGTGTACAAAATATTTTTAGGAACTGACAGATATTGACACACTGCCCATGCCCCAGTGGATGGACCCATTCACATGTGGGCAGCACTAACTGGACTCACTGAATTAAAAATAAAGAAATAAAAATTATAAAAGGAGGTGGTGCAATTGAAGGGAGGTGTGATGGAGGTCCCAGGAAGGGTTGGAGTAAGGAAGAGAAGTGTGGACAAGATCCAGATACATTGTATACATGCACGACATCGTCAAATAGTAAATATTTTTAAAAGTTTGCTAGTTTACACATTTATCAATGAAGGGACTACTTTCCTGTGTGTGCACCTTAGAACACATTGTCTTCAGTGTGGATATCGCAGTCTCATGTAAGGTCGTACAGTCTGGACGTTGGGGGTTCTGAAAACTTTGGTTGCAGTAAAAGATCTGTGAACACACCAAAGTCAAGAGTGAATTCAGAGTCAAACACACAAGGAAACTGACTCCCACCTGTACATGTCCACTCTGCCTGGGCATGCCCTCACACCACATGTCAACCATTACTGCCTGAGACAGCCCCCACCCCACCCCCAGCTCTGCCCCCACCCACTCCCCATACCCCCACCCCCCACCACCACTCAAATTCAAGACAAATGTATGCGATGAACTGCAGTGTTTTACTAGGACACACCGTGTTCTGCTCTTGCAAAGACATAGTGGCTTACTTATGGAAAACCAGGGCTTCTAATACATATACTTTTTTTATCTATCATCATTCCTTAGCATATAAGTATCATATTTTGGGCTGTATTCTGTCCAGCACATTTGATTTGTAAAACTGTTATTTGAATTGCTGACTTAAGACTTGTTTTTAAAATTGTTAAATGAATTTTGGCTTCGGATTAGGACAGAATTTCCAACAATTTCTAAAATGGCCCTAAACATACGTCTGCCATTTTGTACTGTATATTTATGCAAAGTGATGTTCTCAGCACTGACAATGATAAAATCAAAATATTGATCAACTTTGAAAAACATTGAAAATGCTCTGTGTCCTACAGAATCAAATACTCAGCCAAGACTTAATATTTTATGTAAAAATAAGCTCATCCATCTCATTAGGATGCACATTTTCTTTCATAGTTAATAAATAGGAAAATTATATTTATACCAAAGAATTGTTTCAAGACAAATTTTCTTTATGATTTATTATCAGTAAATATTTGAGTTGTAGACTTACTTTATGTACCCATATACCTGGGGGGTCACATAAAAATTCCTCAGGCAAAAAGGAGTCATGAGTAGAAAAAGCCTAGGAAGCTCTGCCCTTGAGTCAGGTATTTTTAAAATTTTTTTGCTAATTGAGAAGCGAAAAATGAAGCTGGATGGTGGCTCATGCCTTTAATCCCAGCACTCAGGAGGCAGAGGTAGACAGATCTCTGTGAGTTCAAGGCCAGCCTGGTCTACAAAGTAAGTCCAGGACAGCCAGGGCTTGTTACATAGAGAAACCATGTCTTGAAAAACCAGGATAAAAAGCGGTGGGGGGGGGGGAGTGAAAAATAGATTCATGAAATTGCATCTAAGTAACCATTTTTATTATTTGAGTATGATTTTTTTAAAAATATATTTTCATTAATGAATGTTTCTTGGCACTATCTCTGTTTTGGCTCATTTTAAATCTTTGTCCAAAGCAACTACTATTATCTGGTTTTCTTCAATACTAAATAATAATAATAACAACAACAACAAAGGAGAGGAAAGGCACAGAAGCTGGGAGTCACATGTAGTTCTAGCCACTTGTGAGGCAGAGGCAATAGAGCAATACAGAAAAATGCTATTGGAAGAAAGAAAAAAAGGAGGGAGGGAAGAAAGGAAAGAAAGAGAAAAAGAATAGAAGACGGGCTGGAAAGACAGATCCACAGTTGAGAGTGCTTGCTGCTCTCTCAGAGGCACTAGGTTCGGATCCCAGCATCTGCATAGTTACAGCACAGCCAATGTCCTCTTTTGATGTTTGCTGGCTCTGCACATGGTGTCCACACTTACTCCAGGAGAAACACCCATAAGCATAAAAGAAATAATTTTTTTTTAAAGATTTATTTATTATGTATAGTGTTCTGTCTGCAGTTATATCTACAGGCCAGAAGAGGGCACCAGATTTCATTATGGATGGTTGTGAGCCACCATGTGGTTGCTGGGAATTGAACTCATGACCTCTGGAAGAGCAGCCAGTGCTCTTAACCGCTGAGCCATCTCTCCAGCCCCAAAGAAATAATTTTTTAATAAAAGAAAGAAAGAAGGAAGGAGGAGAGAAACACATTCAATTGCTATTCCTTAAAATGTGTGTTTTTAATATGCTTATATTATGACCAAAATTGGTTTTATATTATAATACATATATATGTATGTTAATGCATTCATTTTTCCATGTTCATTTAGTACACTGATTATTATTTCTTCAATTCTAAGATCATTTTTGTTCTCATTACTCTTTTTTTAAAGATTTATTTATTTATTATGTATACAGTATTCATCCTGCATGTATGCCTGCAGGCACCAGATCTCATTATAGATGGTTATGAGCTACCATGTGGTTGCTGGGAATTGAACTCAGTACCTCTGGAAGAGGAGCCAGTCCTCTTAAGCCATCACTCCAGCCCCTCATTACTGTCTTCTTTGTTTTGTTTTGTTTCTTGTTTTGTTTGTTTGTTTGTTTGTTTGTTTGTTTGTTTGTTTTGAGACAGTGTTTCTCTGTGTAGCCCTGACTGTCTGGACTCACTTTGTAGACCAGCCTGGCCTTGAATTCGTAGAAATCTGCCTGCCTCTGCCTCTTGAGTGCTGGGATTAAACGTGTGCATCACCATGCCTGGCAATTACAGACAGCTGTGAACTGCCACGTGGGTGCTGGGATTTGGACCCAGCTCCTTTGGAAAAATAGTCAGTGCTCTGAACCACTGAGCCATCTCTCCAGCCCCTACCTACTGTCTTCTTTTTTTTTTTTTTTAAAGATTTATTTTATTTATTTTATGCATATGTGTGTTCTATCTGCATGTACACCTGCATTCCAGAAGAGGACACCAGATCACATTGTGGATGGTTGTGAGCCATCATGTGGTTGCTGGGAATTGAACTCAGGACCTCTGGAAGAGCACTAGGCAGTGCTCTTAACCGCTGAGCCATCTCTCCAGCCCCTACCTACCTACTGTCTTCTTAAAGTTTCATTTTTATGACTTACTTTTAACCTATCTTGAATTCAATTTGATGTGACTTTACCTTTAACAGTGGAGATAAATGTACCTGAGGCTTCTCCATTCTCCCATCATAGTTCATTAAATATGTAATAGTTTGTGAAGTTCTCTTAAAATAAACTTCTATTATAATTCCTGACATCTGTTTGCACGATTGTTGCTACAGTTTGATCTCAGGTGCCCTCTGAAGTCCCTGTGTCAAACACTTGTTACTAGCAGGAAATAACAAGCATTTAAGATACAGAACCTAGTAGAAGATTTTATATTGTTGAGAATATACCTTTGAAAAGGTTTTGTGGGACCCCTAGCTTTTCCTTTCCATCTCTTTACACCCTTCCCACTACTGGTGAACCTTCTGCTACCACACCACCATGAAATGCTGCCTTGCTTCAGACTTAAAAGCAATGGAGTCAATCAGTCCTCTACAGAAACCTCCAAACCCATGAGCTAAAACACTCCCCTTGATAAACTGAGAGGCCTCAGATATTTATGACAGTGGTGGAAACTAGCCTAGTAATCTTTCCTATTCTGCTCATGTTTTTTTTTTTTTTTTTTTGGTTTTTCAAGACAGGGTTTCTCTGTTTAACAGCTCTGGCTGTCCTGGACTCACTTTGTAGACCAGGTTGGCCTCGAACTCGCAAAGATCCGCCTGCCTCTGCCTCCCAAGTGCTGGGATTAAAGGCGTGCGCCACCACCGCCCAGCTATCTGCTCATGTTTTACTATTCATTCCAACAAATATTCTGATTGCTGTATTCTTATAATACCCATACAATATTCTTCTGTTCAGTTTGTTTCCATGGTCTTAGGTACCTGTGGTGAAGCATACTCCAAAATATTACATGGAAAATTCTAGAAAGAAATTTTAAATTTTAAGTGTTTTTTTATTACACTGTGTTGTTATAATAGTTTTACCTTACTAGTTATTATGTTAATCCTTTACAAGGTGTCTTAGTTATCGTTCTAGTGCAGTGAAGAGAAACCATGACTAGGGAACTGTTATAAAAGAAAACATTTAATTGGAGACTTGCTTAGAGTTTCAGATGATTAGTCCATTATCATGGAAGGCAGGAAGTCAGGCAGACTGAGAGCTTATATCCTGATCCACAGGCAGGCAGGTTGAGAGAGAAAACCTCAAAGTGGCCCATACCTACTCCAACAAAGTCACCCCTTCTAATCCTTTCCAAATGTTTCCACCAACTAGGGACTAAGCATGCAAATATATGAGCCTCTGGGGGCTATTCTCATCCAAACCACCACAACATGCCTAATTCATAAAATGAACTTCATCATAATTATGTATGAGCAGGATACGTATGTTACATAACTCCATATTCTTTACAGTTTCAGGCATCCTCAGGGGTCTTGGGGCATATCTGCTGCAAATTACAGGGGGGTACTGAAGAGGAAGCCTGTCCCTGCTTCAGAGATCTGCCCGTGTCTTTATAAATAATCCCCCCCATGGCAGTAAAAAGCATCTATTTCTCTCATTTCTTTTTGCTTAGTTATTACTCATGTAAAAGACAAATGTTCTTCAGAGAAACAGATGTCTGGACTGAGCCTAAGAAAGGATCTCATAATTCTATGCCTCTTTTTTGGTGGAAAAAAAATAAAAATAAAAAGCATGCCCTGATTTTGCAAATGGAACACTTACTGAGTTGGAAAAAAATCAAAACAAAACACTAGTAAAATCTGACCATAAGCTTGCTTCATTTTTTAAATTGGGAGTGGATGTGTTAACCTCAAGGATGCCTGCATCTATAAAGGAGATAGAGGCTCTGATCATATGGACTTACTTTCCTAAATAGAACCTGTTTAGAATAAGCACAGAGACCAGAGAGATGGATTCTACCTACCCCATTCTTTAGGAGCCACACATGAATCCTTAGCTCCCCTTTGAACTTCATCTACTGGGCCCACATTACCATAAAGCCGTGGTGGGCACCAGCACCGATGCAGCACCCTCCGTGGGCAGTAAACCATTGAGGGAACACTTCTTCATCCAAGTGCCAAACCTTTCACCACAGCTTGAATTGTAACCTGTGCTGCCATTGTCAACTGGATCACAGCTGAGACTAACCAGCCTTCTGTTAGAACGTGCTTCCATGGAAACTTGAGCTATAGATGCTCCGTAGGTTGGGCAGTCTTCCCTGCAGCCCCATCCAAGAAGCCTTGGGAGAAGAGTGTGTTCTGGCCAACCAGAAAACTCTAGGGAAGCTGTGGGTCTGCGCAACCCTTCTCTATCACTAGAAACCCGGTCTCCAGCCAATCCTCTCAGGTGGAATTAGGTCAAATTGCATTACCAGCTAAACATCAATGAGGAGCTCATAAAGACACAATCTGCATTTTATTCATTGCCAGTGTCAGTAGATGGTCCCCTGGCAGTCAATCATTACACACTTATGGAAGGAAGAAAGGAAGGAGGGAAGGAGGGGGAAAAAGAAGAAGGGAGGGAAGGAGGAGGGAAGGCAGTGGGTAGTGAAAGGCAACTTAGACTGGTGCTCTAGGCTAAATGGTAGTTTGCTGTGTGGGTTTTGTTGTTGGTTTGATTTTTGTTCTGTGTTTTTGAGACAAGGAATCCTTATGTAATCAAAGCAAACCTAGTTTGTAGCAATCCTCTTGCCCCAGCCTCCTAATTGTTGGGATTACAGGCATGAGCCACCATACCCCGATTAAGTAGTAGCCTTTATCACTGAATTTATGATCTTAGCAATATGGAAGCTTTTACATGCCTTAAATATGCATCTGAATTTATCTGTCTATCTTGAGCTGCAAAATAAAAATAAAATATAACTTACAATAAAATAAAACAAACCATGCAATGAACAACCTACTTCATATCCTGGATTCCTTGAGACTAGAAAGGCAGTCTAGTGTTTTTTTGTTGTCGTTTTTAGGTGAGTTATTGAGACTGAAATTAAGGTGAGGGGTGGAATGGGGGAAGTGATTATAAGTGTGAACCAGTGTGCAAATATTCTCCTGTGAAGAATCTCACGGAGGCATATATAATGTGAGGTTTTCTTCACATTTTCTTTGGGTTGGGTTCTTAGGGAAATACACGTTCTGAGGAATGTCTGGAAAGGACTCAGGTACGTCCAACCCTCCTTCTAGCCCTAAAAAATACATGGATCTAGGGGCAGCTGGCCTTTTCCAATACTGGCCTTCAGAAAAAGGAATTCTGAGTAGGGAATCAAGCCACCTATAGCAAGTAGGCTTTCCTTCACTGACAGTCACGCCTTCAACACTCTGTAGACACCATAACCCCGTGTTCTGTACGTCACTGCACACCAACTATTGGCCATTACTAAGCTATTGTGGGTACGATAATGAAACACTTCAGAGACAGTCAAACCTCATTTAATCAGAAAGACGCCTGATAAAAATCAGAGAAAATCTGACCCTGGAATTTCAAAGAGAAAGGCGACAACCCCAACTAGCAGGTTACATACCTAGCGGTCACTTCTGCGAGGACCATTTTAATAACTGAGAAAAGAAATGAACTTAATGAACCATGTATCCAAAGCACAGAACATTTCAGCAAAACCATTTTCTCTGAATCAGCCCCAATCCGTGTCTTCTTACTCACCTGGATGGTCTTTAATGAAACGGACTTCTTCAACTGGCTGATGTTGGGTTGTTAATTCCAATTAAGGAGTGTCTGCATTTGATGAGTCTATACTGGAGGCTGGTAATTCACTATAAGCCATGTATGTGCAGACAACCCTCGGTTACCCACTTGTGCAGCCTCCATCTGTCAGCTCTAGGAGGCTGATACTTTGGGTTGGGTTTTTTTCTTCTTGTGTTTTGAGACAGTATCTTACTTCATAGTTCAGGCTTGCTTCAGACCTGCCTTGCCCCCAACCCCAAGTGCTGGGATTACCAGTGTGTGCTACCATCTCTGGCTTTAGGGATTTGATTTTTAAATTCGGTCTCATTTCTTCCTTGTTTCCCAGGCTCTAAGTTCTTCATTCAACTCGCTTCCCTCCCAGCTGTCAAACCCCAAGGAGATAAAAAAAAAAAAAGCAAAATGCAAATTTTTGTCCATAATTTTCCAAATAAACCCAGTCAGTCCCAGCAATGGATTCCAGAAGCAAGTGGGAAGTCTTACAAGTTGCCTAGTGTGAGGATTCATGCATGAGCATCCCCTTCCTTCTCACTGAGGACCACATCAGCTATAGGCAAGACAGCCAGATGGGCAGGAAAACAGTCTTTAGAGTTAGACATGCCCAAATTTCAACCTCGGCACTACCTGTGCTGTGTGTCCATCCCTAAGTTTCTGTTTTCTTATCAGTAAAACTGGGAGGATGCACACAAGGAGCTGGACATGCTGCCCAGGACACAGAGCACATTCTCAAAATAAGAGCTATCTGCAGCAGCGACTCTGGAATTCCTTACAAGGAGGTACTGTTCTCAGCCCCTTCTTAATAAGGGACAGAGAGGATGAAATTCTCCTCCATCTCTCTGCTGCTGACACGTGAAGGGAGCATGGAAAGTGCTCCCATTCAAGTGACAAGTAACAGTTAAAATATTTGATAATCCCATGAGCCACCCAGTAAATCAGACCTCCCACGCGGGGAGCTGGCTCTTGAAACAGCACAGCTGTCTCCAGAGGGTTATGTGTGAGGGGCCCCTGGAAACTAGGCCAGGCCAGGTGGACTGTCCAATGCATAAAGCAGTTGCTGGAAGCCTGGCAGAGTTGCTGGTATAGAGGAATGAGCCCCAGGATGTACAGGGGGTGAGCAGAGAGTTGGGGGAAAGCACCTTTTAACTCAGCTCAACTCCACAGAGGCTCGAGACCTCACCTCCCTGCTAATCACCAGCAGCACTGACTTTCCAAAGGAATCTCTCTCCAAAAGTTTGAAAAGAAGTTGGCTTCGGGGACTGGAAATGCATGCTCTTCCAGAAGGTGTTGCAAGGAGTCATTTGGATTTTCTAATCAGTTCCCCAAGTCTCTACCATCAAAGGTATAACTGAAACAGAGACCATAAGCTTAAGCAGAGATGGCCAATGACCTACTTGTTTGAGTCACAGCAGCAAGGCAGCAAAAGAAAGCGTCCATGTGCCTCAGTTTCCTCATCTGCAAGTTGTACAACTACTTCACATAGTTGCAAAGATAAATCAAGTAGGCTCACGTAAAGCATTTTGGTCACGTGATGTACACTCACTAAGTAAGTTGTGATTTTCATCAAGCCTGTAAGGTCATAGATTAGGAGCTGCAGGGAGAAACCCAAACATCCAGCAAGAGTTGGATTTGCACTAGAGCGCCGTGGTCAAGAGGCCATCAAAGGAGCAGCCTCTTGCATGTATGGCACTGAGAGCTCACAGGCTGCAGGGGCTTCCTAGAAGTTAGTTCAGGAATGGCTAGCACCTCCAGTTTATCCAAGAAGAAACTTAGGCCCAGGAGAGTCAGGGGGTTTACTTAGCATGATTGATGTCAATTCCTTTTTCTACCATTATATCCCTTGTTGCCCCTCTCTGCTGCTATCT
>CAJQZJ010009351.1:3786557-3806822 GCA_907164525.1 Lophiomys imhausi | reverse complement strand
TGTATTAAAGGGTCACAGCATTAGGAAAGTTGAGAACACTGCTCTAGAATATTTCGCCAATAGCTTCTTGAAGGAGTCTCTGGACACTGGTACTATTCTATTAACTCCTGTATCAAGAGGTGTATTATATAGGGGGAGGGGGACAACTGGGGTAGCCCAGGAGGAGAGACTGGCACCAACACTTCTAATATTCGTGAACATTGGTATTGCTTTTACCTATGGGGATAATTTAGAAGGAAGCCCTCACTGTTCACCATGACACATCATTGAGGAACTCACTGTCAATCATCATTCTTTGAGGAGACAAAGAAAAGAGCCTGGGGATCCAGCTCAGGAAGTAGAGCACTTCTCTAGCGCATGCAAAACCCTGCATTCAATCCCCAGTGACGCAAAAGGAAAGGGCAGAAAGGGGACTATAAAAGGAAGGGAAGGAGGGATAGGAAAGAGAAAGAGGAAGAAAGAAAGGGAGGAAAGAAAGGAATAATTTGACAAATGCTGAGCCACTGGGTGTCGCAGGTATTTACCATGACTTTTAACTGCCAGGACTGGAAATTTCAGCCAAAAGATGAATGAGTAGGAGAAATGGCAAGAGCATCTGAATATGAAGGCAAAGCCCTTGTCATCTAGAGGAGGCTTAGTATTGACAAGAAAGCATTACTCTAGCTGCCTGAAGAGAAGGAGACAGAAAAAGGAGCAGCAGGTCCCTGAGTACTAACTGCATTTATAGCTAAGTAACTAGAGAAAGAGAGAAAAAAAAAAGAATTCCTACCCTTTGATCTCAAATGGAACATCTGGTTTACTCTTATGAACAAAAATATATATCCCATGCTGGCCTCGAACTATTTGCAGAAGATGAGTTTGGCCTTCTGCCACTTGCCCACTACCCTCACAGCTACGATTAGAGGTGTGTTTCTCCATACCTGGCTTTATACAGTGCTAGAGTTCAAACCCACGATGTCAGGTATGCTAGGCAAGCACTCTACCAACTGAGCTATGTCCTCAGGTGCTAAGTAAACAAATCATTAGTGAGTATCCACCAAGGGTCCAGTATAGGGAGTGCTCGAAAGAGTTTGATGGCTGCCATTCACTGAAACATCTTCACCCTGGGAGAGAGGTAGACTCATTTTCACTGGACAGAAGTTAGAGACAAGTCAAAAGCAGAAAACATTTCTCTCATCTGTTTCCCCAAAGCACAAAGCTTTGTTTTGGGGGGTTGAAAGCCATAGACTACAGATTCTGAGGGGATTCATATTTTTGACAGTGGGATATGTCATTTTGCCCTTAATGGACATATTATTGCTTTTCTCATAGTTCTAGTTGCTTTTTCACAGTTTCCAGTTTTCCCCTATTGCCATGGTTATGAAGAAAACATCTTTAAATCCTTGAAAATCAAATTAAAGTTAGAAACTTTTTTTTCTACTTAATAATTTAAGAACCTTTTCCAGGGAAGTGTCCTGGCACTCAGTTAAAACTCCCCTTCACAGACTGGAGAACTTTCTGGAGGCAGACTCTCATGTTTGAAAATGAAATCCCTACTTCATACATGATTTTTTTTCTTTTGTTTTCCTCTCAAATAAGCAACTCTCCTTTCTTAGGTACACTTCACTAAAACCACAATTTGTTTTGCAGATGGAAATGGAGCAGAAGTTCTGTGAATAATATTAATGAAACTACGGGGGTGGGGGGGTTCGGTTTTGTTTTTTATTGTTGTTCGATTTGGCTTGTTTTCAGTTTTTAAAAAAAAATAGTAAAGCAAATATATACTCAGTTCATTTGGGTTTCATTTGTTCTGTTGTTTGTTTCCTTGAGACAGAGTCTTGCTATGAAGCCTAGAATGGCCTCAATCTTTTAATCTTCCTCCTCAGTCTCCGAAGTGCTAGCTACAGGCATACACCCCTATGTTGGGGTCAGATCATTTCTAATATTGTATTCAAAATATTGTAATAAGTACTTTGAAGTAATATAACTAGTGGAAACAATACTTTGTTTAACAATTTGAATTTAAAAATTAACCATCTTGAATTTGGCACATTGCCTCCTAGATTCAACCCCCAGGGTTTGACTAAGGAGGATGAAAAATAAATTTTAAGCCCTGCCCTCAGGGACCTAAATTCTACACTTGGGTCTTGAACTATTCTAATGAATACAATAAAACAGCACCAGCCTTGATTAAACAGTCCTTGGATTAGCTTCAGAAATAAAACAAACAGGAAGACTATTTGCCTTAAAATTGTAATTGATTTGATCCTTAAAGCAATTTACACAAATGGATCCACTGGATGTTTTGTTTGGTTGCTACCTTCAATCCACTTACTGACTAAACATTTATTGAACATCAGGCCAACTGTGAAGATTTATCAGCGGAAAAGTAACCCTGTGGCTTGTTTCAACTGGTGGCTCCTACCAGCTTTCTTTGAGATGGGGTGGCATAACAACGAGGGGCTCCTAAAGCAACTGTAATAGTCAGTTCATCACTGTAACAAGTACAAGAAATGATTTAAAAATTGAAAAGATTTCTTTCCAGTTCACAGGCACTTTGCTCATTGTGTTCTGGACTATGTATGGTATGTCAGGCCATCAAGGTAGAAGAATGTGGAGGAACAGAGTTGTTCATCTCACAGAATCCAGGAAATGGAGAAAACAAGGAACTTGGGACAGGACATGGCCTCCAAGGACATGCACCCAGTCATCTACTTCCTTCAAGTAGGCCCCACCTCCAAAAGTTCCCATCATCTCCCATTGATGCCAAAAATAACCAAAAAGTAAACCTTCCCTCTTTTAAATTGACTAGGCTGGGTGTTTTGTTACAGCAACAGAAGGTTACTAATACACCCTCTCAACACCAAACTGCCGTCAAATGTGGTTTGGCTGAAGAGGGCCACCTTTTTGTGCTTGGGGTTCACTTTGGGTATATGACTGCATGCTTATCAGAACTTCAAAAGTGATCCCCATGGCCCTTAAAATCTTAATTACAATCATATGTATATTGTGTTTACTAGCCAATGTGACCTTGTAAAGTTCCTGAGGATAGTATAGCATGTGACTTAGGTGAATAGAGGTGTCATCAAACAAGAATCCATTTGGTCCTGGGGATGTGGTTCATTGGTATAGCACTTGCCTAGGATGCACAAGATCCTGAGGTCCATCCTCAACACCATGAGAAAACAAGGAAGGGAAGAGGAAAAAGAAATCAGAAGTCACTAGAATTTCCATGTGGGCGTCTTCCACAGTACCACCTTTCTTGGTGTTGTTAATGCCTTGCAAGAGTATTCATAACCATCTTTCCAACTCGTGTCCTGAGTAGTTGAAATCATCCCAGTGCAAATCTATGTTCCATTGCTGCTTTGGAAACTGTAGACAAATACCAACTGAATTCTTGGGCAAGTGTTTTTCCTATCTAGATTTTACAGGGGGTTGTTAGGACCAACTCCACGTGGTTTTGGTCCAGACTATATGAAAAGACTCAGAATAGCTTATAAATTTAACGTGATATCAAGTGTCAGCTGTTGTAATACTGTTGTTCCCTATGGCCAAGTCTCATCAGACATACCATGTTGGCAGTTCTGAATAAAAGCCCACACTCATTGTCATCAACAAAGTCAATGAACACAAGAATGCTTTTCGGGTTTCCAGTTAATGACACCAATCTCCTATCAGATGTATCATCTTAAGGTTTTTTGTTTTGGTTTTTGGAGCTTTTTTTTTTTTTTTTTTTTTTTGGCAGAACTTCTGGGTCCAAAGCACAGTTCAGCATAAGCAAAGACCTGGCTCTGCCCCAGCATATTAATCAATGAATTAATTCTCACCAGCCTTTAACCTTGGGCCGGACGCAGTGACTTGGCTGTGGCAGCAGGAGGATCCCAAAGCCGCTGGAGAGAGCAGCAGAAGGCCTTCAGTCTCCTGAAAAGGAAACATCTGATTACCTGTGCTTTCCACTCTTCTAGAACCTTCTATGAACAAATGAAGGAAAGTGCTACTGAATTTGAGGGTCACAGCCTGTGAGTCAAGTGAAATCTGCCCACCAGTCCTCAACAATAAGCCAGTGGGTATACTTGGAAGAGGAACAAAGAGATCCCCCGGGGAATCCCTCACTTCATGGTCCTGAAGTGAAATTAAAGTTCAAATAGGAGACCAAGGGTCTGCACATGTAACCAACCCTGGTCAAGGTGTGGTCTCTTCCTCCGCTGACCCATCTTTGTTTGGGTTTCAGTCTCATAAGGTGACCTGACAGATTGTCAGAAGTGTGTGAAATCTCTTTTCCTGGAGATCAGTTTTTGACTGGCATCTTTTCCTTCCCAGCATGAGATTCTTTGAGAAATTCCCATTTACTTGGACTCCACTGATTCCATATTAAATCCAGGTACTTTTATCTTTACTTTTTTGGTTTTTTGAGACAGGGTTTCTCTGTGTATCCCTCACTGTCCTGGACTCACTTTGTAGATCAGGATAACCTAGAACTCACAGAAAAAGGCGTGCACCACCACGCCTGGGGATCTAGGTACTTTTTTTTTAAATCTGACTTACTGTGTCTGTACATGTGCATGTGCGGGTATGTGCATGCGTGTATGTGTGTGCATGCAAACGTGCGTGACTGTGTGTATGTGTGTGCACATGTATGTGTGTGTGCTTGGTATGTGTGTGCATGTGCCTGTGGAGTATGTATGAGTGTTTATGTGTGTGGTGTGGTGTCTGGGTGGTGTAGTGTGTATGGTGTGTGTACACGTGTGTGTGGTATGTGAGTGTGTGTGTGCATGTGACTGTGTGTGTGTGCATGTGCATGTGTGTGTGGTTGGTGTGCTGTGTGTGTGTACGTGTGTGTTGTGTGTGTATGTGTATGTGGTGTGTGTATGTGTGTGGTGTGGTATGTGTATGATGCAGTATGTGTGTATGTGTGTTTGTGTGTGTTTAAGACAGGATCTCACTATAGAGCCCTGGCTGGCCTGGAACTCACAGACCCCTGGCTCTCCCTCCAAAATGTTAGAATTAAAAGTACCAGCCCCAACTGATTCTAAACATTTTTCAGAAATGCATCTTTCTTCTCTTATCTTTCACAAACAAAATACTTTTATAGTGATTCTTTGGCAGACTTAATTCACTTTATTTTTCTTGTATAAAAACCCTTACGTTGTAGCCACAACCATAGCCTAGGTCCTCTGAACAGAGACTCTGGTGTGGGCTTTCACGAGATGGTCAGTGAATTCCTGGTAAGACTTGGTAAACACAGCCTCTTTTCAGAGGTTGGGGTCTAGTAGCTGTAGGTCTTGGAGATGACATCAAAAGTGGCCTTGGCCAAGTTGCCCAGGGTAAAAGTTCAGCGACCATCAACACTAACCAGCAGCAGCGGCTTCTCGGGCACAAGAGCAGAGATAATGCTAGTGCCTCTGAGGGCAGGGTTGAGACACACCAACACAGAGCCATAGTGGCCTGCCACCTTGCATGGAACAGTGTGAGCTTGCCAATCTTGTTCCCCTAGTAGTCTCTCTCCTTAAGGAATGATGGGGAGCTCGGACAGCACGATGGTCCATTGGGTAGTAGTGGTGACCTCCTTGGAGCACCTTAGCCCCATGACCAACATGGCCATTGCAGTCCCCAACAGTGACAAAAGCCTTGAACCTGGTGTGCTAGCCAGCTCGATCTGCTTCCACACTGGCATGATCTTTAGAACTCCATCCTCTAGGGGTACACCCAGGAAAAAGTCATTAATCTTGGATTTCTTAATAGGTGGGGAGGACAAGCAGATCTCTTCCAGGGACTTAATCTTCATATTCTTGACCAAGAATCCCAGCTTAGTGACAGGGGTCCACTCCTTGTCTTCAATTTTACCTCCACAAGTCCTATGGCTTCAGCCACAGCTCCAGGCCTCCACCATAACTACAATTCCTAAGACCGCTGCCTGTCTCAGCCTCCTAATCCTGGACCCCATATTCTCGGGGCTCTCCTACTGCACAGGCATCATCCAACATGTGGTGTTTTCCCAAGTTACTGTGGTTTTTAAACTTCTATGTGTATGCATATATATGTGGTTACATGTGCATAAGCATTGCATGAGCATGTGGAAGCCAGAGGTCAGCAATGAATGTCTTCCTCCACTGGCTCTCCATCTTATTTTTGAGATGGGGGTCACTTACTGAACCTGCAGCTCACCAACTCAGCTCCAGTAACTAGCCAGCAAGCCCCAAGGATCCACCTGCCTCCATTTTCCCATCAATGGGATTACAGGCATACACTATTCTGCCTGTTTTTTTTGTTTGTTTGGTTGGTTGGTTTTGGTTTTGGTTTTTTTTTTTTTTTTACCATAGATGCTTATGCTAGCCCATAAGCACTTTGCCCAGTGAACCACCTCTTCAGAACCTAGTTGTGATTTTGAATTGTGATAACATAAAATTTATCATCTTGACTATTTTAAATGCACAGTTCAATGGCATTAAATGTATTTATGTTGTTGTATAACCATTCTCCAGAATGTTTTCATCTTATAAAATAGAAGCTCTGTACCCGTTAAACAATTCTTCATTTTCTCCTTCCTCCTTTCCAAAGACTTTTAGTTTATGATAAAGTCTCCCTCATGTAGCCGAGGCTAGCCTTGAACTCACTACTAGCCCAGGCTAGACTCAAATTTCCAGTCTTTCCTGTCTCAGTTCCCAAGTGCTGAGATTACAGGCATGTATCCCCAAACCTGGTTCTTTCTATGCCCTTTTAAATCTTTATTGTTCCCTTCCAACTATTTTATTCTTCATCACTGTCCCCCCCTCAGTCATCACTCACACTTTGGGGAGAATTGTCATTGTCATTGTTACAACTGCCTGATGGTTCAGGATCCATCTCTTCTCAACTCCTAGAAGCACAAGCATTTCCATTCTATGGTGATGCATTCCTTCAGGGCACACTTTAGGGCAGCTGAAACTGGCACTGGTGTGTAAATATGGAGCCATTTCAGAGAGGGGAGGGGAGGGAAAGGGAGGGGAAGGGAGGGGAAGGAGGGAGGAGAGGAGGGGAGAGGAGAAGAGAGGAGAGGACAGGACAGGAGAGGACAGACAGGACAGGAGAGGGTGTTCAGTGAGGACTGGCATCCAGACCTGTCCCAGCAACATGACAAATCCAAAAAAGGTGACCACAACCTGCCTTCTCTTATGGAACTGACCCTCTACATGCAAAGGCGATTGGTAACCCAGGCGAGACAGTGTGTACTTATTTATTTGCTTAAACACTTGTTTTTGCAGTTCTGGGAACTGAACCCAGGGCCTTGTGTGTCTAGGCCAGCTGCAGCCCTCAGCTGAGATTATATATTTAGCCGATACACTGATCACAGAGCCTTCATCTGGGGGAGCAAAGGAAAGCGAGACTAGTGTGACATGACATCATGAAGGGAGGCTCATGAAACATGAGCCACAGGGTGGTATGTGTTGGGACAGGTGAGGATGGAATGTTCAAGAAGCCAGGCTGAATTGCTGCGAATTTAATGATGAAGACCGGGAGTCGGCCCAGTGGTGGAGAGCTGGGTGAGTGAGTCCCTCCCTGGGTTCTATTCCCAGAACCATAAAGAAAAGAAAAAAGAATCCAGAGATGAGGTTGGAAAAGTGAGATTATTCCAAGTTAAGGAAGGTGGTGAAAACCGAAGAGCCCCTGGTTGAAGGGGAGGGAGAAGCAGCTTTCGAAGGGCAGGAGTTCAGGCCTGGAGTGGCCCCACATAATGAAAGTAATGTTCCACCAAGCAGCCAAGTTCCTCCGCAAGATTTTGAGGGAAACCAATAAACACATTGAATCGTGTTCTTCATCTTCCAGACAAGCCCACGTGTCCTGTTTTACCAATCCTTTGTGGTTTTAAACCATCTAAAACAAAGTCTCTCTTTCACCCCAACCATCAACTCGTTTTCCATTGCTTCATAGAACTCCCCGTAAGAGGAAAAACGACTCCACCTCCCTCCAGCGAGCACACCAATCTATTTCCACCTGAAACAAGACCATGCTGTGGCCCCAACATGTCACAGACTGGCTGTTCCAAGACTGGCAGCTAAACCTTCTGGAACACACTTGAGACTGCTCACCAAGACCTTCCTGAGCTAGGTGAGGCTCAGAGGCTACCTTCGGAACTTGGGCAGTGGGTTCCTAAAGTGGTAAAGGGGACACATTTGTGTCTCTATCTGAAAATATGGACACTTGTATGTAGAAGCCAGCACGGCTATAGGCAACCCAACTGAGCTACTTCTGACCTAAGGAGGCAAAAGAGATGCTGAACTCACAGTGAATTACCTGAAGAAAACTACTTCGGCACCCAGCCTTGTGATTCTTGCCTCAGTTCTCTTCCCCACCACCTAGCCTAGCAGCTGGGATAGAGATCAATGGTTGTCCTCTGTTAACTTCAATTGTCAACTTGACACAGTTTCATGTCATCTGAGAGGAACTTGACAGAGGAAATGCCTGAATCATCAGATCGACCTCTTGGCATGTTTGTAAGAAAGATACAAGAGGCCTGGAGAGATGGCTCAATCATTCAGTACCTGTTGCACAAGCACAAGGACCCGAGTTCAATTCCCATTACCCTCACAAAAAGCCAGGTGACAAGGAGGCAGACACAAGGAGGGTCCCTGGGGCTTACTGGTCAGTCATCTTAGCCCAATCTGTAGGCCCGAGTCCCATTGAGAAACCCTGTATCTGGAGTGAAGAGATGTCTCAGAAGCTAAAAGCTGATCTTGTCACAGAAGACACTGGTTCCCATCCCAACATCCGCGCAGTGGCTCACAGCCACCTATAATGCCAGGTCCAGGGAACCTGACACCCTCTTCTGGCCTCCAGGGGTACTGCATGCATTGGTACACATACAGACCACCAGGCACACACATATAGATAAAAATACATAAGCATTTAGAAAAAGGAAATCTTGTCTTATAAAACTAGATGGACGTCTTTTAAGTAACAACACTGCAGGCTGACCTCTGACCTCCTCATACATATGTAGACATGTGCACCTGCACACATATGAATACACATGGAATACAAAATATTATTGAGAAAATTAAATGCTCAAATATATAGCTAGTACAGATATTTATGAGTCAGAGACTCAATTTGTTAAGGGTATTTTGGGAGTTTTGTTTTTGTTTTGTTTTGTTTTGAGACAGGGTTTCTCTGTGTAGCCTTGGCTGTCCTGGAACTCTTTTTGTAGACCAGGCTGGCCTTGAACTTACAGAAATCTGCCTGCCTTTGCCTCCCAAGCACTAGGATTAAAGGCATAAGCTGGGGCTGGAGAGATGGCTCAGCGGTTAAGAGCACTGGCTGCTCTTCCAGAGGTCATGAGTTCAATTCCCAGCAACCACATGGTGGCTCACAACCATCCATAATGAAATCTGGTGCCCTCTTCTGGCCTGCAGATATACCCGCAGACAGAACACTGTATACATAATAAATAAATCTTTAAAAAAATAAATAAATAAAGGCATAAGCCACCACACCCTGCCTTTGTTAAGGCATTTTTAACTTTCCCCAAATCTGTCTATAAATTCACTATTAAACATATCAAAATCTTCCCAAACTATTTTTGTAAAAAAAAAAAAAATCAGCAAACCTAAAATATGAAAAGTTACCCACAATGATCTGGGTAAAAAATAAAAATCAAGCTGGGAGAGTCATATGACCCAGTATTAGAATTTACTATAAAATTGTAAGAGAGTATTTAAGGGGGCTCAATAAATAGATGCGTAGGACAGAAGAGAGAGCACATAAATTTGTCTACATGTGTACATGCCTGCACACAGGACCTGTAAAATGCATCAGTTGACTTTCAACAATGATTCCCAGGTGATTCCATGGGGAAATTCATTTTGACAAATTATGCTAGAAATACTAAATGTCCATGTAGGAGAAAAAAGTAAACCCTGGCCTCTTATATGAACAATGCTTCCCAGCATCTGTACATTTTTATTTTTTTGGTAACGACACAAGCTGGAGTCACCTGGGAAGAAGGGTCTCAGGTGAGGAATTCCCTCCACCAGGCTTACCTGTGGGCAAGCTTGGGGGCGGGGGCACTACATAAGAATTATTTAAGATTGCCCTTAGACTCCCAAAACTAAAACTAAAACACTCTAAAAGAAAGCACCTAGGGCACCTGGGTGATGGTGAGGTCCGCAACAATTTCTCATGCAAGAGACAAAAAGAAATAGCCATGAGAGAAAAGACTGGTAAGTCCGACATGGTCCAGTTGAGAACGAGTTTGTTCAGACCGTATCATTAAGAAAGTACAAAGCACAATCGGGGAGAAATATGCAGTACGCACATCTGGAAGTGGCCTTGTATGAAGAATACAGAAAGGACTTCCCCAAATCAAAAATGAAACGACAGCCCAATTTTCAAATGAGCAGGAGACTCTAACAGCCATTTCTCAGAAGCATGGAAGGGTGGGCAGAATCATAAATCCTCAGGTAAATGCAAATGAAAACCAGAGGTGCATGCTATTTCCAACCCACTAACAGCTGAAACTAAAAAGACCTATGCTATTAAGTGTTGGCAATAAATCATAACAACTGGAATTTTCCAACAGCATCAAAGGGACTGTAGTGCTCCCCATGCAAAGGGACTGTAGTGCTCCCCATGCAAAGGGACTGTAGTGCTCCCCATGCAAAGGGACTGTAGTGCTCCCCATGCAAAGGGACTGTAGTGCTCCCCATGCTTGCCCACAGGCCAACCTAGTGAGGCAGTTCCTCATCTGAGACCCCTTCTTCAAGGTGACTCCAGCTTGTGTCAAGTTACCAAAAAAATAGAAATGTACAAATACTGGGCAGCATTGTTTATATCATGTTTGTTCAGAGTAGTCCAGAAATTTTTAAAAATACAAATGTATAGAAGCAGATGATTTAAAATATTTTGATGCATTAATGTAATGGAATACTATTTAACAGTAAAAAGTACTAATTTTTTTATTTTGAACAAATTACTAATGCATGGAACAACATTCATGAATTTCAAAAGTATTAAGGTTCAAAAAAGATGAGAGACACAGAAAGTAAATACTAAATTAAATTAGTCTACCAATATAAAATTTTAAATAGACAAAAGAACACTAAATGATAGAAATTAGAATACTGGTTGCCCCTCATGTGAGACACTAGCTGGAACCGAGTAAACAGGACCTTCCTGGATTGAAGGAAAGTTGTTTATCTTGAGGAGGGTGGAGATTACAGGAGTGTGTGCACGTGTCAAAATTCATCAGATGGTACACCTAATACCTACATGTTTTACTGTGTGAAATGACACCTCTATCTACTAGGTATTGAATAAAGAAGTTTATCATGTCTTTTTTTTTTTCAGTCCCAGGTTGGCAATTAAACCAAACCCTAAAACAGACTAGCTGATCCCCAGTTTTGTGTGTTCTGCAAAATAGCTCTCCACTGGGCTGTAACTGTTCTCTACAAGGTCTATTGGATAGTGGGAACTCATCTTATTTGCAAAAGGCATCTTATTTGCATAAGGTGAGTTCTAAGGGAACCCTTTATACATCATTGGTGGGAATGTAAATGAACCCCACCACTAGGGAAATTAGCATGGCAGTTTCTCAAAGTAAGAACTACCATATGATGCAGCTATGACGCTCCTGGGTAGATACCCAAAGGAGTCAGAGGCAGAGGGCAACAGAGATGCCTTCATGCCCATGTTTACTATCTAACTATTCACAATAGCCAAGCTGTGGAATCAGCTTAGGCGCCCATTGATAGATTGATAAAGAATGTGTGAATATATTATGTTATATATATTATTACATATAATATAAATATATTATATATGTATATATGAAGAGCATTATTCAAACATAAAGAACAAAATTCAGCTGGAGAGATGGCTCAGTGGCCTCCTGCACAAGCAGGAGGCTCTGAATTGAGATCCCTAGTGCCCATAGAAAGGCAGGGCACGGTAGCATGCACCTGTAACCCCAGTGATGGGGGACAGAGACGGGCAGGGTCCGGAAACTCTCTGACTAGCTGGTCTACACAAGAGTGACAGAGGAAGACACCAGATGACTTTAACAAGTACGTGAGTACACACTCAAGTACACATACAATAGGAATAAATAAATGATGAAAAGAACAACAGAATTCTGTTACTTGCAGGGAAATGGATGGAACTACAAGAGCACTATGTTAAGCAAATTAAGGCAGACTCAGAATGACAAATTTCTCCTGGTTTCTCTCATGTATAGATTTAAAAAGACAAAAACATGGAAGCAGAAAGGAAACTATTTGGGAAGAGGTAGGGAAATAGATAGGGCTGGAGGAAAAGACAGAGTAAGAAGAGGGGTCACATCTATGCAAATACCCCAGTGAAATGTTCCCATCATGCTTAATAACATATGCTAATCGGAAGAATAAGATGTGTTCTAAGAAGCGTCCACTGGATTGGAGAACATGGAGGTGAGGCAAAAAGACTAGGATGTGTGTGGTCATGATGGAGACGGACTTCCAGATGGAGCAAGTCAAGATGTGAGCTGGGGCTGAGGAGACTAAGGACAGTACCTGGGGTTGGGTGGTCAAGACAGAGAGGTTTATCACAAAACAGTAAGCATGTGAGCCGTCCCACACCACACCAAACACCAAAGGTTTCAAATTGTTTGCTTTTTTTCCTGGGATTGACCCCAGAGTCTCTAGTATCCTAAACACAAGCTCAGTCATGCCACTCAAGGAAATATAATTTAGCCATGAGAAACTAAAATATGAAACAAAAGTTGGGAGAATGCTTAATAAAATATCTATGATATATTCAACAAGAAAAATCCAATTATAAAAATTACACCCACAAAAAATTGTAGTAAACTATCTCCCTTAACCCTCTAATAAATTATGATGTGACCACAGAGAGCCCTAAAGGCATCAAGACAATAAAGTTGAATAGGTGTGAAATGACTATGGGTTTGTTGTTGTTGTTTTGTAATTTCCTACGAACTTGTATATTCACAGAGCAGAGATTTTACTCTTATCAAACCATCAAGTCTAATTCTTGATACAGAAGAGAATTGACAGGGCATGCCCGTAATCCCATTATTCAGGAGACTGAAGCAGGAAAACTGTTGTAACGTTGAGGTCAGTTTGGACTATATAGTGAATTGAGAGCAAATCTCTGTCATGCTCAGGCCAGGGCAGAGAAAGAGAGAGAGAAAATAAAGAGAGGCTAAAAGAAGCCAGATCCCTTCCTTCTTCATTGACCTTTACTGAAACTGTGAAACACACCACTTCCTGATATTAACTGTGTTTTGCTCATGGTAGCCAGCCTCTGACCCCTAATTGAAAGGCACCATCTTATCAAGCTTTCTACCTTACTAATGAGCATCATCAACTGTCTCTGTTGCTCAGACCTGTAACCGAACTTTTAAATTATTATTTATCACTTATTTATTTATTACTAAATTCACTTATAACAAACACCAACAATTTTTTAACTATTAATCCTATAAATTCCTACAGCCCCTTTAACCTATCCACTAAACCTATTGATAATTATTTTTCTAACCTTTTAGAATGATACAGTCTCTGGGGCAGGTCCTCAGTCGTCAGGAACACAGTCTTTGTCGTAGATTCTTGAACACACTTAGCAGTCCTTTTTCTGGATCTCTCAGATGCAGGTTCGTCAGGGTAAGTTGGTTATTTCAGTCTCACCTTAAATAAGGCTTCATGCTTTCTTCTCTGTGGGACACCCCAGCCATCTGCAGGCCAACTTACTTCTTTTGAATCAGGAACTCAGCTGCTCTGCCTCAGTCCTTAAAGCCAGGCACCGTTTCCTTTAGGCCACTGATCGGACAGATCAAACCCCTCCAGGCAAAAGCTGAGCCACAGGGTCCAGTCCTTGGCCTTTTGGTGTCTTGCTCAGGCTTTCTTTGTTCACCGGCTTTTTTCTGCTTCAGGGAGTGAGCTGGCCATCAATGGCCAGCCCTTTTTTCAGCAGGACTCTTGGAGCTCTCTAGCATCAGGGGCCTCTTTCCTTTTTGGGCTCCATGCACTGTCCTTAAATAAGAGGAACTCTGTTTTAGCTTAATTTGGGCTCCGCCCACTTAGCAGCTGAAAACAATGTCAGGCCAGATACTTTGTGTCTTCAAGTCTATTGAGTCTTTCCTGTTTTTCCTGACTTCAACCTTGTTTTTCAGTCTATTAAGTCTTTCCTGTTTTTGTTGACTTCATGTTGATAATGCTCTTCAGGCCCCGAATTAAGAGACAGTATCAGAAACTCCTATATATTTTCTAAATCTAATTTATCTAACCCCTACACATACCGTTACAGAATCTATTCCTACCTTTCTGTGGGTAGGTGAAGGTAGAGGAGATGGACCACATTCTGGAATGCCTCCTTAAATCCCCAGTGGGGGGAAAAGCCGTATTTCCCATACCAGCTGCCACCCAGAAGCCTGTTTTCTATTAGTTCAAAGCCTCTGCCCATGCCTTCTGTGGTGGACTGAATAGGAAAGGCCCCCATAGGCTCATGTGTTTGAGTGCTTGGCTGTAGGGAGTGGCCCTATTAGAAGGTGTGGCCTTGTTGGATGAAGTGTGTCACTATGGAGGTGGGCTTTGAGGTCATATATGCTCAAGTTCTGCCCAGTGTGGAACTTAGTCTCCTGTTGCCTGAGGATCAAGATGTAGAACTCTCAGCTCCTTCTCCAGCAACATGTCTGCCTGCATGCTGCCATGTTTCCTGCCATGACAGTAATGGAGTAAACCTCTGAAGCTGTAAGCCAGTCCCAATTAAATGTTTTCCTTTTCCAATATTAATGATGTGACAAAAGCCAGAGACTTCAGATCAGACTAATGACTCATTGCAATGAACATTTGCAAGTGAAGATGTGTGGACAGAGGGGTATACTGTGGGACACACTGTGACACACTACAGCTTCCACGATGAGATGTTTTCTATGCTTTGTTGTTTATTTTTATTTGTTTGTGTGTTTTTTTTAATTTTCTTTTGGGGGTAGGTTGCAAGGGCAGAGGGTGGATATGAGAGTATTGAGAGATGGATGGACTGGGTGCATGATGTGAAACTCACAAAGAATCAAAACATGTTTACAAAATGTTTTTCTTTATAAGAATTGCAGTGGTCATGATGTCTCATCACAGCAATAAAACCCTAATTAAGATACCTAGTTAAGATGATTAAATGGGGCTTTGTTTAATCATGCTGTGCCTTGTATATATTAGTTTCATCTGTAGGATACCAAGGTGGCTTTGTTTTGTCTTTAACATGTTAGATGGAACCCAAGGCTTTGCCCGTGTTAGGCAAGTTCTCTCCCACTGAGATCCATCACAAACCCAATACCAGTGTTTAGTTTTATTTCCAATTTTTAAACAATGACTAGCCATTGGAGCTCTGGCTGGCCTCAAACTCATGGTGATCCTCCTGCCTCTGCCTCTCAAGTGCTGGATTACAGTCATGTACCATCATGTCTAACTCCCAATGCCAACTTCTTCATGGTAAGGATAAAAGCTTTGAGTAGTAAAGTTGGGAGCCACCACTGAGTCACCTCTTCAAACTCAGCAACTATTTGTATGAGGGAATAGCCTAGTAATTTTCAATATAAGCAGCTAAAGGTAGTTGTGAATTATTACGTGAAACATTATGAATGTTATAGCAAGCAATATCCAACCCAGAAGCTAAGATACAGTTAAGTCCACAATCATTTTATTCAGCATATATTGAGCATCTACTGTGTCCTAGTCATTCTCTAATCACAAACAATTCTCACATCACCATGTATTCTAGGCAACCTGTATGTTCTGGGATTTGACTTATATACCCACCAATTAGTAACTTACCATGAAAAACTCAAGAGTCAGCCGGGCGGTGGTGGCGCACGCCTTTAATCCCAGCACTTGGGAGGCAGAGGCAGGCGGATCTTTGCGAGTTCGAGGCCAGCCTGGTCTACAAAGCGAGTCCAGGACAGCCAGAGCTGTTAAACAGAGAAACTCTGTCTCGAAAAACCAAAAAAAAAAAGAGAAAAACTCAAGAGTCTTTTGGCAGTCTATCCTGCTCTTAGCTGGCACCGCCTGCTAGCAAGATCTCTCTTGGGCTAATTCACAATTCCCAGCCATGACTGATATGTGAGTTATGATCAGCTCTCACCACAAAGAAAATCACCTTGCCCCTTTCTCTTACTGGCATTCAAATGTTCTAGCTACCGTCTACCATGTGACTCAATATAAGTTGAAGACCTGGAAGTTGACAATTTGCCAAAGAGCTGTTCTCTTTTCTGGCGCTCTGAGGAAGGTGTGATTCCTAGGTCTGTTCAAACAATGTTAAGGCGCTAGAGTTTGAGCCTCCAGATGCTCTTTGGTCCATGTGACTAGGATAGCAAGAGGAGCAAATTAATCTTTTGGACTCTTGGTAGTGAGTCATGGAATCTATAAAAGATCCAACTTCTGGCCCCTGGCATGGAAGATGGATGGCTTTCACCCTGACTATGATCCCCTTTATCCTCTGGAGGCAGTGCCTCTTAGAAGTGATGAAAGTGTTTCCTCACCCTGCTATGAGGAAATGGCTCCGCTTAAGTACAAGAGGGTGTAGAGATGGCCCAAAGAAACAGCCTGAAAGAAAAACACAAAGTTGTAAAACTTAATTATGCTTCAAGACAATAAAATAATTTGTTCAAAATGTTTATGGGAAATGAGTTTGAATTTAGATTCTCTTCCCACTCAAATGATCAATAGCATGTGAAAGGGTAAAAAAAAAAAAAATTAGTTTTCCTACCCATATGCCCACAATGAAAAAGTTAATCAAGAAACTACTTTGGCAAAACAAAAGAGAATGAAAGGGAATGAAATAAGGTCAAAGGAACAATGTCAGTCAAATGTGAACCAGAAGGGGAAGTCACTAAGCTGGGCAAGCAGAAAATTCTAGAACCAGAAGACTGAACTTTTGTTTCACTGAGCATATTTATATTTTTAAAAGGCCCTTCTGGAATAATCCACAGTGCTCTGAAAATATTTAGCTCCATTTAGCAGGGCCTTTGATCCATCTCATCTTTTTCCACAGTTTCAAATCCACTTACATGTATCAGTGGCACAAACACTGGGGTTGACACCAGCAATTTCCAGACCCCAGCCTGGTGCTTTGTCAAATGATCCATCTCTAGCCATCTCCTAGAGGATCTCATACTACAAAGAAAGGAAAATGGCTGGATTTAATGTTCTTAAGCTTGTGTTACTTTTCGGAGGCAAAAATCAGGACATAAGACCAGACTGATAAGTAAGATTATATTTTTCAGAACCAAACAGATAGAATATTGAAAATCAAGCCATTCTTGACAATTCAGGACAGATGGGACTAATATTGTCCTGGGATCCCTGTGGAAGGAAGACAACAAAATGAAAATTTCAGGCCCTTATCCAGGGGCTCCTTGGTGATTTCCTTGCTCAATGACCCCCCCTTGTTAGTTTCTCCATGTTCCCAGAGAGTCACCCTCCTCTCCTCACGGTGAATACTCATGGTGTTCCCACTGGTTCACATCTAGGTGATACACAACTTCACATTCCTTACATGTGTGTTCGATTATTGCATTTGACAACCTGGATCAGGGACAGGTGGCTATGTAGAAAGTGTCAAACCCAGCCTCTTTGATCTTATCCCTCCCTGGTGATTTAGCTCTGGCCCCACACTGTCTGCCTGCCCTACTTAACCAACAAGTTCTGCAGCTGGCAGGCACCTGGGACACTTGGGAGTTGTAAAGCTTGTATGATCTTAGGAGTAGAGTGGGGTGGAGTTAGGGCATCTTACTAACATTAGCAGTCACTTATCAAAGTGTTTCTGCCTACCTCTTACAACAGACTGTTTAGGTGGTCCAGGTGAGGTACAGAGGCACACATCTGTAATCCCAGAACTTGGGAGGTGGAGGTGGGAGGACCAGAAGTTCAAAGTCATCCTTGATTACATAGTGAGTTCATGGTCAATTCTAGGCCATGAATTCAAAATAAACAGATAAATAAGGTCTGAAAAGTGCAACATTCCATCTTATCGCAACCACTGTGCTGTTTTGTGTTTCTTATAGGTTGGGACCTTATAAGGGCTAACTGGTCTACCTCTCAATGAATTCTGAACACAAGCCCCCAGAAGAACAGCAACCCTAAGGATTTACACCCACAACATACACTCCTAGTCCCACCTCTTGCTTCCAGGGCTCCTGCAAGTGACTCATGGGTCTTGGCCACCAGAATGCCCTGGTGACAGCTGAGAGACAAAAATAAGAGCTGCAGGCCTCCCTTCTTTCATGACATTGTGTCATATTCAGGGAGTTGTAACCACAGAGGCTGATAAGAGCTGGGCAGACTCACTTCCCCACAGAGATTGTTTCATACTCAACGATGCTGGTCCTGAATCCAGAGAGGCAGGAGAGCCTTACAAATATTTACCTTGCCACATAGCAACAGAGAGGTGCTAGAGAGATTGTCTATTCCACTTTAAGGCCATATGTCTTTCATTGCACTCTCACAACAAATATAGAAAAGTATAATTGTCCAGGCTTGGTGGTGGCTCAGGCCTTTAAACTCAGCACTCAGGAAGCAGAGGCAGGCAGGTCTCTGTGAATTTGAGACCAGCTTGGTCTACAAAGCAGATCTCAGGACAGCTAGGCTACACAGAGAAACCCCATCCCAAAACTACCCCCCCCCACAAAGAAAAAGATAAATGTGGTTACTGCCCTAGAATTGAAAACCATGTGACTAATGAACTTTTTTAAATTTCTAATTCATCTGCTAATCCAAGATTTGAACATCCAGTGGAAGTGATATCAGGCTTGCTTGCATGTGTATAGCTAACAGCATTTATCCTGGAGTCCAGAGTCATCCTTCCTTGCACAAATGAGTTATAACAGGTTCCATAGATTTTTATAGGTTTGCCACCAATCTTCCCATGGATGAATTAAGGAAACTAAGTGTTTGAGGCTTAAGGCAACAACTGCAGAACACAACAGAGAGAGGACTTAGCACATGACCCTCGTATATACTCCACTGGGAACTGGGGAGAAACTCCAATGTCTTCAGTGATTTCCCAGGATGTGGAATCACGAGCCAGATGTCACTTTAGCAGCTGCTAATAGAAAAGACTTAGTTGAAAGACACAGCATAGTTGAAGGATATAGGAGGATATTAAACACTCATACAGTGATTCAGACTTTTGTCTCCATGGAAACAACATCATCAGCTCTGCCAAGTGTCTGCACTCTAAGCACGAGGACCTAAAGTAGAGAAGAGGCCTTTCGTTAACTACTACACACCGGGCGCCATCTTGTGGTAAGTCTCTTTGCAACATGGAAGAAGCCACAGACCAAAATTTTTTTTTCCAAAAATTTCCAATTTTTGACTGGTTTAAGAAAACATCTTGAGCTTTCCCTTCCAATTAAAAACTGAAAAAGAGCCCATGAAGCATTCTCCCCAGGATCTAAGAATTAATAAGTATCCGTTGTGACTTCCTCACTCTACAGTCAGCAATCTTTTAAAAAAGGAAGAAAATTTGAGGAAGTAACTTGGCAGTTTTACAGAAAAATATTCTTTAAACAGCAATTACTTCTTTTATCGGAGAAAAGCTTCACCCAGAATTTCAGGGCCTGGCCACTGTTGCACTTTCTCCTGTCTGGATGGCTTAAAGGGAAGAATATGTACCAGATATAGTCACAGAAGGTTTCACACAGCCTGGGGGACAGCCTGAGGTCTGAGCACGAGGATTCTCAGTTTCTACTTACTTTGTTTTTCAGAAAGAAGTAACCAGAGCCATCCCTGTGAATCTGATGAGTACCAGATGGAAGTGATCCTCTTATTTATGAAAACATCCCATAATTTACTGGACCAGCCAGACCACGATAGAAGCTAGGGTCCCACAGTGGATATCAGTGCTCACGGTTAGACGGTACACCACACTGGTTAGAGGCATTGTTAAGTTCTATATTTTGTGTGGGTTCAATAGCCACATGTTTGTGGACAGAGTGTCATGAGAGCTAAGCTACTGTCAGTGTTTAGTTACCCAACCCAGCCTTCCAGCAGCCAGACACCCAAATTCACCTTGTTAGTTGGTGGGATTCAGTTACTATAACAAACACCTGAGACTACCACCACAAAGAAAAGACTTTGATCACAGATTTGATGTTCTAGTTCGTGACCAATTTGTCCACAGCTTTGGATTTGCATGAGGCACCACAACATGGTGGGAGTATGTGGTGGGGGTAAATAACTCACCTCATGACTAGCACATAAAAGAGAGAAGAAGAAGAAGAAGAAGAAGAAGAAGAAGAAGAAGAAGAAGAAGAAGAAGAAG
>CAJQZJ010009351.1:3762025-3782597 GCA_907164525.1 Lophiomys imhausi | reverse complement strand
CAAAAAAAAAAAAAAAAAAAAGAAATACAAACTAACAGTCATGCAAGCTTGTCATTTTGTTAGTTACTATGACAGTCTATCACAGTTATTTTCTAAGCTACTCAGAAATCAAGTTGTTAAGAGACAGCAACATTTGCTTATCTAAACATAAGAGATAGATAGGGCATCTTCAAAAACCCCAAGAGATCTGCAGAGTATGGCATTCAAAGATGTTTTCTTAAATTAAGATTTTTTTTGATATCGAGACATGCCAGCTCCTGACAGTATCCCCATTCCACTCCAAGTAGAAGATGAGCATCGAAGAATCTCCAGTGTGAGATGGTTGAATTAGTGGCAAGCCTATCTCTTGGCAAAAAAAAAAAAACAAAAACAAAAAAAAAAAACCTTGCTTCAACTGTAGACAGACTGCTGTCCAAAAAGGACAAAACTTGGAAGCAGGTAAGTCGACAGCCTAGCTCTGCTAAGACAGGGTAGGTAAGTCCTTCATAATTCCTGCTTTACAATCAATGTCTGTCAGAGAAACGGGGTCAAACGACTGAAGATCGATGCTGTAATGTATGGAGAGAAAATGGGAACTGTCGAGGCAGCCACGGGTATGTCATTTCTTAGTTTTGGAAGCTGCAGGCCCTGCACTTCCTATATAATCATATATATTTATCCCTCTCAGGTCTCTGAGGTGGTTGAAGAATAGATAGCTAGAGTCTCATAGTTAAATTTTGAGTTGTTAGGAATCAAGAGGGTGTTCTGGATCTAAGAAGATATTTTTAAAATTGTGATGCAAGTTAGTATGAAAGTTGAGTTAGATAAAGAACTTTAAACTCATGGAGATAGTTAGATAGTAGAATGTTAAAGTCAGGGGCCAAATACATATGGACTGGACATTGGGAATGTATGCTAAGCCATATAACTCTCATAATTGTGGCTTATTTATTTCTGTTGTTTTGTACTGTATTTATTGTTATAAGAGAAAGAACCATTTGTTGGACTGAAAAAAAGAATTATGCATTCTGGGGGAAGAGTGAGAGGGTAGGAGGGTGGGGCTGGGAGGGGTGGAGGGAGAGGGCTGTGATGGAGATGTAACTTGAAGTAATAAATAAACATTAAAAAGTTTTAATAAAAAATAATTACAAAGTTTAAAAAAAAAAAAAGAAAGGTGATGGCAAAGTAAAGAGCCAGTGTGGAGAGAGAGGCTTTCAATGTGAAGAGTGGGAAGAAAAATGACAGAAGCACAGGAGCCACTGAGTAACATCAGAAGGACTCACGACACTGGGGTCTCAGAGAGAAGAAAATTGACACCAAGAAAATAAAATGGTCCCCACTTCAGTGGTTTTCTCATGAGCTGCGTGCATACTCTTCTCACAATGCTGGGCATTGCTAACAAACCGTGGCTTCCAGTCAGACCTGAGATCATGAAAGTGTTGTGGCTTGAATGTCAAATGTCCCTCATAGGTTCACGTGTTTGAACACATAGTCCCCAGCTTGTGGTGTTGTTTGGGAAGATTGTGGAACATTTAGCAGGTGGAGCCTCCCTGAAGGAAGTGGGTCACTAAAAGAGGAGCTTTAGGTTTTGAAGCCCAGCCCCACTTCCTGCTCAGTTTTTGCTTCCTGACTGCAGATACAATGTGACTCACTGGCTTCCCACTTCTGGTGCCTTTTCCATCATGATGGACTGTATGCCTTCAAACTGTGAGCCAAATAAAACCTTCCCCCTTTAGGTCACTTTTTGTCAGGTATTTGGTCACAGTGATGAGAAAAGTAACTGATATAGCAAGTAAACTACAAACACACCAAGTTATTCTCTGATGCTGTACTGGGATGAGCTATAGGTGTATTAAATGCATTTTCAACTTAACAATATTTTCTATGTAATTACAGAGTGATACAGAGCCAGCCACCTAACTTCTTTGTGCCTCAGTGTTCTTATCTATAAAATGGGATGGCAGTGTCTTCAGTGAGGAGTAGTTAATACAGTTATTACAATAGCTTTGGGAACATGAGTTTTGTGTGTTAGTCATTCCAATTGCTCAAAGTCACTCAATAGCTTTTCATAATATTAGTTGATATGCCATCAACCTTGGATTTCACAGTCTACAGTTAGTTGAAGATCAAGCTAAGCTCAGAATAAATTCTGTGCTATTGGTGGTACTTTAGGATGTTTATCAAAACATTTTAAATATCGGTACCAAAAATAGTGCAAAAGCAGGATATAACTTGCAGTACAGGGTTTTTAAAATATTTTTATTTTTAATTATGTGTATATGTGTATGCCTGAGTAAAGGTTTGTGCTTGTGAATTCAATGTCTGAAGAGCCAGAAGGAGTTATAAGATCTCCTGGAAATGAAATTATAGATGGTTGTTTGCTGCCTGATGTGGTTGCTGGGAACCAACTCATCCTCTGCAAAAGCACTCAGTGTTCTTACTGCTGAGTTTTTTCTCAAGCTTTGATACAGAGGGTTTTACAGTGCATATCAGTGTGGTCACCTTCAAGCCTAGTAGATAAAAGTTAATCATCCCCTCTTTCATTCAGTTGAATGGAATTTGTGTGTGTGTGTGTGTGTGTTTACTGGGCATCAAACCCAGAACTTCATGGATGCTAGGCATGAAGTGTTTTTTTTATCTCCACTATTTCCTATTTTCATATACTCTCTATATCTATATATACTCTCCCCATATAACTATTTATCTATATTTTTATCTCCAGTATATACTAGAAGTATTTTCATATCTAGTATATACTAGAGAGCTCAATTTGAACTTGTAGTCACCAGTCCTTAACATGACTAAGTTGTAATTTGACAGATTTGTAAAGACAGATGTGTCCAGGTACAGTTCTAGATAATTTAAACTCTGTCCCTTGATCAACATATCATCAAAAACTTTTCTTTGTACAGCCCCCCCCCAAACTCTCTTCAAAAACTAATACTATAGGGTGAAATCAGAAATGACCAGATAATATTGTTGCACTTTCTGCAGAACTACTAAGTGATAAAAATGTCCCTTCATAATGTCGTGATATAAGCTTCAGGGGAGAATGTAGCTTTCCTGCTAAGTTAACATGTGCACCTCGTGGCATTAAGATACATTCTAGTCCAGTTGTTCTCCACAATCTTAACTTTCTCATTGTTGTAAATATTTTACCCTTGAGATCCATATATATTTAAAACTCTCCAGGAGACTAGAATACACTAGTGTTGAGGACTGTTGGTTAAGTGGACAGATGAGGTAAAGGAAGACACTCAAGGAAAGAAGGAAGAAAAAGAGTAGAGATATCCAAGCAAGCATGTCATGGCACATTAGAAGGATGAACAATCTGACTGCTTGGAGCTGAGGACGTTTTAGGGTGGTGGAGAGTAGATATGCCAGAGTGAAGTTACAGTAGGGCTGATGGACTCTGGAGACAATAAGAAAAACAGGCCCCGTTTCTCTGTCAGACATTGATTGTGTATGGAGAGAAAATGGGAACTGTCCAGGCAGCCACTGGTATGCCATTTCTTAGTTTTGGAAGCTGTGGGCCCTGCACTTCCTATATAATCATATATATTTATCCCTCTCAGGTCTCTGAGGTGGTTGAAGACTAGATAGCTAGAGTCTCATAGTTAAATTTTGAGTTGTTTAGGAATCAAGAGGGTGTTCTGGATCTAAGAAGATGTTTTTAAAATTGTGATGCAAGTTAGTGTGAAAGATGAGTTAGATATAGAACTTTAAACTCATGGAGATGGTTAGATGGTAGAATGTTAAAGTCAGATGCCAAATACATATGGACTGGACATTGGGAATGTATGCTAAGCCATATAACTCTCATAATTGTGGCCTATTTATTTCTGTTGTTTTGTATTATATTTATTGTTATAAGAGAAAGAACCATTTGTTGGACTGAAAGGGGGAGCTGTTGAGGGGAAAAAGATATACCTTAAACTAAAAAAAAAAAAAGGAAGAGGATGGGGGGTTGAGGGGGAAGAGGGTGGGAGGGTGGGACTGGAGGGGGGAGTAGGGAGGGGATTGTGATTGAGATGTAATTTGAAGAAATAAAAAATAAATTATATTAAAAAAAAAGGAAGAAAAACAGGAAGCTAGAAGAAGCCAGGTTAGCAGCCCCTGCCAGTCACTTACTAGACTAGTAAGTTTGAGGACATGAGGGCTTTTACAGGTTGGAATGCTGGGATATAAATGCAGAAATGGGCAGAGAATGAAGAGAGGCAGGGCTTGCCAAGTGATTACGTAAATGAATATATGCCTGAGGGGAAAGCTTGAGTTGTAAATGATTCCAAGGCTTGAAGGCTGATGGCCAAGAAATAAGTTGTGGATGGGGGAGATGAATTGTTGGTGTGGAGACAGGAGCAAGAACTTGCTCAGCCACAAAAGGACTGAGCATCAAAGGACTCTGTTAACATTGTTGACCATTTTCCCATTCTTATTTGGGCCCCAAACAGGTTTACTACGTCCCAAATCAACAGGAAGTCATTATAAGAGAGCAACGTCCCATCCCCAGAAGGTGGGGAGGGTGTTTTTCCCCCCTTTGGTTATTTGATAGATAATAGAAAATTTTGTTATTTAGGGGAAAAGATTACAAGCTGTTAAATGGTCTTGTTAAATAGGTTTTGGAGGTTAGACCCAGGGACTCCTCTCTTTTTCTTTTCTGTATCCTTCTTTCTCTCCTATGTAGGAGTGAACAGACTTGAGAAAAAATGGGACATAGACATAATATAGGAAAGAACAAGAAAAAAGGACAGATTATTGAATATGGCCTTATACCTTTGTATGTTCATACAAAATTAATATTATATTTGGCTAAATTGGTATTGATCTGTGTATATTAATGAAAAATTAACATTGTATTGGGCTACATAGATATTGATCTTTGTATATTGATACAAAATTAAGGGTAACGCTTTCTAAAGGTATTGTACCTAGTAATGCTTAAAAATGAAATGTGAAGTTTTGGCCTTTTGCTACCAACTGTCATAAACTGTTTAGGATAATTAAGAAATGGAAACTAATAGTCATGCAAGCTTGTCATTGTGTTAGGTACTATGACAGTCTATCACAGTTATTTTCTAAGCTAATAAGAAATCAAGTTGCTAAGAGACAAGCAACATTTGCTTATCTAAATATAAGAGATAGATAGGGCATCTTCAAAAACTTCAAGATATCTTCAGAATATGGCATTCAAAGATGTTTTCTTAACTTAAGATTTTTTGAATAGGAGCTCCTGACAGCACCTCCTATTCTACTCCAAGTAGAAGATGAGCATCGAAGAATCTCCAGTGTGAGATGGTTGAATTAGTAGCAAGCCTTTCTCTTGGCAAGAAAACCCCTTGCTTCAACTGTAGACAGAATGTTGTCCAAAAAGGAGAAAACTTGGAAGCAGGTAAGTGGACAGCCTAAGTCTGCCAAGACAGGGAAGGCAAGTCCTTCATAATTCCTGCTCTGCAATCAATGTCTATCAGAGAAACGGGGCCAAACAGCTGAAGATTGATGCTGTAATGTATGGAGAGAAAATGGGAACTGTCCAGGCAGCCACTGGTATGTCATTTCTTAGTTTTGGAAGCTGCGGGCCCTGCACTTCCTGTATAATCAGATGTATTTATCCCTCTCAAGTCTCTGAGGTTGTTGAAGACTAGAAAGCTAGAGTTTCATAGTTAAATTTTGAGTTGTTTAGGAATTAAGAAGGTGTTCTGGATCTAAGAAGATGTTTTTAAAATTGTAATGCAAGTTAGAATGAAAGCTGAGTTAGATACAGAACTTTATACTCATGGAGATGGTTGAATAGTAGAATGTTAAAGTCAGGTGCCAAATACATATGGACTGGACATTGGGAATGTATGCTAAGCCATGTAACTCTCATAATTGTGGCCTATTTATTTCTGTTGTTTTGTATTTATTTATTGTTATAAGAGAAAGAACCATTTGTTGGACTGAAATGGGAGCTGTTGGCGGAAAAAGATATACCTTAAACTTAAAAAAAAGGGAAGAGGATGGGAGGGTTGAGGGGGAAGAGGGTTGGAGGGTGGGACAGGAGGGGGGAGTAGGGAGGGGATTGTGATTGAGATGTAACTTGAAGAAATAAAAAATAAATTATAAAAAAAAGAACTTGCTAAGCACCCATACTTCCCTCCATGGGATTTTAATCTTCCTCAACAGAGCTGAAGAAGCTGTTCATATTCATGATGGCTTGTAAGGAACAACAGCTCAGCACATTTTGGTTGGCAAGATACCCATGAGGAAAAGCAGGAACATCCAAGTAGCCAAACAGCTACAAAACCGTATGAGACAGGAATTAGTCATGAGTGCCAAAGCAACAAGAAGGGGGGCCTTGAGCACTCTTGAAACCTTTCCATGGTAGGTTCAGGGTATCTAATAAATATTGCTAAGCAACTTTGTCATCCTACCACAGAGACTCTTGCTCAGACATGTTCATTGTTTCTCTACTCATAATGACCAGAAACTAGAAACAACCTGAATACCCCTTAGCAGATGAATGGATAAAGAAAAGCATGCTATGTTTACACAATGGAATATTACTCAGCCATTAAAAATAAAATATTAAATTCACAGATAAATAGATGGAACTAGAAGAAAATCATCCTGAAGTAACCCAGGCCCAGAAAGGCAAATATGGTATATATTTGTTTATGTGTGGATATTAGCTGTTAAGTTAGGGATAACCAACCTCCAATCCATAGAGCCACAGAGGGTCGGTATAGAGTAAGGGACTAGAGGTAATAGATAATCTCATTAGGAAAGGGAAACAGAATAGATAGTTATGGTTGGATGGAAGGAGATGGAATGGTAGGATCAAGTGGGGAATGGAAAGTGGTACAAGAAAGGGAATATAAGGAGAGTCAGCTAAAATTAAGGGCCATTTGAGGGCTATTGTGAAAACCTAATACAGTAGCTTAATAAAATATACACATATAGGAAGGCACTTTAAATCAAATTGCCTAATAATAAGAGAGACAGAGCCCTAACTGGACATCTCTCATCACCAAATAAAGTTTCTAGAGATTGGGTTACAGATAATTGAGTTGTTGGCTGAAGGAGTTCCATGGGACCCATAGGTCCCAAAAAACCTAGGCTGGTGCCAAGACTAGAGGTTGCTCTGCACAAACTAACAGAAAGGCCCCATTGCTGAAGAAAACACCTATATAACTTGTTGAATGTGAAGAGCCTTTACGCCTAAGTTCCAGTGTCTTTGGTACCAGAAAGTACTCTGCATGCTACCAAAGGAGAAGGTAAGCACCCATTCAGCCACAAAACCTTTGATCTACAATGATGTCCTGCCTGCAAGACATGCTAGTGAAGGGTGGCAAAAGTTTGTGGTAGTAACCAACCAGTATCTGATTTGACTTAAGACCCACTCCACGAGATGGAACCCATACCTGACATTGCTTGGGTGATCCACAACCTGAGACTAGATAGCCCAGAGACCTAGAGTAAAACCAAATACTACTGTTCTTAAGAAAAAAAAAAGTAACAATAAAATGACTCCTAGTAACATTCTGCTCTACTCACAGATCAGTGCCTTGCTCAGCCATCATCAGAGAAGCTTCCTCCTGCAGCAGATGGGAACAAATACAGAGACCCAGCCAGACATTATTCAGAGGGGGAGAGATCTTGGAACACTCACCTCTAAATGGATGTCTCCATCAAATCCCTCCCCTCAGGGACTCGAGGGATCCTGGGAAAAGGAGGCAGAAAGAGCATCCTTTGCGGATGAATACATCATAGTTTTTAGTTTGATGTTTTTATTGGACTCCTGACTGTGCGAGCAAGTGGGTCTGCATCTGTATCTGGTCTTTGTGCCCTTTCTTGGGCTCTTTTCCTTCTTTTTGTTTGTTTTGTTCTATTCCAGTTCCAATGTATTTCTTTTTTGTTTTGTCTTATATTTTATTATTATCCTTTAGAAGTCCTGTTTGTTTTCTAATGAAAGATAGTAAGGGGGCATATCCAGATGGAAGGGGAGGTGGGGAGGAACTGGGAGGAGTAGAAGAAGAAGCTGTAATCAGGATATATTTATTATATGAGGTAAAAAAGATATTTTCAATAAAAGGGAAAAAGCAGAGAGAGAGAGAGAGAGAGAGAGAGTCTTCTAAGCATCGCCAGAACACTTCCATGAAGAGTACTCAATCCCCTTGGATCACATACATGGGTAGTCAGTTACTATTTTGGGCACATAATGATCACTCTATTTTCTGATAATGAGTCCCCAGTTTTCTTTTAAGGGAAATCCCCTGTCTGAGGTATACCATCTTGCCAACTTAGAGCTACATACTGCTCTAAGTTTTTGGTTTTTCAAGACAAGGTTTCTCTGTGTATCCCTGGATGTCCTGGACTCACTCTGTAGACCAGACTACCCTTGAACTCACTGAGATCCACCTGCCTCTGCCTCCCCAGTGCTGGGATTAAAGGCGTACTCCACCACGCCGGGCAATTGCAGACAGCTGTGAACTGCCATGTGGCTGCTGGGATTTGAACCCTGGTCCTTTGGAAGAACAACCAGTGCTCTTAACCACTGAGTCATCTCTCCAGCCCCCCTGCTTTAAGTTTTAAAGCCAACACTTCGGCCTTAAATCTCAGGAATGACATTAAACTTTATTTCTTACCTTGGATTTTCCCAAAGTCTATCTTCATCTGTCTCTTTCTGTGAATCTCTGGGGAACCAAAGTCACATTGTTTAAGCTAATAGCTAATTGGCTTCACATAAGTAAGGGTAGCCCCACCTTGTCCTTGAATCTGAATCTTGACACCACAGCATCAGGCCAGAAGCCTGAGTCTCTCCAGTGGATGAGTATCCTAAAGTCCCTTCCCATAGGTTTTTCTGGTCTCTGTTCTCTCTGGTCCCTGCTGCCTCAATTTCCTGAGAATTCTCCAAGATACACCAGTCTTTCAAGGCATTCCCTCTGCTGTGGTAAATCAGAGGGGTTTTTTCCCCCTGTTGTTCACAGCTAAACTTTATGAACTACCCATGTCTCCTCCCATGAGATCTTTGGCTCGTCTTTTCTCAGGTGCATAATCCCAGAGATTCTTGCTTTACTTTCAAAGATGGTAGCTCAGCAGAAACCAGTGTCAAGAAGGAGCCCTCTGCCCTCCTTCCTGAGCTCCACCAATCTCCTCAGTTCTAAGTCCCTGTAGAGTGAGCTTCTTCCCAAGTTGCAGCTCTTCTTCCTTGCGTCCTCTTGCTTCCCGATGACCAGCTTTAAAAATAACCAAGGAAGGGGCAGAGAGATGCCATGGTGGTTAAGAGCACCTGCTGCTCTTGCAGAGGTCCTAGGCTTTGGTTCCCAGCACCCATTTGGTGGCTCACAACAGCCTGTAACTCCAGTTCCAAGAGATCTGACAAGTTCCTTCTATGGCACAAGGCATGCACATAGTGTACAAATATACATGCAGAAAAAGACTCATACTATAACACATAAAATAAAGAATAATAAATCTTTAAAAGAATAATTAAAAAAGCTAGGGGTGTGTCTTAGTGACAGCTTATGTTTAGTGTGCCTGACATACGCCCTCACCCACACACACACTGCAAAATAAATAAATCACCAATACATCACACAAACCTAAGGATGCCAATGTTATTATCATTAACAGTACATGCACACGAGGCCCCACTTTTCTTGCATGTGAATCAGAGGTAAATTCTGGCTAAGAAGTTTGAGCTTTCATTGGACAGAGATATATATTTTTTACCAGGGAGAAAACAAACACCCTAAAAGTGATAATGTCTGCTTAATGCATATGCACCATTTTTCATCTTCAAAGCAATTTATAGATATTAAAGAATTGACTGCTAGCTCTTCTTAGATAAGAATAAATTCATGTTGCTTGGTACAACCCTATCCATGTTTCCAGACCTAAGCGATGAACTCTGCTGATACACTGTGGTTGGACAAGATAATTTCTTGTGAGGGCACATGGGGTGGGGATGGGGGGGGGAGAGGAATGAAAAAAGCAAGAAAGGAAAACAGAGAAGAGACCTGAAATCTATCTACTGATTACTGTGAGTCTGGGAGGACAGTTTGAAAAATCCCTACAGGGTTCTGTCCTGGCTCTGCTTCCATTTATCACCTTTCGTGAGTGCACGGAAGTCTCCAGAAAGATCATGTCACTCTTCAGCATCCCTAAAGCTGCAGTCTTTGCAGTCTTTGATGCCCCTTCCTCTGTGTGTCTGGAACACATGCTTTATTATTCCAGATTCAGCCATTGCATGACATAGCCAAGGAAACCAGTATTAACACAGCGTGCATGTATACACATGTAACACTGGTACTTTTTCTTGCTTTCTGCTCCCCCTCACCTTTTTTATTTGGGGTTGGGGGTCTGCAAGCTGGGGAGGTCAATACCACACCTGCCTCTTATAAGACTATGTTTTCCTCTCAGGTCTCTGAGGTGGATGAAGAATAGATAGCTAGAGTCTCATAGTTAAATTTTGAGTTGTTTAGGAATCAAGAGGGTGTTCTGGATCTAAGAAGATATTTTTAAAATTATGAGGCAACTTAGTATGAAAGCTGAGTTAGATATAGAACTTTAAACTCATGGAGATGGTTAGATAGTAGAATGTTAAAGTCAGGTGCCAAATACATATGGACTGGACATTGGGAATGTATGCTAAGCCATATAACTCTTATAATTGTGGCCTATTTATTTCTGTTGTTTTGTATTGTATTTATAGTTATAAGAGAAAGAACCATTTTTTGGACTGAAAGGGAGAGCTGTTGGGGGAAAAAAGAAATACCTTAAACTAAAAAAAAAAAGAAAAAGAAGAAGGGAAGAGGATGGAGGGTTGAGGGGGAGGAGGGTGGATGGGACTGGAGGGGGGAGTAGGGAGGGGATTGTGATTGAGATGTAACTTGAAGAAAAAAAATAAATTATTAAAAAAAGACTATGTTTTGCTTGATATAGCTGGAGGGAACATGGTGAGATTAAGATCTGGCTTATTCTTGCTTAATAAATCATTCCATCAAACCAAGGATGAGCCTGCACCTGATCAGAGAAATGCTGGCAAAACTTTAGAGCAGATGGACACCCATGAACTGTAGCTGGGGCTACAGCAGTGGTCCTCAACCTTCCTTCCTAATGCTGTGACTGACCCTTTAATACAGTTCCTCATGTTGTGGTGACCCACAACCATAAAATTATTTTTGTTGCTACTCCATAGCTGTAATTTTGCTACTGTTATGGATCATAATGTAAATATCTGATATGCAGGACATCTGTAACCATAATATAAATATCTGATATACATGACCCCAAAGAGGTCATGACCTACAGGTCGAGAACCACCAGACTAGACCCTCTTCCCTCCAGTCTCCACTCCTGCTGATCCCTTTCTGTTGGTAGCTATTCCAAAAGTCGGTCCTACCTAGAGAGAAGTGGGAGGCTTATAGGACACGGGAAGCAAATGAAACTTAGGAGGCTTGGCAAGTCATTTGTAGTGGTTACTTTTCATTGCCAAGTTGATTGAGTCTGGAATTATCTAGGATATATACCTCTGGGCATGTCTGAGGGTGTTTGCAAATAGATTTATTAGGGAGGAAAGACCTACTATGAATATAGGGGTACCATCCTATGGACTAGGGTGCTAGATAGACTAAAAAGGAGAAAAGGACAAAGTCAGCTGAATACCAGCATTCGTCTCTCTCTGCTTCCCGGCTGCACATACAATGTGAGCAGCCTCTGTGCTTCCCCCTCCGCGATGGACAGCACACTCAAAGTGTGAACCGAACTAAACCCTTCTTTCCTTAAGCAGCTTTACTCAGTATTTTTGCCTCAATAATGGGAAATGGAACTACTGGGTGTCAGAGAAACCCCCAGAGAATTCTCACTCAGTGCCTGTAGCTCCTCCCAGCACTTGTCACCCCACTTCTACCCTAAACCTCTGCCTCCCAGGGACCAGGCTTCATTCCCCTTCCCCCAGCTCCCATGATTGCTATATAACCTCAGCCATTGTGGACCTGAGATCTCTTGCCTTCTGGGCTCCTGGCTGGTTCTGATTCTGGAGGTCTCTCAGTCAGCTTGCCCTACCCCATCTCCTCTTCCTCTCCTCACTGCTCCTCCTTTCATGGCCCAGTTCAGTGTGGACCCTTCCAGATCCCTCTGGCTGCACTCTCTTCCTCATATAAACAATAAACCTTCTCCTCAACAGGAGCAATTAAGCCCTCGTTTTTTTCATTCAGTAACTAATAGGGAGCCTTTGCTGGGATACACCCGGTCGTGCGATTCTTAGGCCTTCAGAATTGGTTTGTGGGAAGAATGCAGAAGAGTTTAGAGCTGCAAGGTGGAGAAGTCCTGAATGTTTTCAGAGCATAAGGGGTCTTCCTGAGGAGAGACTGCAGACAGTGGGGGGCCAGGTGTGTGAGGATCATAGGGGAATAAGACTTCAGGAGAAACTTGGCCCCGCCCATTTATGGCAGATTCCAGCAAAGAATCTGGCTGTGTTCTGCCTGTGTCCTGGAAATGTGAGCGAGGCTGAATTCAAAAGCAATGCACTAAGTTGTTTGGCAGAGGAAATTTCAAGACAATGTAACTTCTAAGCAGCACAGTTTCTGCTCACTGCCCTTATTCAGATTTACAGGGAGGCAGAGCGGACAAATGTGAAAGTGAGCAGTTTGGTAAGGAAAGAAGCAAAAACAACTTTTTTTTTTTTTAATTGGAGGCAAGGGGAGATGAGAAGGAGGAATTTAAAAGATTAGTGCCATTAAAGAGAACCTTCCAAATCTTTACTGAGAGAAGGGGATAAGAAAGATGCCTTGAAGTCAAGACCCCACACATCAATGACACCAAATTGTGCAAATGGAAACTTTTTGAAAGGAGTTTGAGCTGCAAATGTCCCTGAAGCAACTTCTTAGGAGAATGTCTCTGAAATTCAGAGGCCTCTACAACTGTGGTAGAAGAGACCAGACTATACATTGAGTTAGCAGCAGAAATTAGTAGCACAGGCCACATGGTTTTGCAAGCATGCAAAAATGTAAGAATTATGGGATAATGCAAGCTTATACCAGAGCTACTGGGCCCAGGCAATGTGTAACAGAGTCGGATTCTCTGCAAGGTCACTGTGTAAGACTGTACAGATCACGTCTACATTATAATAGAGACTCTAATTTGTTGGAGGATCCCAGAACTACCGAATGTTTGCTGAGGACGGCTATAGGCACAAAGTGAGCTGGAGTAAAAGACAGACTATGTGTGCTGTAGGTGGCAACTAGAAGATTTGGAATCCCTAACCTATGGGACTCCTGATGGCATCACTAGTTGCTTCAGGTATGGGACATGAAGCTATATGGTTTAGTGTCTTTCCTGTTGGATCTCAATCTTGTTTTGATTCAGTCTTTCCTTTCTATCCTCCCATTCCTCCCTTTCGGGATGAAAAAGTGTAGGGGTTAGATAAATTAGATTTAGAAAATATATAGGAGTTTCTGATACTGTCTCTTAATTCGGGGCCTGAAGAGCATTATCAGCATGAAGTCAGCAAAAACAGGAAAGACTTAATAGACTGAAAAACAGGAAAGACTCAATAGACTGAAAAACAGGAAAGACTTAATAGACTGAAAAACAAGGTTGAAGTCAGGAAAACAGGAAAGACTTAATGGACTTGAAGAAACAAAGTATCTGGCCTGACATTGTTTTCAGCTGCTAAGTGGGCGGAGCCCAAATTAAGCTGAAACAGAGTTCCTCCTATTTAAGGACAGTGCATGGAGCCCAGAAAGAGAAGAGGCCCCTGATGCTAGAGAGCTCCAAGAGTCCTGCTGAAAAAAGGGCTGGCCATTGATGGCCAGCTCTCTCCCTGAAGCAGAAAGAAGCCGGTGAGCAAAGAAAGCCTGAGCAAGACACCAAAAGGCCAAGGACTGGACCCTGTGGCTCAGCTTTTACCTGGAGGGGTTTGATCTGTCTGATCAGTGGCCTAGGGGAAACTGTGCCTGGCTTTAAGGACTGAGGCAGAGCAGCTGAGTTCCTGATTCAAAAGAAGTAAGTTGGCCTGCAGACGGCTGGGGTCTCCCACAGAGAAGAAAGCATGAAGCCTTATTTAAGGTGAGACTGCAATAACCAACTTACCCTGATGAACCTGCATCTGAGAGATCCAGAAAAAGGACTGCTAAGTGCGTTAAAGAATCTACAACAAAGACTGTGTTCCTGACGACTGAGGACCTGCCCCAGAGACAGTATCGTTCTAAAAGGTTAGAAAAATAATTATCAATAGGTTTAGTGGATAGGTTAAAGGGGTTGTAGGAATTTATAGGATTAATAGTTAAGAAATTGTTGGTGTTTGTTATAAGTGAATTTAGTAATAAATAAATGAGTGTTAAATAATAATTTAAAAGTTCAGTTACAAAAAAGCTTTCTCTGTGCCATTACATATTGAAAGAACATAAGTTTAAGATATTGTTTTTACAAGGATCATAGTTGAGTTTTGTCTTGAGTTCCAAAAGACACTTTGGATGTCAGGCTTTTGGGCAGTGTTAGAACTGTTTACATTTTGGGGACTGTCACAGATGAACTAAGGGGACTTTGAACAATGGGGTGGTCCTGAGCCTTTGGGGAACAAAGAAATGTATGGTTAAAAGTGATGTGTTTAGATGGTAACTTGGCAAGGAGTAGACTTGTGATGGCTAATTTTGATTGTCACCTTGACTGAATTTGAAATCAGCTGAGAGCCACCCTTCTGGGCATGTATGAAAGAAGTAACTGAGGAAAGATGAACACTCTGAAAATAGGTGGCATCATTTCCTGAACTCAGGTGCCAGACTGAATAAAAAGGGGAAAGGAGAAAACCAGCATTCATCTCTCTGCTTTTTGGACTCTAATTCATGAAAGTAGGAACAATATGTACTAATATTTCTCAAGAGTCTAGGACTGCTACATGACCTAGCCATATCACTGCTGGTTATGTACCCAAAGGACTCTACATCCTTCCACAGAGACACTTTCTCAGCAATGTTCAATGTGGCGATAGTCACAATAGCCAAGAAATGAAGTCAGACTGGATGCTCATCAAGAGATGAATAGATAATGGTACTGTGGCACATGTGTTGTTTTTAAACAAAATCCCAATCATTCAAGTTTGACAATGAAGACTTAGGAACCAAATGCTGGTGCAAAAGCAGAGGAAGCACCCAGATGACCTCCTTTGTAGAAGTAGATATTAAATTATTACCAGTATTTATATTATAGTTAATTGGTCAGTGGTGTTAATCCTTTACCCGCCATTACAAATGATCACACCGAGACACCTAATAGATTTTAACAAGCCTTAGCCTGGATTGTGTAATCTAAGCCCATCTAAACTAACTTTTAGCGCTATTCCCCAAATAAAACCCTGATACATACATACGTCCCCTTGGGCTGTTATTCTCCATGCCATGTTGATGTTCCAGGCTGTGTGGAGTGGTCTTCTCCCATCTAACCACTTGCTGCTTCTCCTTCCTCCTTCGTCCTCCATCCTCTATTCCCATGATCTTCTCTCTTAAAAACAAAAAACAAACAAAACAACCTTTTCCCCACCTACTTCTCTTCTACCCAATCCAGTCTATACACATTTTTTAAATTATGTTTATTACTTCAAGTTACATCTCTATCACAGCCCCCTCCTTTCACCCCTCTTGGTCCCACCTACCCTCCCTCCTTCTACCCCTTTCCTACTCCCCTGGATTGGGGTGTCCCTACATATCAACCCCCCTCAGTTCAACAGTCATATGAGGGCTAGAGGAGCTTCCTCTTGCATTGAGGGCCTACAAGGCAGCTACACTTAGGCAAAGTGTCCCACTAACAGGTAACAAAGTCCATATTCCTGTTCCTTTTGGTCTGTTGGTTGCAGTATAGTTATCCTGTACTATATGGCTAAAATCCAGTTATAAATGAATACATGCCATGTGCATCTTTCTGGGTCTGGGTTAGCTCACTCAGGATGAGCTTTTCTAGTTCCATCCATTTGGCAGCAAACTGCATGATTTCATTGTTTCTGATGGTTGAGTAGTATTCCATGGTGTAAATGTACCACAGTTTTTTTTTTAATCCATACTTTGGTTGAAGGATATGTGGGTTGTTTCCACTTTCTAGCTATTACAAAGAAAGCTGCTATGAACATAGTTGAGGATATGTCCTTGTGGTTTGGTGAGGAGGCTGCAGGCATTTTATTCAACTAATCAGAGAAGTATTGGGGAGGCAAGAGTTACAAATGTCATTTTGGGGGGTACATGACTGCCAAATCATAGTAAGGGTGGCAGGGTACAACTAATTAACAATTGAATACAAGTAGATCACCCCATCACTCCTTAACTGACATCTCAGAAGCAAAAGGCCCATTCTTTTTCTCCACAGTGTCTCAAAACCCCTTCAAACTAAATGTCCCCACTTTCTACTTCCTGTATGTTTCTCTATCCATCCTCCTCACTTCCTCTCACTCTCTATGGTTTTTTTTTCCTATGTTCACATCCTGTCACCTGGTTGCTTGCTCTGCCTCTTGACCTATGGTTGACTTTATTTAATACTGTTACAATAAACAGAAAGCTCTTGGATTAAAGGTGTGTGCTAGGGCTGAGCCACACCACAACTAGAAACAGGTTTTTTGAGTAAATAGCACAATCTCAGGGCTCACAATTTAATCAAATATCCTTCAACACAATGTGACTCATACACACAATGAAATTTTATTCAGTTTTAAAGGAAAATGAAATCATGAAATTTGCAGGAAAATGGATAGAGGAAGAGCTGGTGGGCTGACTAACTCAGCTACCACCCAGGCTCAGATCCACGGTTTTGAGTTGGCCCATCCTAACATCTACGCCATCTATGAGCTTTTGGATCTCATGAAGGGGCTTGACCTACAGATCCAAAGCTAAAGACTCTCTATGACACAGGGCAACAATAGGATATTGGAGAGGAGTCCAATGTGGATCCAATATTGATGATGTGACAGAAGCCAGAGGCCTTGAGCCAGACCAATGACTCATTCAATGAACATTTGGAAATAAAGCTATTTGAGCCAAAGGATATGCTGTATGACACTGTGATACACCGCAGCTTCCATGGTGAGACTTTGTTGTTTGTTTATTTGTTTTTAATTTTTTGCTTTCTTTTAAGGGGGAGGTTCCAAGGGCAGATAGAAGGACTGGGAGATGAGTGGGATTGGGGTACATGATGTGAAATTCACAAAGAATCAATAAAAAGTTTAAACAAAATGACAGGAGTTCTTTGAAGTGAATGAAGAAGACAGATTAATATAGAGAGGTAAGTGTTGGATTACTAACTCCTCAGGAGTTTCATTTTTCTTTTCTTTCTTTTTTTTTCATTTTTCAAGACAGGGTTTCTCTGTGCATAGTTCTGGCTGTCCTGGAATTTGCTTTGAAGACCAGGCTGGCCTCAAACTCAGAGATCTGCTTGCCACTGCCTCTAGAGTGCTGAGAGTAAAGGCATGCGCCACCATGCTAGGTTGTAGTTTCACTGATAACTCTGGTTGAACAGAATAGAGGGGGTCATTTACAGAAATTTTTCACTTTGGGAGATTTTAATGTGTTCATCTGACTGAGTGATCACAGCAAACCAAGAACTATAGAGAAACTATGTTTATTAGTCCTGTAATGCTGAACAACATTGTAAGCATAAAAGAATAGTAGTGATGAAATGCTATAGGAAATACCAATAGGGGCCATTTTCAAGAGGCACATAACTTTGAACCACCCTGGCCTGTAAAAACTAGAAGCTTGATTTTGGGAGGGCATTGGCAGGGGTGCATGCATGGCAAAAGGATAAACAAGATGGAGATAAACTACATTAATTCTTCATGTTCTGAGAATCTGGGAAATGGGCAGGGCTTCGAATATTCCTAGAGAGGTCTGTGCTTATCTTAGGAGAAATGGGAAGCCACTGAAGGGCCTTGAGCACTGCCATTTGACTGGAATAGTGTCTCTGAATGACCAAGATCTTCATCCATGGACTAAGGCTTTTTGAAACTGGCATCTAGACTTGAGAAGACTCTGGAACCAAGTCTGAGGAAAGAAAGGTGTTTGGTGCTGGTTAGCAGTGGCTTTGGGCGGTAGACAACACAACGAATAAAATGGGAAGGAGGGCTCTCCTCTCAGTCGTAGGGTTGATGGGCCTTCCACTGTGATTTGAGAAAAGCTTGTTCTTCCATAAAGTACTGTGAAGCCATAGTGTAAGGGCACACACCTGCGATTCCAGCGCTAGGCTGACACATGGGAGAAGACTGTGAGTTTGAGGCCATTTGGGCCACACAGGAAGATCCTGTCTCAAAAACAAGCAAGCAAATACTGAGGACACAGCTCTGCAGTAGTGCTTTGGGCATTGTGCAAATCCTGAAATCCCAACCTCAACCTGCACAACAAAAACTCCTTCACCCAGTGATGTGTTCCTTAAAACAAAAATAAACAACTGTTACCATAGTAACACTACACTTGTAAAGGATGATCTGCTATAGTCTGAAACCAGAACTACCCTCTGCAAGGACATACCTTCTATGTGATGGTCTTTGATGTGTATACAGGGTGCTTACTGTCCCAGTTGTCTGTGTTAAGTATTCTGTTGCTGTGAAGAGACACCACAACCAAGGAAACTCTTATAAAAGAAAGCATTTAATTGGAGCTGGCTTACAGTTTTAGAGGGTCAACCATTGTCATCATGTTGGGAAGCATGGCAGCAGACAGGCAAGTATGCTGCTGAAAAAGTTGCTGAGAGCTTTATATCCTAATCCACAGGCATCAGACAGAAAGTGAGACGCTGGGCCAACTTTGTAACCCCAAAACCCACCCCCAGTGACACACTTCCCCCAATAAAGCCACACCTACTCCAAAAAGGCCACACCTCCAAATCCTTGTAATCCTTCTCAAGCACTTCACCAACTGGAGACTAAGATTCAAATACATGCACTGTTGGGGGGACCATTCTCCTTCAAACTACCACACTAGTTATCCAAGCAAACATGTCCAGCTCTTGCCATGAAGGGACCTTTACAGATGTACTTAGAGCCAGTATCAGTCAGTCAGGAGAGGGCATCTTGCTGAGCCTGACCCAATCCACTAGACCAGGGGTTCTCAGCTGTGGGGTCGCATATCAGATACTAACATTACAATCATAACAGTAGCAAAATTACAATTATGAAGTATCAATGAAATAATATTTTGGTTGGGGGGGGGTCACTATGAGGAACTGTATTAAAAGGTCACAGCATTAAGGTTGGGAACCACTGCACTAAAGGGCTATGAAAACAGATCTGTAGCTTTTCTGTATGAGAGGCAATCGCACCTGGACAACAGATGAAGCCGGTGGCTGTGAGCTTCCAGCCCACTTGTCCCTTCCTGCCTCCCCACAGAATTCCATTGCTCAGCTAGCCCTCTTGACGGCAGAGGTCAATGTCTTTTTACAGGTGCTGATGCAAGAGGGACATTTTATGTAAAAATGCATATGTTATTGATCTCACCCTAGTCAACCTCTTTGGTTGAATTCCAATACACACTTTACAATTACCGTGTTCACAAAAACTGGCAAACTACGCTAAGGGATGTCTACTATAAAGGAATTAATTATGTCAGCATCATGGTTAGAAAATGCAGTCACTAGTAAGGCTGGGGATTTTCCTTTCTTGCAGCACATTATATATTGTGAAAGAGCCCATGCCCTGCCTTCAGGCTGGGAGTCTAATCTTATTTGATATGATTTAAACAATGGATTCTTAATCAATGATCCCTAGAAGCGGTGCTAAATCATTCTGAGGAAAGTCTATGTTCTTACCAGATTCTCAAAGATCCATTTCTTTTTTAAATAGAGTAACAGTGATTTATGTTGACCTCATGTTATTTATACTCATTTTTTCCCCAGTGAACCTACATACCATATGAATGGGAAGTCAGTCTTCCCATTGTTTACCTTGTTCCAAAATTGCTGCTGGCATTTTGTGTGTGTGTGTGTGTGTGTGTGTGTGTGTGTGTGTGTGTGTGTGTGCGCGCGCGCGCATGTTTAGGAAGGGGTATGAAACAAGCCACCTTCAATCAGGAGAAATCCAGTTTAAGTCTTTACTTGATTAAAAGTCCATAAATAAAGGGTGAGATAATAGGGCCTAAGAACTCTAATATTAAATATTATCTCAAATAGGTAAGGCAATCATTGATGCAGAAAATACATTTTAAATCACCTTCAGTTCATATTGAGCCTGAACAGAATTAAATGATGATAAATTAGAGACTCACAATGTAGTTCTGTAGAGCCAGCATGGGGGTGAACACCAACAGTCTTAGTGCTCAGGAGACTGAGGCAGGAAGATCAACGGTTTCAGGCCAGTCTGGCTACATAAGGAGATTCTGTCTCAAGAAAATCTGAAAGTGGGGGCTGAGGAGAAGACTCAGTGGGTGAGAGCATTTGCTATGAAAGAAAGAGGATCCAAGTTAAAGTCTCTATGGCCATAAGTGCCTGTAATCCAAGCATTGGGGGGACAAGACAGGCTGGTCTCAGGGGCTAGTTTCAGGTAGCCAGCCAGCCTACCTGAAACAGTGAGTTTCAGTGAGGTCTTCTCCAAAAAGAGAAGAAGAAGAAGAAGAAGAAGAAGAAGAAGAAGAAGAAGAAGAAG
>CAJQZJ010009351.1:3738867-3762015 GCA_907164525.1 Lophiomys imhausi | reverse complement strand
AGAAGAAGAAGAAGAAGAAGAAGAAGAAGAAGAAGAAGAAGAAGAAGAAGATAGAGGAAGACATTTGCCACTTATGGTGGTTTGAATGAAAATGGCTCCCATAGGCCCATAGGGAGTGGCACAACTTGAAAGGGATTAGGAGGTGTGGCCTTGCTGGAGGAAGTGTGTCAATGGGGGTGGTATGGGTGGCCTTTGAGGTGTCAGAAGCTCAATCTAGACCCTGTGTCACTTTTTCTTCCTGCTGCCCAGAGATCCAAATGTAGAACTCTTGGCTCCTTCTCCAGCACCATGTCTGCTTGCAATGCTGCCATGTTTCCTGCCAGGACAATGGACTAAAACTTTGAAATGTAAGCCAGCTCCAATTAAGTGTTTTCCTTTATAAGAGTTGCCATCATGGTGTGGCTTCACAGCAATGGAAGCCCTAAGACAACCCCTTCCTCTTGCCTCCAAGTACATACCCATGGATGAATAACCCCTCCCACACATACATCATACATACACACAAAACCAGGCAGGAAGAAAACATTTACAGAGAGATTTGTACTTGATATATTTGAAAAACAGCACAAGCAGTCTAAATTTACATTAAACAATCTCCTTAGGACATTTTTCACTGAATCATTTCATAAAAGGTTGTAGTGAAGTTGTCAGAATCAAAACAGTTATCTGTGACCATTTTAACCATGACAATGAAGAATAAAGCTGGGCAGTTTGGGCAGTTTGAAGGAAGAATTCTCACAAGTGCCTGACTGCAATTAACCAATCACGTAGACTCACAGCCTTGCACAGAAAATAATTCTGTATGCTGCCCATTCAACCTTGGACTGTTATGAAATTTGAAATTTGATTCAATTTACCTTTCACAAACTCTATTTATGACTTTGTGAAACCTAGATAAGTACTGGAATCGTTGTGCCCAAGAAGAATCATCTTAATTTTCTTTCCTAACTGGTTCCATTCTCATTCCCGCCTCTTCCCCCTGCCCCCTTTTTTGTTTTTTTGAGACAGGGTTTCTCTGTGTCAGCCCTGGCTGTACTGGAACTCACTTTGTAGATGAGGCTGGCCTTGAACTCACAGAGATCCGCCTGCCTCTGCCTCCCGAGTGCTGGGATTAAAGGTATGCACCACCACTGCCCAGCTTCATTTTTTCCCCATTCTTAAAGGAATAAAATCATATTTGTATTCACTTTTCATTACTATGATAAAATACCTAAGAGGGGAGGAGAAAGGCTCATTTTGGCTCAGAATTAAGAAGTTTCTGTCTATGGCTGTGGGCCCTTTGCTTTTGGGTCTATGGTCCATCTCTGTATAAGCATGTGATAGAGGATCTCAATTTACCTTGTGTGGTATAGCACACACCTCTGAACTGAAGCATTTCCATCCTGTGGGGAAGATTGTTAAGACTAGAAAGTAAAGTAACTCACAAATCTCAGGAAACTTAAAGCTCATAATGCTCCTTCTTCCATTAGCCTATATATGCAGAGGGTTGCTGGGGAGAGAAAGGACTCTTTAAGTTGTCTGCAGGCCATAGAGAGTACTTTTGTGAGTCAACACCCAGGTTAGGCTGGGCTTGCAGTGATGTAGCTGCCTTGTGCATGCCTTTGCATGTAACCCAAATGAAGGCCAGGTGTGGAAGCACACCCCTTTAATCCCAGCACTCAGAAGACAAAGGCAGGTGGATCTTTGAGGGTTTGAGGCCAGCCTGGTCTATGCAGTGAGGACAGCCAGAGCTACATAATAGAAAGAACTTGTATCAAAACAAAAACACAACAAAACAAAAAATTAACCCTATTTGTTTACCAAGTTAGACTTTACTCTGTTGCTTGTTCCCTCCATAGCTAGGTTGAGTAGCCATTTGTTCATATCTCCTCTGGAAGTCCAACACCTTATGAGAAGCAATGAAGGAAAGGAATAGTTAGTAAAGGTGGTGCATGCCTGTAGCCTCATTTCTCAGGAGCAAGGGGCCCAAAACTTGAGTTCAGCCTAGGGTTCATGCTAAAGGAGAAAAAAAAAAGGAGCTGGAAAGATGGCTTGGTGATTAAAAGTACTGGCTGCTCTTCCAGAGGACCTGGGTTCAGTTTCCAGTACTCACATGGCAGCTTACAGCTGTCTGTAATTCATTCAGGGGATCTATCACCCTCTTCTGGCCTCCACAGGCACTGCACATACATACATGTAGACAAAACACCCACACACATAAAACAAACAAAAAAGTTTTTAAGAAAATGAATGAGTGCCGGGCGGTGGTGGCGCACGCCTTTAATCCCAGCACTTGGGAGGCAGAGGCAGGCGGATCTCTGTGAGTTCGAGGCCAGCCTGGTCTACAAAGTGAGTCTAGGACAGCCAGAGCTGTTATACAGAGAAACCCTGTCTCGAAAAACCAAAAAAAAAAAAAAAAAGAAAAAAAAGAAAATGAATGAGGAGAGGAGGGAGAGAGGATGGGAGGGAAGGAAGAAAGAAGAGAAGGAAGGAAGGAGGGAGTGAATGTCCTGACATTCCCTTTATACCCCAAATGGTCTAAGCTGTATCCACTATGTTCTACTTTCTAAAGGCTCCACCTTCTCCCACAGGCTATCAAGCACTCTTAGTGTATGGAATTTGGAGACCATTTGAAATCCAGACACCTTAATAGACCAGCCTCCTACCCAATCATCTAAATCAGAGATCTCTGTAGTAGTCTTGGCTGCCCCTTTTCCATCCAGCTTGTCAGTCCACTTCCGTTGCTGTAACTGAACTCCTAATGGATTTGTTTGGATTCATAGTTCTGAAGACTGGGAACCTCAGAATCAGAAAGCCACATCCGACAAGGTCCTCATGCTCCATCATAACATGGCAACAACGATGGGACAAGGAGGAGCATCCTGAAGGTGGAAGAGCATGAGGAAGGGGAGAGGAGAGGAGCTGTGCCTGCTCTAATGCAACCTGCTGTCCAGAAACAAGACTAGGGTACATGTTAAGGGGCAGGGGGAAAGGAGCTGGAGAGATGACTTTCATGAGAAATAGACAGGCCTCTTCAGAGATACATGAATCCCTCCTAAAGTTCCTACCTTTACCACTGCTATAGTGGAAACTAAATTCCAAAGTGAGTTTTGGTGGGTACAAACGACATCCAAATCTATGTACCCTATAGTCTTTCATCCTATCTATCGACTTTACTGCCCATCTTTTCTCTTATTTATCTCAACTGTTACCACAGAGTGAAAGCCGTGACCTCTGGAAGACAGTATCCTCCTAATTCACCACCCTGCTTTCCAGATAAGAATCAGAAACATAAATCAGATTATGTCTTTCCTTTGCTTAAACTCCTCAGTGGCACATTTCACTTCAGAATGAAATGCCAACATCTAACCCTGGGATGACCTGGCTCTGTTCATTTCTTTCCTTGTCCACTGTGGTCTTCCGAGTTGTGCCTATTCTACCCAGCACTGTGCCCTTTTACAGCTGCCTTCTTCTGTGTGTGCTCTTGTGTGGTATATATGTATGGTATATGCATTGTGTGTGCATATGTGTGTGTGTGTGGTATATGTACTGTGTGTGTGGTGTGTGTGTGTGTGTGTGTGTGTGTGTGTGTGGTATATGCACTGTGTGTGTGGTGTGTGTGTGTGTGATAGATGTACTGTGTGTGTGATATATGTACTGTGTGTGTGTATGTGTGTGTGGTATATGCATTGTGTGTATGTGTGTGTGTGGTATATGCACTGTGTGTGTGGTGTGTGTGTGTGTGTGTGTGTGTGTGGTATATGTACTGTGTGTGGTGTGTGTGTATGTGTGTGTGGTATATGCATTGTGTATGTGTGTGTGCATGCTCATCTGTACCCATGAAAATCAGGAGGATGTCAGATGTCCTTACTCTATCACATTCCACCTCATCCATCAAGACAGGGTCTCTCACTGTACCTAGAGCCCAGCTAGCAACCAGCAAGCCATAGTAATTCTCCTGTTTCCATGCCTACATAATGCTGAGATTAAAGGTGCATGCCACCATGCTGGTTTTCACATGAACGCTGGGGATTCAAGCTCAGTTCCTCATACTTGCAAAGCAAGCACTTTCACCTGCTAAGCCACCTCCTCAGCTTCTTGTGTGAAGTTCTAGTAGCTGTTTTCTGTTCTGTCTGTCTCAGCCCGAGCACCTCTGCCTCAGACATTCCTCTTCCCATCAAGGCAGATGTCTATCCATTTTGACTCATTCGTGTTCTCTATTTATCACAATGTCAACTACTCACTTGTTCATCTTAGTTAGGTTCCTATGGCAGGGATATCTGAGTGCTGTACCCGTCACCTTGCTGAACGATGAGTAGACAGTACTTAATACTCTATCTTTGCTCGATTTCCACTTTATTTGTATTCAGAGGTGTTGCTTTATTTTAGATTTCTCTGATTAAAGGAAGTTACATGTGAAAGAATTATTTCATAAGATTCTTTGTCCAGCTCCATAGCATGAAACTTTGGCTACTCCAACTACCATTTCCCTACTACGTCCTGTGTTCTTATTTAGCAAGCCTCTTATTAATGTGTATTCCCAATATGTCTGATTATGTACAGTGTGGTTAATCATTTTGTATTATTCTTTTTTTAAATTTAAGGTGTATCTTTTTTCCCTCCAACATCTCCCCCTTTTAGTCCAATAAAAGGTTTTCTTATTTTTTTCTTTTAGATTTACTTTAATGTATATGGGTGTTCTGTCTGTATGTACTCCTGCATTCCAGAAGAGGGCATCCAATCACATTATAGATGGTTGTGAGCCAGGATGTGGTTGCTGGGAACTGAACTCAGGATCTCTGGAAGAGCAGTCAGTGCTCTTAATTGCTGAGCCATCTCTCTAGCCCCAACAGTTCTTTTTCTTATAATAATAAATACAAAACAATAAGAAAAATTAGTTATGAAAATTATAAGGTATAGCATACATTCCCAATGTCCAGTTCATACATATTTGACAACTGATAATAATATTCTATCTGTCTCAGTGAATTTAAACTGCTATATCTAACTCAGTTTCCATCCTAACTTGTATTGCTCACTTAAAAACATCTTCTTAGACCTAGAACATCCTTTTAATTCCTAAACAACTTCAAACTTAACTGTGACACTATAACTATCTAGTCTTCAACCACATCAGAGACCTGAGAAAGATAAATATATCTGAATAAACAGGAAGTACAGAACAAGCAGCTTCCAAAACTAAGACATGACAGAAAACTGGCCTGGACAGTCCCCAGTTTCTCTCTATAACATTGGAGCATCTATCTTCTGCCTTTTGGCCCAGTATCTCTGACAGACATTAATTGTAAAGCAGGAATTATGAAGGACTTTCCCACCCTGTCTTGGCAGAGCTAGGCTGTTGACTTACCTGTTTCCAAGTTTTGTCCTTTTTGAACAGCATTCTATCTACAGTTTAAGCAAGGACTTTTTCTTGCCCTGTGGCTAGCTTGCCACTAATGCAGCCATCTCCAAATGGAGACTCTTTGATGCTCATCATCTATTTGGAGTAGAACTGGGGGGAGGGGGATGCTGTCAGGAGCTGACATGTCTCAATATCAAAAAATCTTAAGTTAAGAAAACGTCTTTAGCCAGGTGTAATGGCACACACCTTTAATTCCAGCACTCGGGAGGCAGAGGCAGGTGGATCTCTGTGAGTTCAAGGATGGCCTGGCCTAGAAAGTGAGTCCAGGACAGCCAAGGCTACACAGAGAAACCCTATCTTGGGGAAAAAAAAACTCTTTAAATGCCATATTCTACAGATCTCTTCAGGTTTTTGAAGACCACCTATCTATCTCCATATATTTGAATAAACAAATATTGCTTGTCTCTTAGCAACCTGATTTCTGATTAACTTAGAAAACATCTGTGATACACTAAACTAGTACTTAACAAAATGACAAGTTTGAATGACTATTAGTTTCCATTTCTTAGTTATCCTAAACAGTTCATTGTGGTAGGATTAGGGAAATTGAGCATAGGGATTTTGGAATAGCAAAAAGACAGGCATCTCAGGCAAAAAGATATGAGTGGATCCAGTTACATCTGGATATGATTGACATTGAAGGGTGTTCCTTGTAACAAGCCCACCAAAAGGCTGATCATGAGACCAGATGACGCACTGTTTGAGGGCATACCTTGCAAAAGCCTGCCAGGGACCATGGCAATGAGAGGCTGGAATTCACGCCGAGATCTTTGTGAGGTATTGTGTGTGACACAAAGGATTTAAATCACGAGAGCACATGGCCTCACCTTGGCTCTCCTCCTCATCTTGTCAAGAAGCCTCATGTTACTCCTGCTTCACCTGCCCAGAGACTTCAGTGATCCACCTAGGTCAAGAGCATGACAATATGCCTTTTGGCAGAGTTGGGCCTTTTGGTCCAACGTGGAAAGCTGCGCAGACTTTGAAATTCTAGAGCACCGGAGCCAGAATGAGAGTGCCCAGAACACAGAAATGGTGAGCAAATGGCAGACATGGAGATGGTTTGGAGGGGCCGCCAATTGTGAATTATTTGGAACTAGGACTGTGGAGACAAGTCTTGACTGATTAACAGATCAAATTTATAAGCTGGTGATCTTAAGATCTGACAAATAAAACTCACAGACTATAAGACTGAAAGATTTGGCAGAAATCAACCACCCATATGGATCCATGCCGAAAGTTAATCTAAGAGAATATCCTTTTAAGAAACTTTAGGTTAGAGTTAAGTGTTTGTTTTATAGGTATTAGGGTATTGTAGATCAGGTCTTAGAGTTAGGGTTCAAGCTTTAGGATTTAGGAACTTTATAGGTAAATATAGGTATTTGTTAAGTATTAATAAATATATGGTTGTTGAATAAAAATTTACTGTTACAGTTTGTGATAGTTGCTACCAAAAGGCCTAGAACTTCACATTGCATTTTTAAGAATTACATAGGTACAATACCTTAATAAGAGTTAACTTTAATTTTGTATCAATATACAAAGATCTATACCAGTGTAGCCAAATATAACCTTATTTTGTATCAATATACAAAGATATAAGAGTTCATTCAATAATCTACCCCTTTTTCTTTATCATTCCTATATCATGTCTATATCCCCTTTTTTTCTTTTCAAGTCTTTTCTCCCTACATAAGAGAGAAAGAAGGATAGAAAAAAGAAAAAGAGAAATCCCTGGGTCTAAACTCCTAAACCTGTTTAACAAGAGCATTTAACAGCTTGTAACCAATCCCCCTAAATAACTACAAACATCTATAATCTATCAAATGACCAAAAAAAAAAACAAATCACCCACCTCACCTTCTGGGAATGGGGTGTCACTCTCTTAAAATTGGTTCCTGCTGATGTGCGACATAGGAAAACTGCTTAGGAGCCCAAATAAGAATGGAAAAATAGTTCAGCAAGTTAATAGTAACATTTGTTGTCTAGTCTTTTTGTGCTCAGCTATTTAAATGTCCTGAGAAGTTTGTAGTCAGAAGCTGAACTTTGGGTGGGAAAGTTCAGGCTTTACTGAAGTCCTGGCTGCAACAGCCTGTAAGGCTAGACCATCTTAGCTAGTTGTTTTGAAGTTGTTCTGGATGTAGATTTTTGAAGAAACAGATACTGAGGCAGTCTGTGAGGCTGGATTGTTTGAGCTACTTGTCTTCTTTGGTGTCTGGTCCCTTTTCTTTAGAAGTTTCAGTTGTCTCTGGACTCCTAAGTTAGATGTTTTTAATTTCCTGGAAAGATAAAAACAGAAACCTGCCCTAATCCTAACTCAGTATTCTACTTTTTAAAAATGCCAATCAAAACTGTTTTCTGTGAGCTAAGACATTTGTGTTTATACAGGAATCTTATTTTTAAAATATCTAAACACAGTTCTGCCACTGCCCAAGATCAACCTTGTTCACTGTAAACACAAAACCGCATTGTCCCATCCCACAAGGCTATTTATTTCTTCATTTACATTCTCTAATTCCTTATTCTTTGATTCCTTCATCCACACATATAGACATTGAAACTGCATTTATGTTGACTTCCAAAAACAATGCTTTAGTGAAATCTTATTACAATAATAGTTGGTCCTGCCTGAAACACATCTGTAGGAAAATATTAAGACTAAAATTCTTTATAGAAAATTGTTAGAACATAAACTTTTGCCCTGTTTCTGCTAGTTTAAGTTTTCTTGTTTGATAAAGAGGCAAGCAACAGGGGAGGGAGAAACAATGGGAGGAAGCAAGGTGAAGAAATGGCTGAATGACCTCTGAAGTCCCTATGCACCCCAAATTCTTGATTTGTTTAAAAGGAAGTTGCTGTTAGTATAGTCTAGAATAGAAAGATAATAATCATCACAATGTGACAGGACATTACTAGCTCATTAACATCTATGAATATCTTATTATTCTCTTCCCAATTTACAGTAAAGAAAATGTGAAGGCCAAGAACACAACCATGTAAAGTCACACAATGCTCTTGGTCACCAAAATGACAAAAGGACTGAGTAGAAAGGTTGATGAATTCACAAATCATCACAATGCAAATCACAATGAGACTTGACATGGAACTTTTGGCAAAGTGAATTTTATTCAGGAAACCCCTGTGGGATGCCATGGCCAGCAGCATAGAGTAGACTAGTTTATCCATCCCTTTCTAAACCAACAGCCCTTGTTTCTCTTCAGATAGCCAGATTTCAGGAACCACTATGCATTCACATTCCAAATCCAAGCACATACCAGACACCTCAGGAAAAAAAAACACATTAGAGTAACAAAAGAAAATTCAGAACTAACCTTTAGCCAGGCATGGTGGCACACATCTGTTATCTCCACATTCAGGAAGTAGTGTCAGGAGGACTAGGAGATTAAGGTCAGTCTTGGCTATCCAGGGAGTTCAAAGCCAGCCTGAGCTACACAAGACTCAAAAGTAATCATCCAGTCAATAAATGGAAACTCATCTTTAGGGAGGCAAAGATGATTAGAACCTAGGAGATGATTTCCTGCATGTAATCATGTATTTAGTATTTACATTGGGATTATGGGATTATTAGCCATATTAAGCTTACTAAGGAAGCAACAAACACATTTTAAAGCAAAACAAGAGGAAAATTCCAGTTTCCTCATCGGGGAAAATTGATGTAAAAGTTGAATGTGTTTTATACCAAGAATTGTATGTTCATAATGCTTTGCCATATTTCACTTGGGTCTTCTTAAATCATCTCTACTGTTTCCCACATCTCCATTTTTTTTTCTTGTGCATGTATGTTGTACAGATGTTCATGATGCACTCACAAGTGTGTGGGTATGTCGTGCCTAGGCATGGACCTCCTGAGACCACAGCAGGATGTTGGGTGTCTTCTCTCTCTCTGCTTGTTGCTGTGAGACAGTTGCCATGAGACAGAAGCTTGCTGTGGCAGTCAGGCTGGCAGGCCAATGAGCTTCCAGGATCTGTCTGGCTCTGTCCCCACCCAGCACAGGGGATAAGAGCAAAGAGCCATGTCCATCGTCCATCGTTCCACATGGGTGCTAAGGATTCCATACAGGACTTCAAGCTTGCACAGTAAGTGTTCTTACCCACTGAACCATCTCCCTCACATCTTTTTCAACCAGTAAAGTACCATTCGACAAAACCAGTTTCCAGACCTAAGTTTAAATCAACTCATAACACTAATTTCACTCTATCATTGGTTGAGGGCACCCATGAGCATTAAAAAAATATTTATTACTTCAGGTTACATCTCCATCACAGTGGCCTCCCTCCAACTATCCCAGTCCCGTGGTCCCACCCTCTACCGCCTAACCCTTCCATCCCACTCCTCTGGAGTGGAGTGTCCCTACATAACAGTCCCCTGCCCCAGTTCAGTCATATGAGGGCCAAGAGCCTCCTCATATACTGGGGGCCTACAAGGCAGCACCACTAGGGCAAAGTGTCTCATTGACAGGAAACAAAGTCTATGTTCCTGTTCCCTTTGGTGCATTGGTTGTAGTATAGCTATCCTGTACTATATGGCTAAAATCCAACTATAAGTGAATAGATGCCATGTGCATCCTTCTGAGTCTGGGTTAGCTCACTCAGGATGAGCTTCTCTAGTTCCATCCATTTGGCTGCAAATTGCATGATTTCATTGTTTCTGATGGCTGAGTAGTATTCCATTGTGTAGATGTACCAGTTTTTTGTTTGTTTTTTGTTTTTGTTTTTAATCCACTCCTTGGTTGAGGGACATCTGGGTTGTTTCCAGTTTCTAGCTATTACAAATAAGGCTGCTATGAACATAGATGAAAGCAACATTTCAAAGCACATTTACCACAATTATTTCTGAAAGGCAGTTGATACGATGAGCTCAGAGACCAATTGCTGAGCATATAATGCTGTAAAGATAAGTAAACAAGCTGGGCGTGGTGGCGTATGTGTTTAATCCCAGCACTCGGTAGAGAGAGGCAAGCAGATCTCCATGAGTTCGGGGCCAGCCTGGTCCACAAAGAAAAGTCCCAGGACACCCAGTACTGTTAAACAGAGAAAGCATGTCTTGGAAAAACAAAAACAAAATCAAAAAAACCCAAAACAAACAAGAGAACAAAACACCAGAAACCTTTAAATCATTATGTATAATGCTTCCATGCTCAGTAAGGGAAATGTTTCACTTTTGCATTCTTGTATATGCGGAGACACACCTGCAATGATTACAATAGTCCTTGGCGCCGCAATAGATGGACAGCGTGGGAAACTGTAATGTCTTTTCCTTCCAGTCACCTGGGCAGACAATGAGTCCAAAGCAAATGAGGACTCCTTTTGGGCAGAAAGAGAATACTAAAATAGTGGACTTTTAATAAAAGTGATTCTATCACCTTCAAAAGTCCAATGTATATTTTAAAAAGCCAATTACAATTAAGTCTATGATAATTTCGCTAATATGTGTTGATTATCATCTATGAAAGATGTCGTGGTGGGTTGATAGTGAGAAATCTCTTATCTGTCCTTATAGCTATGCACAAACTGAAGTTCAACTCAAAAGAAAATTATAGAATTCTCAAGACAAGAAAAATACTTCCTATTCTAATATAAAATCCTATTTTTATATGGAAAAGGATATCCACTTTATCTTAAATTCCGCTTATTTATGTCTGTGTGTACATGTGTGTTCATGATGTGTCTGTGAGTGCATGGAGGTCAGAAGACTACTCTCAGGAGTCGGTTCCCTCCTTCCACCACAGCTTCAAGGGGTCAAACTCCGGTCACCCAGCTCATGTGCTTTTACCCACTGAGCAATCTCACCAGCTCCTTCCTATTTAGGCAGCACACAAAGCCCTGTGCTTCAGCATGGCACCATCACATATGTACATTATTCTTTGCTCTCAGGCATTCCCCTCCCCAGGGCCCCACAAGGCCATTCCCTCCCTCCCAAGCTGGTCCCTTTCTTTCCTCCAGTCCACAGTCTGCTTCCCTTTACGTGACATCCACTACCGTCTCCATTCCCACTTCATTTAAGCTCTGTTCCTCCCTCTTGTGATATCTTCCTATGTCAAATTCTATAAAGCATAAATGTGACCTGACAGGCACAGATGGAAACAAAAAAATATAGACAAATCTAAACAGACTGATCCAGAGACCAAGTATTTCATAGAAAGTTATTTTATTTTCAGAACAGTATGCTTCCTTATGTTTAAGATTATTTATTATGTTACTTTTGTTTTTACAAGTACTGAAGTTCTTCCAAGTGTTTCCAGGTGACTACACATGAATACAAAAGCTGATGATTTTGCATACTGCCCACCGCATCTCCTTGTAGTCTGGGTTCCTGGGGCTGTGTTCTATGCGGAACCTCCTGAAGTAGCTATGTTTCCCTCTTTACTTATTCTCAAAGAAGTGGTCAGTCATCCTCCTGCTGATTTCTTTTCTGTCAAAGAAAACCAAGAACATGTTGAAGAAGCACATTCTAACTGGGCTAGCTGTCAGAAAGTGTCATTTCACTAAAGACGTGGCTAGAAATCATGGAAAAACATGCTTTCACTAATCTGACAAGCTGGTTTACTACCTTGCTCCTGGTGACAAACCCCAGGCACCTGCATACTTTCCTCTCTTTCTTACATAGGTGCACAAGCCCCCACATCCACAATCATCGTGAAGCAGCTCAGGAAACTTGATCTTTGAGTCTTACAACATACATACTTCAAAGCTAGCAGTACGCAAAAATTTCAAAATCACTGTGTTTCATAAGAGTATCTTCTATCATCCTGAACGATAAATTATTCCTTCAGCTTATAGCTCCTATTTACTTATGAAGTGGCCTAATTCCTTCATTGTGGTCCTTTGAAAGTGAATACAAGTCCAGGTGGTCCAGGACTGAAAGGAAGTGTCACGAAGTACACTGGAATCCCCATTTGAAAGGATGACCAGAATATAAAGTATATGGTACTTTACCAGCTTAAGAAAATCTATGAGCTTGTGAGCATCTTCCCCGGTGGAAAGGTCTACGAAGTCCTTGGGCAGGCCGTAGCTCAGATAGGGGCTGGGCTGTACTGTGACTTCACTGTTTGTACAACGGAAAGCTGGATAATCCTTTAAAACAGAAAACAGGAAAGTCTATCATTTTTGTTTTTTACTGTCTATTTTCCAAACTAAAAACACAACACTAGCACAATTTCAATACCTTTGTTCTCTTCTGTACTAAAGAAGAAAACAAGACCCTAAAGTTAAAAAAGGCACCAGGAATTTAATAAAATTCCACACAGACACTAGAAATGAATGGAAAGTCTTTCAAAGTAGTGCTCCCAGGAGAGTGAGGTGGGTCTCTACGAGCTGCCTGTGCACAGCCCCATGTACTGTGAAGAAGCTCCTAAGCAGGTCAGGCTAGTCACCTCTGTGCCCAAACGAGCTCATACAGGCCAGATTATGTAATTATCACCATTCGCCAGTGTGTAGTTGTATGCACTGCCCTTGGGGAGGTACCTTCCCTTCATAGTGAGGGTAAATGAGTATTCTGAATTCCATAATCATTTTATAACCCCCTTAGATAATATACAAGCTCATCACGATCTATGTGAACTGCAAGGTCACAGGTCACTAGTCTCCCAAGTCACTCTTTAACACACTTGGCCAAGTCTTGCATATAATCCATATAATCTTTATATGTTGCCTTGTGCCAAAATAGGACCTTGGCCTTGGACTTCTCAGGTGGTGGATGTCTAGGTGAGGATGGGTGGTATTCAGCAGAGGAAGATAAGCGGGAACCTGAATAAGTCGGGTCTAGGAAGCCCTAGAAAGCAGTCATGTTTTACAAAGATAGGCTAGTCACGTGACAAGAGTCATCTGCTTTGTGCTGGGCCTTGTTCTGGGGATGGGAGATAAAGTGGTGAGACTGGGAAACAGGTGTTAAGTCCGTGAACAAGTAATGACCACGACAGCATCAGAGAGTGAAAAGAGATATGAAAGCAAAGAGCTGGGCAATGTGCTGAGAAGATAAACGAGTGCTCCTTTAGAGGGTGGCCTTGAGACTCCTTTAGAAGTGACCATGCGGGGCTGGAGAGATGGCTAAGAGGTTATGAGCACTGGCTGCTCTTCTAGAGGTCGTGAGTTCAATTCCCAGCCACCACATGGTGGCTCACAACCATCTATAATGGGATCTGGTGCCCCCTTCTGGCCTGTAGGCATACCTGCAGACAGAACACTGTCTACATAATAAGAAAAATCTTAAAAAAAAAAAAAAAGTGACCTTGCATCTGGGAGCTTCTGCGCTGAAAGCTGGACAGGGAACAGAGCAGCTCTGGAGGCAGTGCAAAGACTTTCAGGCAAAGTTGGGCTTGTTAGGTTTCTGCAGTAGAGGGACATCTGGGACTCTGTGGTTCAGGGACAAGCAGAGCAAATGCTAGGGAAGAAGCCAAGCACCAAGTCCTGTCAAGTCCCAGCCTCTAAGATTCAGAAGTAAATAAAAGACTGTGTGGAGGTTAACCCAATAAAATCACTCTGTTTCCCAGCAGTGTCTCCCCTGCTTATGTCCTCTTTCCCTTTCAGATAACGGCTCATGACTCTCAAACAAGGACCACATCAGGCTAAACATCAACCTGACTCAGAAGTACAAGGAAGAGCCAAAGATGGCCCAGGACAGGAACGATGAAAGTAATAAAAAGATAACTGAAATAAAACATGCTCCTCATGAAGGCAAAGAATCCAGAAAAGCAGTGTATCTCTCAGGAGGAGAAATGGTGTAAGAAAAAGAGGGTGCCTGCCAGGCACGTCAGGAAGAGAAGGGCTGTGTATCCTTCACCAGAGGTCAAACGTCTCTTAGGGCCCTTGCCAGGGGCAGGGTCTACAGAGTGGTAGGACAGAAGCTGGCTGTCAGAGGACTGAGGAAAGTAGAGTGACAAAGTGAGGACAGGTAGCAGGAGACGAGGGAAGTGGCTGTGGTGAGATAGCTCAGGAGCCCTTTCAGCTGTTCTACAGCTGGATTTAATTTCTATATTAAATCCTATACAGGAACTGAAAGGATCTGCTGAGAGGAAGGCAAGGAACAATAGCTGGAAGAGTGAGGAGCCTGGACAAGTGGGGGACTAGGCTGGGGACTACGGAGATGAAAGCCGACCAGGGACAGCCATCATGAAAGCAGAGGTCACACAGTGAAGAGACCCTACTCTAGACAGCCATGTTGTCAAGTCTCTCCATGAGCACTCAGCAGGGATCAAGGACCAGAGAAGCAGTAGTATGAACTGACTGGGTGAAGGCTTTCCCAGGTGAGCACCATAGGCAGAGCTAAGAAAAACAGAGTAAGTAGAAAACTATGCTTTCCATAAAGGAATGAGCCGCAAGGGCACTCTAAGCTGTGTCTACTAGACCCTTGCTCAGTGGTCCAGGCCTGCCTATGCACAATCAAGGGGTGGTGAGTATACTGAAAAGGTCGGGCTTACCTGCCCCTGGGCATCCCCTTCACTGACATCATCTCTGAGGTTGTTCTCGGATGTCAGCTCTTCCCAAGTGAACAACAGTGAGTCTGTGACTTCTCCAAATGGATTAAAGTCAATGAGCCACACCTTCCCCTAGAGTAGACAGAAAAAACCCAGCAAGTATAAAATAAACACAAACACAGCCTAGACCCTCTTACTGAGAAGGCATTTTCCTATTATTTTCCCTTAAAGATCATCTTAAAACTCCTGCGAACTATTTCAAAAGATCCTTCCACAGTGTCCCATCCAAGAGTCCCTGTCAAAGCACACAGATCTAAGAGGCTGACTGAATGCAGAGGGAAAAGAACCAGGAAGAAGGGCCCTATCTTTAAATATACTAAAAAGAGCAGAGAAATGCTATTTGTTAGTTTTCAGTGTAGCATTTATTTTGTATGTATGACAGAACTTGAAAGCATAGAAAGGGAAAATGAAAAACCTTGCATTGTCCTGGAAAGGAACTTCTTGTCTTCAAGCTGTCCATTTGTGCTATGAGTCAGGAGCACTGAGCTGACAGGACAGACCTGTCTGAAGTGGGAGTGTGCTGTCCTAGGAAACCAGAGCCAATGCATGTGACTGCAGAGCCATTTGCGACATGCAGTAGACATGTTCCCTGAAATGTTTAACTTTGTTCTTCTGGGTTGAACTTTCGTACTCCCCCACCCCGTGCTGTGTGTGTGTGTGTGTGTGTGTGTGTGTTGGGGGTGGAAGTACATGTGTAAAAACCAAAGGTAGGTGGGTAGGTGTCTGGTGTCTTCTTTAATTGCTGTCTACTTTATTTTTGAGACAGAGTCTGTCATTGGACCTCACTTAGGCTAGCCTGGTTGGCCAGTGAACCCCAGGACCCTCCTGTCTCCACCTCCCCAGTGTGGGAATGACAGGCACATGACATTGTACCCACATTTTCATATGTGGGTGCAGGAGACCAAACTTAGGCCCTCATGATGGTATGCCAAGAACTTTACCAACTGAGCCATCTCCCCAGTCCCTGATTTTCTACTAACATGCTCACTTATGTGTGTGCATTATTAACAATTAGATGTTTTATTATACACGTGCAAGTCTTGTGTCTTGATCTGTCAGCTGTGTATACAAATTTGGATACACCAAAGGAGAACGCCAAGTCATCATTTTACTGATGATGTTTTTCATGTAGGTTAAAACAAAATTTTAGAGAAGATGAGATACCTTATCTTGCTTGCTTCAGAAATATCCAGCTCATGGCATGGAGCCATTTCAAGAAGTTTTCACTATGTGCCATGTGAGTAAGGTTTCTATTTTATATAATCTCCAAGAGAAATCCTACAAGTGTCTCTTGTCACCTGAGTCATTTGCACGCATGAGTCTGGCACCCACTCCTACATCCTTAGACTATGTGAAATAAATAACACTAGACATCAGTCAACCTGGCATCGTGCCAGCTCTGTTTAGGGGACTATCACTAGGATGTCTTTGGCACAGTGCCTGTTGTTTTTAACAAAATGGGTATTTTCTAACCTCCAAATTCTCTCTATTTGACTTTTGTTTGTTTGTTTGTTTTCTGAGACAAGTTTCCTCTGTATAGTCCTGGCTGCCCTGGAACTCACTCTGCAGAGGGATTAAAGGTGTGTGCCACCACACTTGGCTTTTCATCACCAACAAAAACATTTCATTATCAAAAAGAGAGAAACTCTCAAAAGTGTTGTACCTGTTAGCACAGGAATATTGATATCTATAGACTAAAATTATACCTCAATAAAAGAACCAAGGTAATCTAATTTAAAGACAAAATGAATTATCATTGGTAGCTGGCAGCATTTGCTTTAAAAGTCAGATGCCACTTCCAGTAGCCCCCAAATAAAACAAACCAGCTGTCGTGGGGCATAAAACTGTGCAGAATGAAAATTTATAGTTGCAACATGTTTTTCATGTGACATCTCAAGCCCCAGTCACCCTGAGCAGTTAATTCTGCTTAGAGAAATTCATAGGAAATGAAGAGTCAGACTAATGTTTTTTCTATCAACCAAATGACCACTCATCAGGTAAATGTCTCTGAACTGTAACACACTGTACTTTGCTTTGGAATATAAACACTAATCAATAACAGAATCTGTTCCTTCAACAAGCTTACTCTAGATAATAACATACTTCCTAAACAATTAAAACCCAACAGCACCCACATTCCAGAGCGTACTCTAACTGGCCAGAGCAACATCAGGGGGTGATGCGGTCAGAGCAGAGCCCAGGAGAACCTGACTGGGTGAGGATGCTGGACACAATTCCCAACGTAACTTGCATTTTGTTGCAGTGTTTTGAGAAGGCCTTGCTGTACTGCCCAGGCTCAGGTGACTCTTCTGCCTCAGTCAACCAAGTAGCTACAGTCAGAACTGGCACCACTGTACCTAGCTGTGGCAACACAGAATCTGGAGGACAATAGTGACAATGGGAATGAGAAATCAGTGTGGAGGGGAAAGTAGATCACTGCAGAGAGAATCATGAATAACCTAACATGTTCAGAGAGGCATGGACAGCAGGTTGTTTGGGCTAAAGTTCATGAGGGTTTCTACAATACACTGTGCTAAGGTGTCTTTAAAAGCCACCTATTGAAAACAGGATGCAATTCACTTAAGAGACTCCCTTCAAATGTACAGACACAACTGTGAGAAAGAGGGGGATCCCCAGGAGCCAGAAAGGAAAGGAGTCTGAAAACCAGAGATAAGAGTACAGTTGAGTGGAGGGAGCTCTGGGAGCTTAGAACCCCTCCCAGGAAACCAAGGTGTGGGTTTTAAAACCAGACAATAGCTGAGGACTGCCCTAAGGAGGGACTTAGGCCTAGGGAGCTAAACCTCAGTAAATGAAAGGAATGTGCCAAAAAAGAAAGAAAAATAAATGTCTCCTGACTGCCTGGGAAGCAAAGGCAATATCTTTTTCCAGAGTTTGGGAAACATGAGGAGCAAATGAAAAATTTGACCTTTAAGGTCTTTGGGGTTTTTGTAAGTAAAAGCTCATTAAAGATTAATTCAAAGTAAAATGAGCGAAATGAATGATGAGATTAAAGGAAGCAACATGGGTAAAGTCTACAAATATAACAGGAACTAAAGCCCCAAGATCTTAGGGGGGCAAAAACATTATCAGACTGAGAGATAATAAGAATAAATTACTGGTGTTAGGCCAACTGAGTAAAGTTCAGAAAAAGACAAAACTGGATCCATATTGCACAGCAAACAGATATGTGAACAAATACTAATAAGATTAAAGACAAACACAAAGCAAGAAATCAAAGTAGAAGAGCTGAGAATACAGGTTCACTTCTGTAAGTCACAGCACCAAGAAACTGAGGCGGGATCACCTCAAACTCAAGGGCACACTGGGCTACTTGGAAAGATCTGTCTCAAAACAAAACCAAAGAAAACAAAAAAATCCCAAACCAAAAAACTCCCCTTTATAATTAATTCAGTAATATTTTGTTTATAAGATAGCTGAACATAAAAGCTTATTAAAAGATGAATTAATTCTCAAAACAAGCCCAAACTTGCAGCACTATTAATATCAGATAAAATATCATAAAACACACAGAAAAACATACAAAAGCCTTACTTATTAGTGTTAGGAATAGAGAAGAGTCCCTACTTAATGATAAGATTCTGCTTGAAAATGATCTCTTATAGTTAATTTCAATGTCAGCTTGATTGGACTGAGAGCTACCTAGGACACTGGCAAAGCCACCTCTGGGTGAGAGCCATGTCTGCAAGTGACTGCTATAAAAAAGGCAGTCATCGAAGGGAATATGGGCAGCACACGCAGCTTCCGGGCATTCATCAGCTGAGCTCTGCTCCACTACCCCTTTCTCTGATGTCTCAGGCACCAAAGGCTCACAGTGATGAGGTCTAGTGGCTATGGACTGAAACCTCTGATACTGTGAGCCAAAATCCACATTTCCTCCTTTTATTTACATCATATGTTTCATCAAAATAAAAGGCTGCCACAGAAAAAATTGTGTTATCTAAGAACACACTTCAAAGTATATGTCTTGAAAACCAACACAATTAGAAAGCAAGAGACTTTAACATACACTGTTACTCAGTAACTAATAAATCAAATAGCCAAAAAAGTTGGGAAAGATTTTTCCATGTGATTAAAGTCCACATATATATAAAAAAAAATCATCAGCACAAAGAACCCCATTTCCTCCTGGTCAGCTGCGTCAGGTCATGGCCTCATTGCCAATACTGCTCATCTATATTCCATCCCTCCCCCAAAGTGTGTCTGATCTTAAAGGGACCCTCAAGCAGCACTGCCTCCAGGAGCTACATATTTCAGTGAGAAGCTTGATTTAGATACATCTACCTGGAGAAGACAGAACACAAAAGCTAGGCTGCCTTTGACCAGCACATACAGAATGCTTACAAGGGCATGATCTAGTTATAAAGCCAAACTTCAAACAGCAAGACTCAAATTAAATATATTCTGTCCAGAAAGCAATGAAGCTACAAGTTAATAACAACACACGTCACAACTGAGAAGACTAGAAAGGGACAAAAATGACTTTAAGACTCTACAACAAGAGGCAGCTGGATCTCTGTGAGTTTCAGGCCAACTTTGTCTACATACTACATTCTAGGCTAGCTAGAGCTACATAATGTAACCCTGTCTCACAAAAGAAGAAAAAAGAAGAATGTAAATAAAGATTCTAAATTCTAACTGTATAATATCATCCCTGAGTGACCTTCTGAAACATTTCCCAACACATGGGTGGGCCACCGATTTGATGTGCAGAATAGTTAAGAACGCAGCACTGAATCAATCTGCCCAACTGCAATAAACACAGATGTATCAAAGTGTCGGCAGATACAAACACACTTCAGTTACATTTCATGAGCTAAACCCATACATATATGAGGTAACTTTTTAAAAGAATAGCCACAAAATAATATAGTCAAGAACGTGTCTAACAAACTCTGATTAACATACCACTGAGTAAATGCAAATTAGTTTTACAATATGGTCTCAATCTCTGAACAGAAACTGTCGGGATGTTTAGACTGGCGTGCTTCTCACTTTTCAAAAATGTAACTAGCTTCGGCAAGATCTCAGCTACCGTTACTTATGTACTCGTCCAACATCACTTTAAGAAACCCCTCATCCCTTCTACATGCTAAACTGCTGCCTCTACCTGTCAGCCCTACTGAGTTAGTGATCAGGACACTTGCCAGGAACAGAAGGAGACAGCTTGGCAGATTCCAACATTTTCAACTGCCAATATAAGAAACATATCTGCACAATGTAGGCAGATGACACAGACCTCCCAGCAGACTGAGAGATGGAATTAAATGGTAATTCAGGAAAAAAGAGTGTTTGAGACAACAGGTTGGGCTTATCTTGTTCTAATTGCCTTGATGCTTACTGCAGAAGGCCATTTCTCACAAACATTTACATGTCTGCCACTTCCATATCAAGATAATAAATTCCTCCACTGTCCAAGGTTATCTTGTCTGAAGCTTCCTGTTGGAAGTGCCGCAGTTAGCACAGCACAGACTCAGAAATGCTGGTTGTGTGAGTGATCAGACAACGTCTTCAGTAAGAAGCAGAGTTAAGTGGCTCCTGCCTGCAGGATCAGATTTCTGTATGAACTCACCCCCACTTCCCAATCTTCTGGAGATTTTTTGCACATAAATGAAACTTTCCCAAGCATCATTCCTTGTCTTTACCTCGGTTCATCTATCTTTTTGTGTTTGTGTAATGTGTGTACATGTGATATGTGTTCACATGTGTGTGCATATATGCATATGGAAACCAGAGGCTTACTCCAAGGTGTTTTCCTGTACTTCTCTCCACTTTTGAGAAAGGGTCCCCCACTAGACCCAGAGCTTGTTGATTTGGCTACTGCTTAGCTAGCCAGCCTGCCCCAGGGACTCACTGTTCCCATCTTTGGAGTGATGGGCTTACAGGTGCTATGCATGACCACCCCACTTTTATGTGGGTTCTGGGTCATCATGCTTGCACTGCGGATACTTCGGCCACCAGGTGGTCTTCCCAGCCTCTAACTCATCCCACTTTAGAGCCTTCTTCCTAATGCTTAGTATCTGCCGTCACTCTAGAAGACAGAAGCTGAAGTACGCTGAAGGGTTTGACTTAAGAACGGGGAAACAGCTAACAGTTGATTCAAGGGGGCATGATTCTACGGGCCATATCCTCTTGGTCAAAAAGTGATTCAATGTTGTGACAGGCATCACAGTCACACAGTGGAGCAGGAATGAGACACCTGCTAGTGAACGAGTCAGACATAAGAAAACATATGTTCTAACAACTTGGCCATCAAGTGGGAGTCACAGGACGATAGTAAGACTTAGGCCATCTCTGAAAAAAACAAACCCACGGCTCAGAGAGTGAAATCTCTACTGTAGGAAGCCTGTGCCAAGTCAGACTTTTGTTTCTTTTTCATCTCACCAGTTCGCATCGCTTTTCAGATGTTAATTCAAAGTGCTAGAAGTTTCTCAAAAGACGTAGAGATGGCCAACAGACATGAAAAATGCTCAAAACAACCCACCAGGAGCATGTAAATTAAAGCTACAATGAGATACCACCCATGCCAACCAGGAGGCAATCTCGATGAACTGAAAAGCCTTCTGTAATCCAGGCAAAGGGCAAGTGCCACATGATCTCATTCGTGTGTGAAATCAAAGAAATCAGGAAGCTCAGAGAGGTGGAGAGTACAAGAGACTGGTGTCCAGCAAGATGGGCAGGAGTTGATCAATGTACAGAGTTAATGAAGAGGAATATAAGAAGTTCTGATGTGCTACTGCATAGCAGGAACACTACTGGGGTGCCCAATCTTTTAAAACTGGGACAGGATACTGTCACCTCAAATGTACTGGGTCACGTTCATAGCTATCCTGGGACACATATGACCACAGGCTACAAGTTGGAAATGTCTGCTAGCTAATAATGACATACTGTGTGGTTCAATGAACTGAGAGAAATTTTTAATGTTCTTACCATGAAGAAACAACAAATATTTGAGTAGAAAGACATTACATTACCCAGACCTAGACATCACATGATGTAGATGTGCATCAAAACATTAAATTCATATACCTTTTAATGTTTCAATGTACTAGATAAAAAATAAATGTAAGTTAAAAACGTTAATCTGGGGCTGGGCAGATAACTCAGTTGGTAAAGTTCTTGCCTCACATCCCAGGGGAACCAAGTTTGATCCCCAGAAACCACAATTGGTTCACATTTGTAACCAGCCCAGGGGAGGTGAAGACAGGAAGAACCCTGGGGCTCACTGGCCAGCCAGCTTTATTTAGTTGATGAGATCCAGACAATGACATTTGCTGCTTCAGGGAAGACAGGGAGCATTTCTTAGGCTACCTGAGGTTGCCTCTTGGCTATGTGCACACCCCACACGAACACACACACACTCATGTGCAGCGTTCTCACATGAATATGAACATAAACATCAACACACACACACACTTCCTCTCCTAATTTTTTTTTTTTTTTTGGTTTTTCAAGACAGGGTTTCTCTGTGTAACAGCCCTGGCTGTCCTGGAACTCACTCTGTAGACCAGGCTAGCCTTGAACTCACAGAGATCTACCTGCCTCTGTCTCCCAAGTGCTGGGATTAAAGGCATGTGCCACCACGCCCACCCATTACAGACAGCTGTGAACTGCCATGTGGGTGCTGGGATTTGAACCAGCGTCCTTTGGAAGAACAGCCATTGCTCTTAACCACTGAGCCATCTCTCCAGAACTCACCTAAAATTTTTAAAGGATAAATCTATTAAAGGAAAAATAATTAAAGTAAATGTAAACAAATTCACATCTTTGCCTAAAGCAAGTCATGCAAAGAATCTTTTAGTTGATTTAAAAAAAAAATTAAGTACCAAATGACAAATTATTGGTCTTAGTGTGTACAATGAATTATTTTCAGCAGGCCCAGACCTCCCACAAAATGTGAAGAAGGACATAAAGAAACCATTTATTCACTTGTTCTATTACTAGTCCATGCATTTAGGGCACATACTGTAATCCCAACACACAAGAGGAATGAGTTCAAAACCAACCTGGCTTAAAACAAGTTCCAACCAGCAGGTGGTGGCACACACCTTTAATCCCAGCACTCAAGACAAAGAGGAAGGTGGGTCTCTGAGTTTGAAGCTAGCCTGGTCTACAGAATGAGTTTTAAGACAGTCAGAGAAAAACCCTATCTTGAAAAACAAACAAACAACAAACAAACACACACACACACACTCACACACACACACACACACACACACACACACACACACACACACA
>CAJQZJ010009351.1:3704890-3729273 GCA_907164525.1 Lophiomys imhausi | reverse complement strand
AGACCCCCAAAAGAGGGGGAAGACAAAGGGGTCTAAGACCCCCAAAAGAGGGGGAAGACAAAGGGGGCCTAAGACCCCCCCAAAAGGGGGAAGACAAAGGGGCCTAAGACCCCCCAAAAGGGGGAAGACAAAGGGGTCTAAGAGCTGAAACAAGCTCCTGTTTTGACACCCAGCAACTACAGAGACAGGTCAAATACTCTGGATTAGAAAACCCATATACATGAGAAAAGACAAGTAACCTAATGTATGTTAAGAAAACAGGAGCTAGATCCAAGATGGCGCTGACCATAGAGCAGTGCACCTGAGTAGTAGGTGAATGAGATTAGTCACTGTGGAGTGATTGTGAGGGCCCGCAGCTGACTGAAACACAAACATTGTCTGAATTTCCGCAGCAAACACTGAGACTGGTCAGCACACAAAACAGTTCAAAGAGCTCCCAGGAACACCACCCTGAGATCAGCCAGCTCCATCACCTGTCTGGAAAGGAGCGCTGGCCAGAGCAGATCAAGCCCACGAACGGATCCAGCCCAAGGCTCCAGCCACAGATCAGCGGCCATGCCTGTCTGCCTGATATCCAGCCTGCACGCGGACCTGTACAACCAACAGGGAAAAACAGCCGGACCACAAGAGCAAAGGTAAGTGAGATTTTCTTTCCGGAGTTCCCAACATGGCAGCACAGTATGCACCGTAGTGGAGAGGCAGAGACCTAACCCAGTCACAGCAAAGCAATAGGAGCCAAGACTGACTGCAAACAGAGCCCACGACTGTGTGTTCTCCACAAATACTGGGGCGGGTCACTCACCCTAGCACCCAAGCATCTGAGGCAGTCAGCAACAGGTACACTGAGGCTGGCACCCGTCTGGGGTGGAGCTCCCTGCCTGCATGGTCAGCCTAGCTGGGGAGCCAGAATGACTGTGTCAGTGAGGGCCAGCTCCCAGGTCCTCAAAGGATAACGCCCTCCCCACTCCAATCCCCTGTATATTGGCCCAATTGGGTCACAACCAATTGAGGAGAGCAGCAGCCACTCTCCTCTCCGAGAGCCAGTCTATTACAGGAACCTGCCCACCATCTGGAGGTAGACACCAGGATCTCAGATTCAGCCAACTCCCGGGGCAGGGAATTTTCCTGAACACCAAGGTCAACGGACAAAAAAAACAAACAGACAACACCAGGGTCAATCAGATGACAAAAGGTCAGTGCAAGAACATGTTTAAAAAAAAAAAAAACCCAAAGCAATATGATGTCTCCAGAACCTAGCTATAATGCTACAGACAACTCTGAACATCCTAACACAATTGAAACAAAGGAAAATGACCTTAATCCTATGCTTATTTTAATAATAGAAGGCTTAAGGGAGAAAAATCAAATATCCCAGAGAGCAACAACAAAACACTACAAAAGAGGAGACCTGAAAAGGGAAGTTGAAGCAATGAAGAAAATACAAGCCAAAACATCCATCGAACTGGAAAACCTCAAGAAAAGAATAGGAACTACAGACAGAGTATAAGAGATGGAAGAAAGAATCTCAGGCACAGAGGATAAAATTGAAGAAATTGATACATCTGTCAAAGAAAATGTCAAATGTAAAAAGGTCCTGACACAAAACCTTCAGGAAATCAAGGACACAATGAAAAGATGAAATCTCAGAATAATAGGAATAGAAGAAAGAGAAAAGTCCAGCCTCCATGGACCAGAAAATATCTTCAACAAAATCATTGAAGAGAATTTCCCAAATCTAAAAAAAGAGATGCCTATAACTGTACAAGAACCTTACAGAACTCCAAATAGATTAGACCAGAAAAGAAAATCTTCCCGCCACATAATAATCAAAACACTAAATGTACAGAACAAAGAAAGAATTTTAAAAGCTGCTAGGGAAAAGGGTCAAGTAACATATAGTGGCAAACCTATCAGAATCACACCTGACTTTTCATCAGAGACGCTAAAAGCCAGAAGGGCCCAGACAGATATCTTGCAGACCCTAAAAAACCACAAATGCCAGGCCAGACTACTATTCCCTGTAAAACTGTCAATCAACATAGATGGAGAAAACAAGATATTCCATGACAAAGCTAAATTCAAACAATATCTATACACAAATCCAGCTCTACAGAAGATGTTAGAAGGAAAACTTCAACCCAAAGAGGTTAACTACACACAAGAAAGCACAGGAAGCAAATAGTATGCCTGCAGCAAACCCAAAAGAAAAGAAGCTCACTCACACACTATTTCCACCAACATCAAGATGGCAGGAAGTAACAATCACTGGTCATTATTATCTCTCAACATCAATGGAGTCAATTCCCCAATAAAAAGACACAGGCTAGCAGAATGGATGCGAAAACAGAATCCCACATTCTGCTGCTTATAAGAAACATACCTCAGCAAAAAAGATAGACATTATCTCCAAGTAAAGGGCTGGAAAAAGATATACCAAGCAAATGGACTCAAGAAACAAGCTGGAGTGGCCATTCTAGTATCCAATAAATTAGCCTTTCAACCAACATTAATCAAAAGAGATGGGGAAGGACACTACATACTCATCAAAGGAAAAATCCACCAAGATGAAATCTCAATACTGAACATATATGCCCCAAATGTAAGACCACCCACATTCATTAAAGAAACACTACTGAAGCTCAAATCCCACATTGAACCTCACACATTAATAGTGGGAGACTTCAACACACCACTCTCACCACTGGACAGATCAATGATGCAGAAACCAAACAGAGAAATAATGAACCTCACAGATGTCATGAATCAAATGGACCTAATTGATATCTACAGAACATTTCACCCCAAAACAAAAGAATACACTTTCTTCTCGGCACCTCACGGAACCTTCTCCAAAATCGACCATATAGTCGGTCACAAAGCAAGCCTCAACAGATACAGGAAAATTGAAATTATCCTTTGTAACTTATCAGACCATCATGGAATAAAGCTAGGCTTCAACAATAACAAAAACAACAGAAAGTCTGCAAACACATGGAAACTGAACAATTCTCTAATCAATGACCTTTGGGTCAGGGAAGAAATAAAAAAAAGAAATTAAAGTCTTGTTAGAACTCAATGAAAATGAAGGCCCAATATACCCAAACTTATGGGACACATTGAAAGCAGTGCTAAGAGGAAAGTTTATAGCACTAAGTCCCTTCAAAAAGAAACTGGAGAGTTCCCACACTAGCCACCTAAAAGCACACCTGAAAGAGCTAGAACAAAAAGAAGCAAACACTCCCAAGAGGAGCAGACAAGAGAAAATTATCAAACTCAGGGCTGAAATCAACAACTTAGAAACAAAAAGAACAATACAGCCGGGCGGTGGTGGTGCACGCCTTTAATCCCAGCACTTGGGAGGCAGAGGCAGGCGAATCTTTGTGAGTTCGAGGCCAGCCTGGTCTACAAAGCGAGTCCAGGACAGCCAGAGCTGTTAAACAGAGAAACCCTGTCTCGAAAAACCAAAAAAAAAAAAAAAAAAGAAACAAAAAGAACAATACAAAGAATCGACAAAAACAAGAGTTGGTTCTTTGAGAAAATCAACAAAATAGACAAACCCTTACCCAAACTAACTAAAAGGCAGAGGGAAAATACACAAATCAACAAAATCAGAAATGAAAAGAAGGAAATAACAACAGACATTGAAGAAATCCAAAGAATCATTAGGTCCTACTTCAAAAACTTGTACTCCACGAAATTGGAAAACCTAAATGAAATGGACAATTTTCTTGATAAATTCCATCTACCAAGGTTAAATCAAGAACAGGTAAACAAATTAAACAGTCCTAAAACCCTTAATGAAATAGAAGAAATCATTAGAAGTATTCCAACCAAAAAAAAAAAAAAAGCCCAGGGCCAGATGGTTTCAGCACAGAATTTTACCATTCAAAGAAGAGCTAAAACCAATATTCTTCAAACTCTTCCACAACATAGAAACAGAAGGAATATTGCCAAACACATTCTATGAGGCCTGATACCTAAACCTCACAAAGACCCAACGAAGAAAGAAAATTTCAGATCAATTTCCCTTATGAACATGGATGCAAAAATACTTAATAAAATACTTGCAAACCGGATCCAACATCACATTAAAAGTATCATACACCATGATCAAGTGGGCTTCATCCCAGGGATGCAGGGGTGGTTCAACATTAGAAAATCCATCAATGTAATCCACCACATAAAAAAGCTGAAAGAGAAAAAAACCCACATGATCATCTCATTGGATGCTGAAAAAGCTTTTGACAAAATACAGCACCCCTTCATGTTAAAAGTCTTGGAGAGATCAGGCATACAAGGACCATATTTAAACATAATAAAGGCAATATACAGCAAGCCAATAGCCAACATCAAACTAAATGGAGGACAAGCCAAGGCTAGCCACTTTCTCCATTTCTCTTCAACACAGTATTTGAAGTTTTAGCTAGAGAAATAAGACAACTAAAGGAGATCAAGGGGATACAAATTGGAAAGAAAGAAGTCAAAGTATCCCTATTTGCAGATGATATGATAGTATGCATAAGTGACCCCAAAAATTCTACCAGAGAACTCCTACAGCCTACAGACTGGGAAAAGATCTTCACCAACCCAACATCCGACATGGGGCTAATATCTAAAATATATAAAGAACTGAAGAAATTAAATACCAAAAAATCAATAACCCCATCAAAAAATGGGGTTCAGAGCTAAACAGAGAATTCACAAAAGAGGAATCTCTAAAGTCCAAGAGGCACTTGAAGAAATGTTCAATATCTTTGGTCATCAGGGAAATGCAACTTAAAACAACTCTGGAGATTCCATCTCACACCTGTCAGAATGGCTAAGATCAAAAACTCAAATGATAGCACATGCTGGCGAGGATGTGGAGAAAGAGGAACCCTACTCCATTGCTGGTGGGAGTGCAAAATTGTACAACCACTTTGGAAATCAATCTGGAAATATCTACCTTAAGACGCAGCCATACCCCTCTTGGGCATATATCCAAAAGATTCAACATGAAACCACAAGGACATTGCCTAAACAATGCTCATAGCAGCTTTATTTGTAATAGCCAGAAACTGGAAACAACCCAGATGTCCTTCAACTGAAGAATGAATAAAAAAACTGTGGTACATTTATACAATGGAATACTACACAGCTATCAGAAATAAGGAAATCATGCAATTCAAAACCAAATGGATGGATCTAGAAAAGCTCATCCTAAGTGAGCTGACTTAGTCCTAGACAGATAAACATGGTATATACTCTTACTAGTGGATATTAACCATATATCACAGGATAACCATCCTACAACCCACAGACCCAAACAGATAGGAACCTAGCATATCTATCCTAGGAAAAATTTCACCCAGCAATGAGTCATGGAATCTGCTGCAGGTTAGAGGAACACCTTACCCTAGATGGTGTGCCATATCAATCCCCAGTACAAGAGGAAGCCCTTGGCCCTCACATGACTGAAGAACTAAGGGAGTATGGTATGTAAGGGCCCAACTCATTTGAGGAGAAGGAGAGTACCAAGTAGAGGAATAATGAGTAAGGGAGGGAAGGAGGAAAGAAAGGAGGGAGGGAATGAGGGAGGGAGGGAAGGGCCAGGAGGGGAGGAGGGAGGAAACTATATTCTAGAAGTAACTTGAGAAAACAAATTAAATTTTTTTTTTTTTTGGTTTTTTGGAGACAGGGTTTCTCTGTGTAGCCCTAGCTGTCCTGGACTCACTTTGTAGACCAGGCTGGCCTTGAACTCGCAGAAATCCGCCTACCTCTGCCTCCTGAGTGCTGGGATGAAAGGCATGTACCACCATGCCTGGCAAATTAAATTTTTTTAAAAAGGGTAAATAAGCTTAAAAAATATAACAAAAATAAAATATAAAACTTTCAAATTATAATTTACCAAAGGTATACTTAACTTACTGGCATGAAAGGAAAAAATGGGCTTAATTTCAGATTAGAATGTTAGACTGTAGGTTGCCACATAGCTCAAACACACTTGATATCAGCTTAAATTTTTTTGTATATATAAAGGATATTTTCGTTGTTTGGCATTAAAAAGCAGGTAAGAGGTTTAAAATGCTGTAAATAAATTAAGGGTTACCACAGTTCAACCTGGTTTTCTAAACCTCTAAGTGTTTAAGTAATTTGGAGCTAAGGTAAAATATTTGAGAAGGGTGGTGTTAGCCCATGCCTTTAACTCCAACAGAGACAGGAAGATTACTATAGAGTTAGTTGTCTTGTAAATGAACAGGGTGATGATGGTGCACCCATCACTTGAGAGGGATACACCCTTAATCCCAACACACTGGAGACAGAAATCTGCAGATCTCTGTGTTCAAGGCCAGCCTGACACAAAGCAAGCTCCAAATAGAGAAAAACTTAGATCCAGGGGTGGTGGTGCACATCTTTAATCCCATCAGTTGGGAGGCACATGCCTTTGATCCATATACTTAGAATACAGAGACAGGAACATAGGATTTGGAAGGTTTTAAGTTTAAAAGCTACTCACAAAAGGCATGCTGAAATTCAAAGTGAATTGTCCTTTGAGATCTCAAAATATATACACTTACAGGTTTGTTTAGTTCCAAAATAGCAAAATAATTTCTCTTTTAACCTCAGTTGAAAGATAATACTTTTTATATCGTCAAAAAAACCCAATTTGCTCCAAAAAAAAAAACATTACGGGCACCACCTCCCCCCAAAAAAGTAGTGTCCCAGAGTTAGGATTAGGACAGGGCTCTGTTCTTATCTTTCCAGGAGATTTAAAGCATCCATCTAAGGAATCCAGGGTCAACTGGACAACGGAAACCTCAGAAGAAAACAGATCAGACACCAAAGAAGACAAGGTGCCCAGACTATCCAGCCTCGCCGACTTCCTCAATAGCTGTTTCCTCAAATGTCTACAACCACAACAACTCAAAATCGCTGATTGTTCAGCCCCACACTGTTCCAGCCAGAACTTCAGTGAAGCCCTGAAGATCAGCTTCTGTCTATAAACTTCTTAGGACATCTAAATAGCTGAGCACAAAAGGACTGAATATCAAATGATTCTATTAATGTACTTAACCATTTTTCCATTCTTATTTGGGCCCCAAACAGGTTTACTACATCCCAAATCAGCAGAAAGTCATTTTAAGAGAGCGACGTCCCATCTCCAGAAGGTGGGAGGGTGATTTTCCCCACTTTGGTCATTTGATCTGTTACAGATAATCTTATTATTTAGGAGGAGAGATTACAAGCTGTTAAATGGTCTTGTTAAATAGGTTTTGGAGGTTAGACCCAGGGACTTCTCTCTTTTTCTTCTCTGTATCCTTCTTTCTCTCCTATGTAGGGATGAAAAGACTTGAGAAAAATGGGACATAGACATAATATAGGAATGATAAAGAAAAAGGGACAGATTATTGAATATGCTCTTATATCTTTGTATATTGATACAAAATTAAGATTACATTTGGCTAAATGGCATTTATCTTTGTATATTGATACAAAATTAAGATTATATTGGTTACATCAGTATTGATCTTTGTATATTGATAGAAAATCAAGATTATTTTTGGCTACATTGGTATTGATCTTTGTATATTGATACAAAATTAAGGTTAACTCTTGTACCTAAGTAATGCTTAAAAATGAAATGTGAAATTTTAGCCTTATGTCAGCAACTGTCATAAACTGTTTAGGATAATTAAGAAATGCAAACTAATAGTCACTTAAGCATGTTATTTGTTTAGGTACTAGGGTAGTCTATCATACTTATTTTCTAAGCTAATCAGAAATCAAGTTGCTAAGAGACAAGCAACATTTGCTTATCCAAATATAAGGAGGTAAATAGGTGGTCTTCAAAAATCTCAAGAGATCTGCAGAATATGGCACTCAAGGATGTTTTCTTAACATTTTTTTTTAATATCGAGACATGTCAGCTCCTGACAGCACCCCTTATTCTACTCCAAGTAGAAGATGAGCATCGAAGAGTGGGAGATGGTTGAATTAGTGGCAAGCCTATCTCTTGGCAAGAAAAACCCCTTGCTTCAACTGTAGACAGAATGCTGTCCAAAAAGGACAAAACTTGGAAGCAGGTAAGTCGACAGCCTAGCTCTGCCAAGACAGGGTAGGCAAGTCCTTCATAATTCCTGCTTTACAATTAATGTCTCTCAGAGAAATGGGGCCAAACTGCTGAAGATTGATGCTGTGATGTATGGAGAGAAATTGGGAACTGTCCAAGTAGCCAGTTGTATGTCATTTCTTAGTTTGGAAGCTGCTGGCCCTGCACTTCCTGTATAATCAGATAAATTTATCCTTCTCAGGTCTCTGAGGTGGTTGAAGACTAGATAGCTATAGTCCCATAGTTAAGTTTTGAGTTGTTTAGGAATTAAGAGGGTGTTCTGGATCTAAGAAGATGTTTTTAAAATTGTGGTGCAAGTTAGGATGGAAGCTGAGTTGGATATAGATCTTTAAACTCATGGAGATGGTTGCATAGTAGAATGTTAAAGTCAGTTGCCAAACACGTATGGACTGGACATTGGGAATGTATGTTAAACCTTATAATTCTCATAATTGAGGCCTAATTATTTTTGGATTTTTTTGTATTGTATTATTTTTCGATTTTTTTGTATTGTATTTGTTGTTATAATAGAAAGAGCCATTTGTTGGACTGAAAGGGGAACTGTTGGGGGGAAAGAAGATATACCTTAAACTTAAAAAAAAAAAAAAAAAGGAAGCAGATGGCGGGTGTGAGGGGGAAGAGGGTGCGAGGGTGGGACTGGATGGAGGAGTAGGGAGGGGATTGTGATTGAGATGTAACTTGAAGAAATAAAAAAAAATATTTTTTTTTTTAAAAAAGAAAACAGGAGCTGCTTGATGTGGTAGTGCAACGCCTGCAGTCTCATGACCCAAGGGGCTGAGCTTACCTGTGAGCACCACTATAGCTACACAGTGAGTTCAGGCCAGCCTGGACTATTGTGCAAGAAAATAAAACTAAAAAGAAAAGAAAAGAGAGGAAAGGAAGATGAGAGGGAGAGAGAGAGAAAAAGAGAGAGAGAAAGGAAGGAAGAAAACAATCAATGGAGCAGAGGTCAAGAAAAAAAATCATAATCAAGACCTTGGGTTCTGTGTGTTAGATACTTTTTTCTATTGCTATGACAAAACACCATGACCAAGGCAACTTACAACAGAAAGCATTTAATTTGGGGATCATAGTTCCAGATGGTTAGAGTCCGTGACCATCATGGTGGGGAGCATGCGGCAGGCAGGCAGGCAGGCATGGCAATAGAGCAGTACCTTAGAGCTTACATCTTGATCCACAAGTACCAGGCAGAGAAAGAGAGACACTAGGAATGATGTTAGCTCTTGAAACCTCAAAGTCCACCACTGGGTGACACACCTCCTAATCATTCCCCAACAGTTTCACAAACGTGGACCAGGCACTGAATGGTTATGCTAGCTAGCCATCAAGCTCTGGCTTCCCACAGATCTCATTCCTCCATCCCTAGAGCCTGGATTTCAGGCAAGGAGCACCATATCCAGCTTTTATGTGGGTTGTGGGGACCCAACCTCAGGGCCTCGTGCTTGCAATTTACTGACTGATCCATCTCCCAAGTCCCAATTTCTAAAAAAAGTTTCTATCTTCCTACAAATACTGGTTCCATCCTTGGTTAGTCATCATATTACTACTTAAAAATAAATATATTAACATTATTTTTAACTGGTTTGACATTCATGTGATTGTTAAAATAGTAGTCTGTGGTATCTGAGGTTACTGCTGTAAGCTTTTTCTTGTGGAGATGGCTAACCAGGTGGCTAAGTATGTTCATGAAATAGGGTGCTGAGCCATCTAGAGGCGGGACAGAAAGGTCAATAGGAACCAGTTCAGGAGCTCAGCCTGAGCAGAAGATGGGGGCAACTTGATCCTAGTAAGAACTCTCTCTTCAGGAAAAAAAAAAGTTGGAAGATTACAGCATTGTGCTTCACACTTTTTTATATAACAATGTCCTGTTATATAAAAAATAAAATAAAATCATGGGCAGAAAAACAAAAGGAAAATTTTAAGCAAGGAAAAAATAACGTATCAAAGCTTTGGTGGTATAGTTTTTCTGGCAAAATTAATTTTGAATGCAGGTGCCATTTCTTTAGATTTTTCAACAATCTGTAGGAAGGAAAAGATGAACTAAACGTGAAGGGTAATTAGATGTGTTCATTAGAATTTTCACAAATCTTCTCTCTAAAGAGGCAAAACACTGTATTTAAAAATTAAACCACCTGTAGCTTAAATGAGATGATCCCTACGATCACAGGCATTGGAACACTTCGTCCCCAGTGGGTGGCACTGTTTGGGCAGTTTAGGAGGTGTGTCCTCGCTGAAAGATGTTGATCCCTGGGGGCATGTCTTGAGGTTTCAAAGCCTACACCATTCCTAGTTTAGGTCTTTCTGCTTCCACTTCCGGTTCGCAGTTTGAGAAGTGTGTCAGCTGCTCCTGCCTCCATGCTTCACTCTGCCATCACGGACACTAACCTCTGGAACTACAAGTCCAAATAAACCCTTGGCCACAGTGTTCATCATAACAAAAAGTAACTGGGACACTAAGTCATATACACTGTCATCTAAATAAGTCAAGATGAAAAACCTTTACTTATGTATGCATGGTTATGTCAGGTCCACTTATAAACAAAATTTTACTCCTGAGACTTTTGCTGAACTTCACTTAGGATTACATAAGTCTTATCAGCAGTTTTAGTTGCCTGTGATTATCATTTATTTAAAAAGGAATTCTGGAAGTGAACAACTTCCAAGTTTTAATATAAGAGCCCTTCTGTATTTTGCTGTCTTGCTTCATCCTACTGAAAATGAGACCCTCGCCTTGGTCTACTATATCTGTTATATATTACCCACTTGTTAATAATGTAGTAGATGGATGTCTCAGTTCTCAATTTCACTACCTTGGTGTTGTGATACTTGTGCTCAAGTAACCCCATTTTACAGAAATAATGACCCCCCAAGTGCTAGCAAGTCAAATATGTCAAGAGAAGTCATATCACACCTCCTAGAAGTGAAAACCCGGACCTAAATATAGGTATATATGTATAGCAAAAAAATCAGTATGTGTGGTGTCCAGTACTATTTATAATTTCAGGCATCCACTGCAGGAATATGGGCATATTCGATGCCGATAGGGGGGACTTACTGTAATAACCAGTTTTGTAAATATATTAAGACAAGTATTACACTGAATGTAGCTAAGTGTAAGTTGCTAAGACAAATAAAATTCCCTGGTCAAATCTGTTTCTCTTTAATCTGATCCCTTCATGAATGCATTTACTTTTTTACTGACTCAGATTTTTTCCTCTAATTGTTACCTGAACATCAGGTGCTTTTTCATGTTTTGTCATACTAAAGTGACAATCAATAAAAAAAAATTAATAAAAGCAGTCTTGTGTCTCAATAATTTAATCACAGAGAATGCTGATGTGTAGGCAAATAATGCAGTCAGCCAATATCACGCAGATTCATTGTAAGTGCTACAACTCAACCTCCACTCTTTAAAGCATCTTGTCTATAGTCACAAAGTGAAGAACAGGAAAAATGAAGCCAGAACTTACAATTCTATAGCAAATTGTGCCTGTGGCAGACACTGGGCACAGACTCCAGCTGTTCCTACCTGGCAGCCTTGCTGACAGAGTCTGACTGTCCAGACCCCATGTGCCTGTGCTTTATAATCACCCCTGATTAAAGTTTGAACACTGAAAGTCCCCAAACTCATGTGCCAAGTGAGCACAGCTCACTGTCCTGGAGAGAGTGGAGCCTCTAGTGTGTGGACCTATGCAGGAAGTCAGCTCACTGGGAATGAGCCCTTGACAGAGATTTTAGGACCCTGAGCATGTCCTGGCTAACTCCCTGTTTCCAGGCTGCCTCAAGATCAACAGGCCTCTTCTATCACACATTCCTGCTATGACACACTATGGGGCTACAGACCCAAAAGAAACAGGGCCAACAAACCACAGGCTGAAACCTCTAAAATTGTGCATCAAAATAAACTTTTGCACCTTGCAAGTTGTTCAACTTAGGTATTCTGTCAGTGACAAAACTAACACATCCCTACTTCCAGGGTTACACATACAGACGATATAAGTTGCAAGAGAAATCTTTTGCACACCATGTGTATTTTCAACTGGTGATTGCTACACCGGCAGAGAGCTGAGTGCTGTCTGGACTTGTTATTGTTGTTCTTATGGCTCATCATCTGCCTCATATTTTGTAAACACTCTTTCTCCCTCATCTTTTGATTGCCTTAATAAAGACCTGATGGCCAATAGCTAGACAGGAGAGGAAAGATGGGACTTCAGGGATAAGAGAGGGTCTCTGTGAGAGGAACTGGGGTGAGATTTTGCCAGCTTGACACGGGAAGGAAAAGGTGCTGGGATGGAGTGAGAGAGAAGTAATGGCCACATGGCCGGATAGAACAGCTGAGAATCTGCCCAGCTATAGTGACTAAGCTTTTATAAATAATAGCAAGTCTCCATGTTGTTATGCATCTGCTGGTGGGTCCAGAAAGCCCACAATAATAAGCAGCCCTCAAAGTACGAGCCTGAAGTAGCCAGGAAACATGTTAGAAATAATGTTGTCAGGGCAATAAACCCTATGTGTAAATCATTTTCAGCTGGCTTTTTGTTAACTTAAAATCTTTACTATAAGGACTGGAGAAAACTCAGGAGTAAAAAGCACACACTGTTCTTACAGAGGATCTGGCTTCAGTTCTCAGCACCACGTGAGGCAACTCACAGCACCTGTCATTCCACCTCCATGGCATCCAATGCTCTCTTCTGGACTCCAAAGATACCTGCACTCATGGGTACATACATACTCCATCACATACACATGTATACAGAATTAAAACAATAAAACTAAAACTTTTTTAAAAATCCAGATATTGGGGTCTGGAGAGATGGCTCAGCGGTTAAGAGCACTGGCTGCTCTTCCAGAAGGCCTGAGTTCAATTCCCAGCAACCACATGGTGGCTCATAACCATCTATAATGAGATCTGGAGCCCTTTTCTGGTCTGCAGACATACATGCAGGCCAAATAACATATACATAATAAATAAATAAAACTTAAAAAAGAAAAGTCCAGATATTACAATGTTGATTTCTTTAGTCGAGGTAAGCCTCAAACTAGTCTAAACAATATAAATTCATTTTTACGAAACAGTAAAAATTTGTACAGATCAACAATGTGTATTAGAATAAGCACTGATGTCTCATTCCATTACATAGTTTAATGGGAAGCACTCTGAAATGGCTTATAACTGACAGTAACCACCAGTGGAGCTTTGAACCAATGATGTAGTAACAGAGTTAGGCTCAGCAGAGTAAAGCGCTGTGTGGCCTTGTTGACCTGAAGAATTACACTCTTAATCTCTGAGAGATTCTGAAAGCTACTGTAACAAGAACTTTTCATTTTTCTACTTTTTTGTGCTAGGAATCAACCCCAGGGCCCCAAGAGTGCTAGGCAGGTACCTACAGCTAAACCATGCCTCCAGCCAGACTCCTTCCTTGATCATGAGTTTTACTAATAAAGAGTTTTGATACAATGACACACTCACTGTTAAGTACCTGGCTTACTGCTTGCTATGTGAAAGATCATCAACAATATTTCTAGGAACTCATTAGTGATGCTCAACTGAAGGGCTGGAGACTGGGCATACAGTATGTGTCCCCTCTGACACCCAATTGGTAAGAGCGAAAGAAGCATGGCCATCGGTGGGTGAGCACTAAGTCTAAGCCTACTACATTCATTCGCTGCCTTAACTTCAAGTCAAAAAGAAAAAAAATATGAAACAAGGCTGGTAATTTTACCATCTACCACTGAATGGCAATGCTGATTTTTAAAACCATCAGCTTCAAAATCAAAAGTAATGTGAAACTATTTTTTGGAAAGACAAAGATGTCCTCACATTCTTACTGCAATGAAGACTAAAGGTCTGTAAAAGTGCATATCAATTAAATAGCAGATACAAAGCAATTGGAATATACTATAGTTCAAAATCTCTTTAAACATTAGATTTTTTTAAAACAAGCTTTATAAAAGGGAACTTTAAAAAAAAGCTTTATATTGTGAGAGGCAATAACTTTCTTCTAACTGGAAAGATCTACCAGAATAAAATTATAAAAATGCTGCTGCATTTATTAAAATGAAAAATGAGGGCCATCAACTCCCAGAATTACCTTTTCCAGTACGACCATAAAAGGCCACTGCATGTTAACATGACACATGCTTGGGGTGGGTTTCTTTTTTTTTTTTTTTGGTTGTTGTTGTTAATTTTGTTCATTTCTACAAAGCCAGAAATGAATGGCTACAGAAATGCCTGGTTAACCTTCTTGCCTCTATATGCTTCTTAAAAGTGATGCTAGGGACTGAAATGCAAGGCCTCATGCATGCTAATCATATCTATACTCAATGACTGAACCATACCCTAAATTCTTTTTATACTGAACTTGGCATACAAACACTCATTGGTGGCTACAAAACATTGCTTTCTCCTATCAGCATTGTAATCCTGTATACGGAGCCCAAGTATAACAGAGCTGATGTGTGACTGTCAGGCAGTGGACATAGCTAGACATGCCAGGATCTCCTTCAAAACAGGAGCTGAGGCTGAAGCAGAGTGAATTGGTAGAACAAACCCAACTGCATGGTTAGAAAAAAGGGTGTGCATATTCATACCTGTTATTTTTGCAGCTTAAAACTGAACTTACAGACTAGTTTAATTGAGATAACTGGTGTTTAGAAGACGAATGGGGTGGGATGTCTAGAATAGTTTTTGTCTGGAGATGGTATAAAGGAAATATGGGGAGCACACACGCTCAATGGGGTGTGCTCTGACCTGCTATAATCAGCAGACCTCAAGTTCTTTAGCCAAGTACTGACCATCAAGAGAAGTAATCTTATTTGAAAAAAAAAAAGCATCCTCCAATTTACTTTAAGAATCTTTACTGCAGAGCTTTCTAGACGTGGATTGCTCAAACTTATCATGCTACCAATGTCCAGTGGCAAACCATCAAAGTCATAAAAACGGCAATAAATGTAAGCATTTAAAGGCACAGAAACACATCACTATACACTGCAAACACAACCTACAAAGCATTATGAACAACTGGATCCCACTCTTCAAGTTGGGCTGGAGAGTTGGCACAACAGTTCCGAGCACTGGCTGTTTTTCCAGAAGAGCCCGGTTCAATTCCCAGCAGCATACAATATCTACAACTCCAGCTCCAAGGGATCTGATGCCTTCTTCTTGCCTCCAGAAGCACCAGGCATGCACGTGGCACACAGACATATACATGCAAGCAAAATACCATATAAATAAAACAAAGAAACAACAAAGTCCTAAATTTTAAAAATGGAGCAGGTAGTCTGGGAAAATGGCTCAGGTGGTAGAGGTACTTGCTACCAAGCCTGACAGTCTGAGTTTGACTCCTGGACTCCATATGGTGTAGGGAAAGAACCAACTCCTGTACGTTGTCCCTTCACTGGCACATGTGCCCAGGGACACTTGTACACACATGTATACACACTAAATAAACATATATGAAAATTTAAATAATCCTTACATACAAAGAAACAAGAATATTTACATTATATCTTTAAATCAAAAGAAACCTGGAAGTATATACACCTGCTTATGTAGTGAGCTCACCATGCTTTCCTGCTTTTCCTCATCAGTAGTTACTAATTTTGTTTTTTTACGCATATTTGAATTTTATAACAGGGAAAATTACTAAAATGTTTAATATATATAAAATCTTGATAGTTAGGCATACCCACTGTATAGAATTGGCTGTAAAAGAAACAAAAGGTCTGCTTTACTCTGCACGTGAGGGCCATGGCGCAGCTCACGGTGTGCAGCAGGCACAACTCAGCACTAGGCAGAGGGGTCTTCCCATGGGAAGCTGCCACAAGACACTCACGGCTGTGTGAAGTCATGGGTGATGAAGTCAGAGCTCTTGAACAGCAGGAAGATGTCACTGAGGGCTTTACACTTCAGAGAACTGTTCATTGCTATCCAGTATGCATCCTAAACAATAAACAGGTATGAGTTAAGACACATCCCACGAGGGCAGCCCAGACACATAAATGAAAGCAAAAACACACAGCACCTCAAGGGTTTAAAGAAAACAGCTGAGCAAATTTTAGTAGAACTGTCAGATGTCAAATTACACTTCTAACAAAAACAGCATGACCAGTGTGTGCCAGACACTCAGTTATGCACACTAAACCAAGATGGTTCAGCAGGTAAAGGCACTTCCCACCAACCTTGACCACCTGAGTTCAATCCCTGGGTCACACATGGGAGAAGAAGAAAACTAAGCGCCACAAATTGTGTCCTGACCTCCAAGTGTGCATGCACAAGTACATACCCAAAACAAACAAGTGTAATGTTTTAAAAAGAAGTGGAGTTCTGCACACTCAGATATAGGAAGATCCACACATTTCAGCCCAGGGCCAAAAACTTTCCAATGTTTGTCACATGAGGATGGAAGGAGGGAGGCTAGGTGGTAGTGGTGCACACCTCTAATCCAGCACTCAGGAGGCAGAGGCAGGTGGATCTCTGTGAGTTCAAGGCTAGCCTGGTCTACAGAGTGAGCTCCAGGACAGGCAGGGCTGTTAGACAGAGAAACCCTGTTTCGAAAAAAAAAAAAGATGGAGGGTTAATGAAGTAACACATATCAGCTAAAAGATTTAAGTGGTAAAGAAACAGCAGCTCTCTGACATAAAAGCAGTTATTTAGAAAAGCAGTCATTACTGCTCCTAGAGGCATTGCAGATGTGACTGCTATGTCACATGTGCATCAGTAGGTGGCAGAGAGGAGAGAGGCTAGGTCTACATTCAGTGTTCTGACCTATGATCATCTGAAAGAATAGTAGCCTAGCATTCCTGGGGTGGGGGAGGGAAGCAAGCTGGATACCAACCAACACCACTTTGGTGCCATGGGATAACCTGTGATGACTACCAAACCAATTCCAGGCAAGCACCAGATGGGCTCCCAGGACAGGAAACAAACTAGAAACTAGAGAAATTCTGCCTGGCCCTGGATGTGGAAGTTGTGGGTGAGCCAGCACTGAGGGAGTGAGTGTGGGAGAGCCAGTCCTGCCTTCGGTCTGCTATGTGGTGGTGTTGGCTAGGGAGAGATGCCCTTCCCTCCCTTCCTTTTTGCCCTCACCACCATTGGCCGACAGGAGATCTGGACCAGAATGGGTCACAAGAGCAGGAGAGCTGTCCTTGCCCCTCACATGCTACAGCACTGGGGAGAGCAGGCCCTGCACCTTTCCATAGTAGAACTGGCCATACAAGTGGGGGTTGCAGGTCCAGATCCAGGGCTTTGAGTTGGCCCACCCCAACATCTACCCCATGGATGAATGCTGGAGTGCAAGAAGAGGTCAGTTCCACAACCCAAGACTGCAGGATCTCCATGATACAGGACAGTTACAGCATATCTGAGAAGAGTTCCAGTGAGGTTCCAGTACTGACAGAGTAGCAGAAACCAAGGACCTTGCACCAGACCAAGGAGTCATTATAATTAACATTTGTAAGCAGAATGTGTGGACAAAGGGGAATATTGTGGGACATACTGAGATACACTGCAGCTTCCACAATGAGCTGTTATTTTTTCTGTTGGGACAGATTGCAAGGGTGGGTCTGGGGTGAGGTGGGAGATGGGAAGGAACAGGATACATGATGTGAAATTCATAAAATAAAAATTTTTTCAATAAATTTTTTTTAAAAAGGCAGTCATTAATGAAAGCAGTCATTTCCATCCTTCCTGTTTGGGGAGACTGAGAAACACCTGAATTTAGATGCTCAGGACAGTGAAGACCCTGTTTACCTGGATCAGAAAGGAAGAACATGATACGGTTGCAACCACTCAAGCTAAAATAGTGGCTGCGCTGGCTATGTGGACACAAAGAACAGGCTCAGTGCAGTGTGACTCAGTCACACTTTTATAGACAGACTACACACGGGGTAAAGTACACATTGAAAACCACCGATAAAATACCAAAACCATCAGTTATCCACACAGCACAGAAAAAAGCACTCCCAGACACAAGTCACTCAATAAACAAATGAACAAGTGACTGAGGAATTTACAAACAAAAATATTCTTCCTATCTTTAGTGGAAAAGAAAATGTAAAGCATTATTCATATAGAGATAAAAAGTTGACTGAGAAACTAAAAATGAACTATAAAACTTCTACATGACAACATCTTTATAATTACTCCCAATGAAAAAGACAATAAACCTCTGGTTAAAGAAAATATACCCAATGTCGTAGTTAATTCCACTAAAATATCAGTATATACACAGCATATCACACAGCTGAATTAAAAGAGAATGCAACCATCAATTCCAAGGAAGGTAAAACATGGAATAAGGAAAGGTTAGTAATCATAGCAGTACATATTGGGTGAGTTCATAGTGTTTGCAAAATGAAAGTCACTGGAAATACTGAACACTTGAGAAATTAACCCCCCAAAAGTGATTTCCTACACTTCTTGCTACTGTGCACAAGCTCGTGTGTGTGTGCGAACTGATGCAAAGGTCAGAGAACAACTTTCAAGAATCAGTTTTCTCCTTTCATGTGGGTCCCCAGGATTAAACTCAGGTCATCGGGCTAGGTGGCAGGTACTTTTACCCACTTAGCTATCTCTCTGGTCCAGCATATTTATTAGACCTTAAAATAGAGAAAATCTTGCTCAACTGGGTTGGTGAAGTTTTTAAAAATGCAGACTATGACCATACCCAGAATTCAACTGGTAATACAAGAGGTCACACTGTGTGCTGGCAGAATATATAGTATTTCACAGAAAGTACACGCAGCAAAATCAAAAGAATAAAACAACAGGGGGGAAATATAATAAACTCAACAGTATTTTTCCTGAAATTAGGAATATAATAAGATCCTCCATGGGTATACAAAATGAAATAAAGAAGAAAACAAACACTATTCCAATGATGAGATTTCCTTATGCGCTCCTACCCTTGGGGCACTCCAGTTAAGCTTAGGGAAGACACTCCCCCCCAGCGAATTGATAGCTTCCTGGACTTGAGTGTTGAACTCAGGAAACTCTGGTGCCTATAGAGACAGAGAGCAAACCATGAGCAAGTCAACATCATTAGTATAGACACAGAAAACATAATCAATATCTCAATGTTGTAGTCAGGGTGTTAAAAACAGGATTATTTAGAATACGATTATTCTTATTCTTTCACTCGATTAAATAAAATCATAAAAGAAATAATATATATCAGAAAGAGAAATAAAATGCCCAACTTCTTAAATGGTACTTTCCAATCACTCAAACGTCAAATCTCTGAAAACACAGATCTCACCAAGTACAAATCAATGGTTCTTTCTGAATACTTACATAACGCCAGCATCTAAGGCCAAGTGTGACGGCATATGCCCTGTAATCCCACCACTCAGCAAGCAGAGGCAGGAATTAGGAACTCAAGACCATCCTTGCCTATATAGCAAGCTCATGGCCAATTGGAGCTACATGAGACTCTGTTTCTTAAGGGGCTGGGGATAAGGGAAGTGGATAAATGTGCTTTGCACAGCAAGCATGAGGACCCAGTTTAAACACTCAGTACAAAAGCCAGACATGACTGCCCACGTCTGTAACCTGAGACAAGCAGATAGCAAGAACTCACTGGCCAGCCAGCCTAAGTGAAATGGCAAGGCCCAAATTTGTTGAGATCCTTTTAAAACAATGAGATAAAGAACAGAGGATGACAGTATCTTCCTCTGGCCTCTGAAAACATGGCATGGACACACACACACACACACACACACACACACACACACACACACACACACACGAGAGCTAGTATTTTTCAAGAGAAGAGATGAGGATGGAAAATTGCCTGTACATACCCCCCAGTTCTCAGAAATAATACCCCATACTTAAAGGGCCATTTATAGGAAAGGTTCAATGAAGATGAAATATATATCATGTAATAAATTATACCTAAACTCTACTATGTATACATAAGTTTTATACTTTTGGTTGTGAGCCTAGCCTTTTTAACGGCTGAGCCATCTCTCCAGCCCATAAGTTTTAATACAAAGAAAGAAAAGTCCAAAATAGTATGTGGGTAACTTAAAATGTCCTTTTCTTTTTGGTTGAGTTAGAAACAGACATTTTTGAATAAAAAGTAATTCAAACAGTCTAGTGTTTGCTTCAACCAGGAAGTGGCAGGAATACTACTGTTCAACAGGAAGACATGTTTGATTATCAACAGACCCTACTTTAGGCTTTAAGTAAATATCAAGGGGCTGGAAATGGGACTTTCTGGGGAGCCAGAACACAAGGACATTAACAAGGTGCCTGGCACTACCTGACTGCATTAGTCTCTAGCCCTACTGAGCAACTGCGGCTTCTGGAAAAAAAACCTAATCAAACTTCACAGTAGAAAAATATTCTGGCAAGGTCTGAAATTACCTATACACTACAAAACCCAAATGGCTCCTGTAAACTCTCAAGATCTAGCTCAGTGAAGAGAAGAAAAAACTAAGAAGATTTTCTTAAAAAAAAAAAAAGACCAAAAAGTAAGTTCTTTAAAAATGAAGTATATCTCCCAATTAGAAACAACTCACTGGCTGATCTGTAGGTTAAGACTTGACCGTTGGCCTGTGCATGCCAGGCCAGCACTGCAGCACTGACATACACTCTCAGGCAAGACACTAACCTGTAGGCTGGTTAACAACAACCTCTTGCATTATTTGACACACTGACCCATATCTCTCTTCCACTAGACTACCACCTACTCAGTTTAGGAAGTCAACCATGAAGACAACGCTCAGTGAACAACTGAATTAGGGGTCCTGGTTCCCATTTGCCTCTCCCCTCAAAAAGATGTATGATTTGTGTCATGCAAATTACTTCCTCCTAATCACCAGAAGTTGCTGATCTGGCTGTCCTAGAGTTCTGTCAATAAAAGCCACTTATCTATATACCTGCAGTAGTTTCCATAAGAGATACAATTGGGACAGCAGAGATGGTTCAGTGGTTAAGAGCACTGGTGGCTTTTCCCCAGAGGACCTGGGTTTGATTCCCAGCACCCACACAGCAGCTCACAACTGTCTGTAACTTCAATTCCAGGAGATTCTATGCCTTCTTCTGGCCTATACAGGTATCAGGCATGAATGTGATACATAGACATACATGCAGGTCAAACACCCATATACATAAAATTTAAAATACTAAATGTAAGAGACAGAGTTACAAAGACAAAATAATTCCATTTCCCTACCCCAACAAAGCACTGCAGGGAGGACTGCTGTATTTCAACATTTTGCTCTGGGTTTGCATTGTTGAGGACTGACTTCAGGGCTGTGTGCACTTTACACAATATGTAAAAACAAACAAACAAAAAAAATCTTGGGGATTTTTTATTTGTTTTGTTTCATTTCTTGAGACAGGTTTTCATGTAGCCCAGGCTGGCTTCAAACTCACTATGTAGCCAAACTGGCCTCGAACTCTTGACCCTCCCTGGCTACTTCCTTATTACTGGGATCACTGCCCTGCACCACTGCACCCAAATCTATTTGTTACATTTTAACAGATGTGACTGTTTCTCTCAAGTTCCCCAAATCATTCAACTTTATGAAATACCACACCATGAATCCTACAGAAAAATTAAAATTATAAAAAGTTTACATATAGCACCCCATTATGTGATTTTTCACTATGTTTGAACTAGGAACAACTTGGTAAAATATAGCTAACTCATAATGATGAGAATGAAATCCTATGAGTATCCTGTCTGACAGAGATTCAGTTGTCATTTCTCCCATCTCAGAGGGTGACATATTCAATCAATACCTGTGATCATTATGTCTTTTCTTTACATTCCTTTTTAACTAGTTTTAGTACCTGTTTGGTTCCTCCTGGAGCTAAAAGTAAAATCTTTAAAATATGTTAAAGAGCTTCGTATCTGCATAGGAGTCATATTTCACACTCTGAAAACTACCTATAAACAGACTGCACTAATATTACTGTTTCAGGCTCATAGCTCAATTAGTCGGCTTTGAGCGTGGACACCAGTCAGTTTTCTAGGAAAACATTCTATTGTGAGTGGGATAAAACTCCACTTTCATTTGATACCCCTAGACTTTCTGAGATCTCTCCAGCTGCTTTCTAACCTCAATCCTTACCACATTCATTCAGAAAGGGAAGGTTTCTTTTACTCCCCCTTTTTTTTTTCTTCTGTTTCTTTCCTTCTTTTTGCGGTCTTGTTTTTAAAAACCACAAAGTGGGGGGAGAGTGGGGGAGGGGAGGGAGTGAGACTGGGGGAAGGGGAGGGAAAACTGTACTCTAGATGTAATATATAAGAGAAGAATAAAAATTTTTAAGAATAACCACAAAATGTATACAAAAGTTACATTTATTCATGTTCCTAGATGGCTTACTTAAACCTTTTTGGGTTCTTGTTTTACTTTACTTTTTTTTTTCAGTCAAACAAAGCTAACTAAATTTTTAGCTGTATCTCTCTCTCTTTTTTCTTCCTTTTTTTTTTTTTCAAGACAAAGTTTCTCTGTGTAGCCCTGACTGTCTTGGAACTCACTCTATAGACCTGGCTGGCTTCAAATTCAGGGACTGCCTGCCTCTGCCTCCTGAGTGCTGGGATTATTGGTGTGTGTCACCAAGGCCAGGCTTTTCTGTATATTTCTTAAAAGAAAAAAACACTACTGAGAGGAATGAAGACCCTGACCATCATTATAAAACTGGTGTATACTCTTCTACATTCATGACTTTAACTCTACAGTATGCATACTTGTCCATAAATATGGAATTCTAAGAATTTTATAAAACATTATCACTTGCTATGAACACTTGTATTTTTTTAAGATTTTATTTTTGTTTTGTGTGTGACTGTTTTCCCTGCATGTATGTATATACCAAAAGAAGGCACCAGATTCCCTGGAGTTACGGATACCTATGTGGTTATACCCATGGGACTATAAACTGCCACATGGGTCCTAGAAACCAAACATAGGTTCTCTGGAAATGCAGCCAGTGTCTGGAAAGCTGAGCTATATCTCCAGTCCCTATGCACACTTTTAACAAGCTGATTTGGGGGAAGGGCATTCAGATGAACCCAAATTGCATTGTCTTTAAGCTTTATTTCCAAATTACAAGTTTACCAAGGTGCTTTTGAAATCTTGGTTATTATTTCCCTCTTTGTTTTTTAAACAAGGCCTAGGTTTTTAGCCCAAGAGGGCTTCCAGATTTCAATCCACACACCTGAGCCTCCTGAGGGCTAGGATTATTATATACACATGACTCCTATTCTCTCCTTCCCACCCTCCCTCCCTCCTTCCCTCCCTCTCTCCCCTCTTTGGGGAGGTGTGTTCCTCATCTGATGGCGTTTTACTTATACTAGAGAATGACTGACCTTGAGTTTTCCTTCCCTGGATCAGGCTTCAGTGTCTCCTGGCCTAGGAGTTCTCCATCCTGAGTGCTCCTGTCACCCATGTCCACTAGCTTCCATCTGGGGACCCTAATTACTTCAATGTTCACTAGCTTTTAATCTTAAAATGATGTCAGACTTCCAGAAACGTAAGCTTGACAAGAATGCTTCCATATGACATACACACGGATTCTCTCCTCCTTTTACCCCATTTGCTTTCATTGTCCCCCAAACCCTATTCTCTATGCATGTCTGTTTACTTATATTTATGTCATGTAACAAATTCTTTTCCCATGCTGCTTTAGACCACACTGCAATCACTAAGTCCCTTTACCCCTAAATATGCATGTGTGTTTCCTAAAGAGCTGTTTAAACGTTTTTATAAGAGTAAAATGATCCCAATCAAGAGGCTTACAGAAGCAGAATACAACTGCTAATCTCTAGATCGTCGTGAAGCAAGCCCACCATTCTAACAGTCTTATTTTACAGCAAAAGAAAAGCAGAACCGTTTCCTTACTAGACTCCAGTCCAGACCATACACTGTACTCAGGTGTCACATTTCATTGACCTCCTATGATCTCTAACAGGTCCTCTCTCTATGGTACTTATGGTTCATGACCTTGATGTTTTTAAAGAGCATACAGAGAGCTGGTTTCTGGGATCTGTCATGTTCCCATCATTCTCTTTCATTTCCTTAGTTTCTGGCACAGCAAGCTATTGTGGGCCCATTTCACTTTCCCAACTTCAGTCCTGGATTTCTCTAAGAAGTTTTAGTTTAGTGGAGGATGGTATTCAGAAGCCAGCATAAAGCCATGAAGGATAGGCCCTGCTACCATGATGAATGCCACTGATTCTATACTTTCTCAGTACACAGGAGTGTGGGAAACACACACACACACACACACACACACACACACACACACACACACACA
>CAJQZJ010009351.1:3683047-3704880 GCA_907164525.1 Lophiomys imhausi | reverse complement strand
ACACACACACACACACACACACACACACACACACACACACACACACACACAGAGAGTTAGTTCTGATTTTAAAAGACATATCTGTCTGTCTGGTGTATGAGTTTATGTGCAATGTGTGTGTGTGCAGTGCCCACAGAGGCCAGAAGTCATATAGCATGAAATCACCTGGAGCTGGAGTTACAGGTGGTTCTGAGTCATCTAATACAGATGCTGGGAACTGAACCAGGAATTCTGTTTATGGTAAGCTTTTCTGCCCAATTGAGCTATCTCTCCAGTTCCCACTGTTCTGATTTTAAAGTTTGTGTCTCTCCAAAATTCACGTCAAACCTTAATCCCAACCATAGTGATATTAGAAGGTATGATGCTTAGAAGTTAAGTCATAAGGGGCTATAACTTCATGAATAGAGCTAACAGCCTCATAAAGACATCAGAGAGCCTTCTGGCTCTTCAGCTTGCCTCTCTCCTTTAGCACGGTCTTATACAGATAAGGTGCCATCTTAAAGCAGGGATAACCTCTTCCCAGACACTACGTGTATTTTGTTCTTGGATTGCTTATGGGAAATAAATTCCTATTATTTCTAAATTGCTCAGTCTAGGAATGGGATACATGTGACATGAAAACAGAAAAGGGAGCTATCTGAGAAGAATGGGAGCACCAAGGAGAGGGGAGAAGACAATGGAAAAATGAAGAAGAGCAAAGTGTGACACTATACATGTATGGAGATGTCATGGTATCATACATTTCTTTATATGTTAACCAAGAAACTAAATTTAAAAACAATGCACTGGGGAGATAGCTCAGTAGGTAAAGTACTTGCTTTTCATGAGTGGATCCCCAGCATCTACATAAAAACTCAAGGCCACATTATGGTGCCACTGCTAGAGATGGAATAGGAAGAAATCTGGGGTTCGCTGGCCAGCCTAGCCTATTGGCAAGCTTCAGGCCAATGGCAGAGTCTGTCTCAAAGGAAGTAGATGATACTGAATAATGATACCCAAGGTTTCTAGATTAAACATGCATATAGACATGTGTGCATGCCCACTTATATGCATGTGCACCTGCACACACATACATAATAAATAAGTATCAACAAATAAGTTATCTAATATACTTTGTTACAGCAGCAAGAACAGTTACATATATATCTACCCATCTACATTATCCAAATGTGATTATCATATACTAATCACCCTCATCCTCTTTAAGAGCCAGGTCTAATGTGATCCCATGCCCATGAGTATATACACAGTACAAAGTAAGTGAATAATAATAATAAAAAAGAGAACATAAAGTTGTGAATGGGGATGGGGGGGGTTTGAGAAGTAGGGGGAGGAGTAGTAATAAATATGATCAAAATACACTGCATGAAGGTATGAAATTCTCAAAAGAATTCAAAAAACATATTTTAAAAACCCTGGCCACCTCTTGCTTCCATTTAAGCATTTCTGGATGCTCTCAGTTAACTGTTTTCTTATCTGACATCCTTGCCACATATCTCTTGCCCTAAGTCATCCTCCTCCCTGGTTTACAAAACCTCGGATGGCACAAATCATCATCAAACATCCACCTTTGTCCCACAGAGCCCAAATTAGGGGCCTGAGTATGACAGAATCTCACTCAACTGACTGGGATTTTCACATGTAAGAGTGATATGCATGGCATCTGGAGTAAACAAGACATAAATTTCCCATCTCTGTATCTGTTGGCATGGTGACTGAAGAAAATAAAACCACTTTTAGACATCTCCACATTTTTTTATGTATCCTTGAAATTATCTCTCTTCAATCAAAATAAACAGAAGTTATCTTGGAGTTGTACTTCAGTCTCACTTGAAAGGAATAACATTATGCCATTTAAATATCCCTGAATAAGTAAATAGTGATTTTTCACTTTAACTCCCACTTATCTGTGAACCTCAGAGTTAGTATTTGACTTGATTCTATCTTTCAGAGTCTAGCAGAAACAAAGAGAGCATCTAATATGTTCTTTTGATATTCTTTTGTAAGCCAAGGGAGAAAGAGGGCCAACTATGCTTGCCTGTTATAAACAATGACTTACATTGTTTTTACAATTAGTAAGTGATAACCCACAGCGAGCAAGATATCCCAAGGCGAGCACATCAAACCTAGAGGTAGGCACTTAAGCCTTGAGGCTCACTCTTGTGCAACAGTGTGTGGCTGCCCCATACTGGTGTGACTTTGCTCTTACCGTAAGGGTGGCTGTGCTCTCATCATCGGACCACTGCATAGACAAGAAGACAGAAAGAAAATATTCAATTTAAATACTATATTGGGATAACAAAGGCAGTGTGCTATCTAAAAATGACACACAGAAGAGCTCTTTGATCGCATATGAGGAGGTGATTCAGTAGGTAAAAGCACTTGTTACTCAAGCATGAGGACCTGAGTTCTAATCCTCACTACCCATGTAAAAATCCTGGAACCTGGGAATTGGAGTGGGGCTGAGGGTATCCCTGTATCCTGGGTCTTGCTGGCTGGCCAGTGCTAGCCTAGCTGAAAGACTGTGAGGCCCAGGCTCAGCAAGAGAATGTCTCAAGGAAGTGAGAGGGAAAGTGATAAAGCAGGATCCTGGCTGCTCTTCTCTGGCCTCTACATGCATGTGCACGGGGCATATACAGAGGTATGCACATACTCACGCTTCACACACATACACCAGGTATGTGTGCATATATGTGTGTGTGTGTGTATACATATATATGTATATATATATATGTATATACACACATATATATCTGACATAGCTATGTCAAAGTAAGATTTTCATGCAATAAAACAAAAGGTAAGATTTGTCGAAAGGATTTCAGAGATTGCTTAATGAAAACAGATACCACGCAGAGCATTCTCTACTGACCTGTGTCTCCGATGCTTCATCATCACTGTGTGCCTGGGAGCATGCCGGCGGATCTTCCCTAAGAAAAGATAAAGTAAAACTTATGTGAGAAAAAGACTTTGGTGCCATGAAGTCATAATTTCAAATGTACCAAATTAACTAAATAAATAAACAAATAAATAAATAAAGGCAAAAAAAATAGCTTTAGGAGGGAAGAGTAATATAAAGAGAGTATACTGCCAGTAAGAGATGGCAGAATAAAAAAAAATTCTGCTTGCTCAGAAATCACTCAAAACAGCAAGAAAACCTAAATTCCATCTCTACCAATACTGTAAGAATCATACTGCCAGGCGGTGGTGGTGCACACCTTTAATCCCAGCACTCGGGAGGCAGAGGCAGGTGGATCTCTGTGACTTGGAGGCCAACCTGGTCTACAAAGAGAGTCCCGGACAGCCAGGACTGTTACACAGAGAAACCCTGTCTCGAAAAACCAAAAAAAGAAAAAAAGAATCATCCACAACTTTGATCCAAATATTTGGGAAAGTGGTAGCAAAGACAGGGAAGATCAGAAAAGATGAGGACAGACGCACAAAGGAAATGGACAGTTATCTACCCAGCTAATGGAACAGCTGGGGGACAAAACCAAGTCCTTTTTTCGTACAAGGAAAACTGAGTATGTGTGATGGGGTCGAAGACTTCTTGATCTACACTGGATTACACAAGGAAGCAAGTGACAAGAGGGATGGAACGACAAGAGGACGCAGACAGGCAGGCCTATAACCTTTCCTCGAATTTCTGTGCAGGGATATTCTGCCTTTCCTCGCATCACATTCCAGAATTTACTTCCCCATCCCTTTAATTTAAGCTAGCTTCAAGACTCATTCTGGCCCACAGAATTTTCTTTTTTTTTTAATTTATTTTTTATTTCTTCAAGTTACATCTCAATCACAATCCCCTCCCTACTCCCCCCTCCAGTCCCACCCTTCCACCCTCTTCCCCCTCAACCCCCCATCCTCTACCCTTTTTTTTTTTTAGTTTAAGGTATATCTTTTTCCCCTCAACAGCTCCCCCTTTCAGTCCAACAAATGGTTCTTTCTCTTATAACAATAAATACTATACAAAACAACAGAAATAAATAGGCCACAATTATGAGAGTTATATGGCTTAGCACACATTCCCAATGTCCAGTCCATATGTATTTGGCACCTGACTTTAACATTCTACTATCTAACCATCTCCATGCGTTTAAAGTTCTATATCTAACTCAGCTTTCATACTAACTTGCATCACAATTTTAAAAACATCTTCTTAGATCCAGAACGCCCTCTTGATTCCTAAACGACTCAAAATTTAACTATGAGACTCTAGCTATCTATTCTTCAACCACCTCAGAGATCTGAGAGGGATAAATATATCTGATTATATAGGAAGTGCAGGGCCCACTGTGGCCCACAGAATTTATCCTAAAGCAATACTGTCTGATTCTTCACTGAGCCACCAGAAGTCCTTACAGCTTTCCTCACACCCTTTTGGAACATTTTCACTGCTCTGTGAAAAAGCTAGGGCTAGCCTTATTGAGGATAAGGAGCTCCATATGTAAAAGGAGCAAGATACAGTACTGCCAGAGCTACACAAAGAAAACACTGCCTTGAAAACCAAAAAGAAAAAAAAAAAAAACAGGAGTATTAATGCTAAGAAGCCAGAAATACAATCCAACAATCTAAACTAAAAATCCAGCAGGCAATAATGAAGTCAAATTAAAGATGGGCCATACATCTGTAATCTCAGCAAATCAAGATACTGAGGAAACATACAGCCTACCTGGGCAGCCTAATGAAACCATGTTTCAAAAACTCAGTAAAAAGTAAATAAAGCTCACTATGTTTCAAAAACTCAGTAAAAAGTAAATAAAGCTCACGTTACTGTCACTGAGAAAATACACCACTCTAATTGCAAGTATAAGGTGCACTCCACAAATGCTTGTCATGTGAGGTGTCAGGTGCTGCTATTTTAAGAGCTGATGTGGGGAAAACTGGCCAACGCTCCTGCTCATTCATGGCTCATCAACGCTCAGTCTGCATTCATGTAGGAAATGCTGGAAATAAGCATCACCCCAAAAAAGCAGCAGCTGAGGGATGGATGACACCAGTGGCGGTTGAGGTTCAGCCACTGCAGAAAGAAGGTGAGAGAGGACCTTTAAGTGATCCGGCTTCTCAGCAGAGATATGAATGAAAACAGAGGAACACCCAAACAGCTTCTAGAGGTCAGAGGGACTGCAGTGAATTGTCTCTGAAGAACAAAACGTTGATAGAGTTGGTGTGATGCTGCACACCTGTAAATCTCAGCACGAAGAATGACCAGGTGAACTAACGCTGGAAGCCATCCTGGCATACGTGGTAAACGTCAGGCCAGTGTGGGAATGACACAAAACTGTCTCAAAAACTAATCAAGGAACCAACGAGGTAGCTCAGGAGTAAAAGTACTTGTTGTGCAACCATGAAAACCTAAACGCAAATCTCTAGGACTTGCTTATTTGCTTCTTTATTTTGAAATAGGCTCTCACTATGTAGTATAGGCTGGTCTGGAATTTGCTGTGTAGAACAGGCTGGCCTTGAACTCAAAAAGATCCATCTACCTCTACTTCCTGAGTGAAGAGGATGGTATACCCAGGCTAATGTATTTATTCATGTAAAAATATTGAAATGTAATCAGTACAGTTTCTTTATGATTATAAAGAATTGTTCACTGGCCTAGACAGGAAGCCATCGAAGAGAATTCTGAAAAAGTATAATAAGGATGCTGAAGTTAGCTCTCCATAACTGATGGCGTCTGGAGGGTGCAGACTCGGTTCTATTTAGGGGCAGGCCACTGAGAGTTTGACTATGCTGCAGTGAGTTATAGATAACACAAACTGGACTTGGCTTTCTTTCTCGTATTTTTTCTTAGGAGGGAGAACATAAGTGTGGGAAGGCAGACACAGAAGGACTGGAAAGTGAGTGTGATCGGGATACATGATGTGAAGTTCCCAGAAAATCAATAAAAATGCTATGTTGGAAAAAAAAAAAGAATTGTTTTCTGTTATACTTTACCTTCCTGAAACCACCAAAGTCCCATCATCCAGTAAATAGTCTTTCACATTCTGAGGAAGTGGGAGGATGACACTGAAAAAAAAAAAACCAAAAAAGGTATCATTTAGAAAGACTAGCCACAGTGGCAAGGAAAGATTCCACATGACTCATTTTATAATTATTTGTAAAAATAAAAAAGCATTTACATCATCTAATTTTAACATAAAATTGAGCTAAAACCAGGAAGTAGCATAATAAGAATACACACTGGGGTTCACACAATTACCACAGTAGTTCCAACAGTAAAATAAGGAAACAAAAGACCACCAAATCTAGACAGAGAACCAGACAGAAATCACAAGTGGTCACAGGACTAAGAATGAGTAAGTGTGGGATCCTCACTTCTGAACGTGACATCAACTCACTCCCAAGGCTCAGGGTACATCGTGAGTAGAAAAAAAATGTAAGAGTCAGAGAAGAAGGAAAAGCGCTGTGTAATGCGGTTCTCTGGACATGACATGGCACTGCACTCACTCCCAGTAGCTGTGGTTACCAGCAAAAGATCAAGCCAGCCAGAATTCTAGCATAAGTAGGGGAGGAGCTCTGAGCCCCATTCCTAGCTGAGAGCTGTTGACAACTGATGGTTGCTGTTGGAAGGAGTCATTTTTCTTAGGTGATGTGGATACTGGAAGATTTCCCATGCTTCAGTGGATGGCCCTACCCCCATGCACATACACACATCACTAAGTTGGAAGGTGAACTGTGTTACTTAGGCCTGAGAGAAGTAGATATATTTATTCTTCTCAGGTTTCTGATGTGGTTGAAGACTAGATAGCTATAGTCCCATAGTTACATTTTGAGTTGTTTAGGAATTAAGAGGGTGTTCTGGATCTAAGAAAATGTTTTTAAAATTGTGATGAAAGTTAGGATGGAAGCTAAGTTGGATATAATCTTTAAACTCATGGAGATGGTTGCATAGTAGAATGTTAAAGTTAGTTGCCAAATACGTATGGACTGGGCATTGGGAATGTATGGTAAGTCTTATAATTCTCATAATTGTGGTCTAATTATTATTTGTTTTGTATTGTATTTATTGTTATAAGAGAAGAGCCATTTGTTGGACTGAAAGGGGGAGCTGTTAGGGGGAAAAGATATACCTTAAACTTAAAAAAAAAAAGGAAGCGAATGGGGGGGTGAGGGGAAGAGGGTGGGAGGGTGGGACTGGAGGGGGAGTAGGGAGGGGAAGAGGGTGGGAGGGTGGGACTGGAGGGGGGAGTAGGGAGGGGACTGTGATTGAGATGTAACTTGAAGAAATAAAAAAATAATAAAAATATTTACATAATCAGCTCTCAACCAAAGATAATAAACACAAAATAATAATGCTAAGACAATAGCCAGAGTGTGTATTTTCAGGACTGAGGTAGACAGTGCCTGCCATATGACTCCACTTGTTGTCTGGACTGTAGAAGGGGTGTCCTGCACTGTCAGGCGCTGGTGATATCACCACTGAATTAAACAGAGAAAATGGTTTCACACAGAATACATGCTTTCAGGCTGGGTGGATGAGATGGGTTAGTGGGTAAAGGTACCAGCCACCAGTTCTGATGACTTACTTGAGGTTCAATCCCCAGGGCTCACATGGTGGAAGGAGAAAACACACTCCTGCAAGTTGTTCTGTAACCTCCACATGACCAACATGTACACACAGGCACACATACACACTAAATAAATGGTTTTTTGTTTTGTTTTGTTTTTTGAGACAGGGTTTCTCTATGTATTTCTGGCTGTCCTGGACTCAGTTTGTAGACCAGGCTAGCCTTGAGCACATAGCAATCCGACTGTCTCTGCCTCCCTAGTGCTGGGATTAAAAGCGTGAGCCATAATGCCCGACAATTACAGACAGCTGTCAATTCCATATGGATTCCAGGATTTGAACCTGGGTCCTTTGGAAGAGCAGCCAGTGCTCTTAACTGCTGGGCCATCTCTCCAGCCCATAAATAAATGTACTAAGGGTAGTTTTAGGCACCACAGATTAGTCATTAGTCTAATGATGCCAGAAAAATCTCACTTTCTGGTTTATTTCCTTTTCACTATCATCTTCATATATGTGGCATGCATTTTAAGTGAATTAAAATAATTTGCTTCAATGAGACTGTTTTAAATCCAAAAAGTAACAAGCAACATTTCTGTGTGTTTTTACTATGTACTAGAAAGAGTGGCAGGATTTTAAGTTATTTTATCTTATGCAAAGCTCATGGCAATCATATTACTTTCTGGGCTTTCCAAATGAAGTTTAGGGAGATTAAGTAATTTGCTGAAGATGCTCATAGAACCAGAATTCAAGTCAGACAGAGGGCTCTAACTCTAGAGTCTAATTCTTAATCTCTGTATGCTTATTCTGTTTAAGGCAAAGAATCACTATGCCAGAGGTTACATGCAGTAACCTGAGCAGACAGTTACCCAGAAACCAAAGGACAGTTTTTAAGAATTTCCAGTGCAGGTCTGGGAATGGTAGTGCACGCCTGTAACCCCAGCACTTGGGAGGCTGAGGTAGGAAGGTCACCAGTTCAAGAACAACCAGACTCTCTTAAAAAGACAGACAAAATGAACAAAAGGATTTTTATCACAAAAATGAATGACAAGTTCACAAGTGAACCATCTGTCACACCAACACCAAAGAAATAACCCAAGCATCATTTCAGGCCCACAGTCTATTTTGAATTATGTAAGTTAACCAAGGGCTGGAGTATCAACTAAGAAAGGTAAAATAGGAATTACTGCTTCAGTAACAGCTCTTCCTTTTGTTTTGGTGTGTTGTTACTGGCCATCTTCAAATGCAAGAATTATCTTCTTTTGTGTTACTATAATTTCCATTAAATATGTATAGCTAGAAACAGATTCTGTTTTGAATAGCAAGATGGAAATGTCTTTTGAGTAGCCTGCAAATGCTCTTCCAAGCCTTCAAAATTCCAAAAAAAAAAGGCGGACAGAATGAGAAGGGAAGGATAGTTAATGTCCAAATAAATGGCAGGCTAAGTAGGCCTAAAGGAGAAGTGAGTAAAGTGTAGAAAATCCTCCCTACCGTGGATACCCAAGGCCTATCCCTGTCAGTGGATGAAAGTCTCGCCTACATCCTTCAGATTTTATGATAGCTTTTGAATGGCTGGGGATTGTCTCCTGGCTGCCTTGCATTTGAATGATAGGATAAAGGACGCAACAATTCACCATTGGCATTCTGCAAACCTGGATAGACTCCTTGTTCTAGGCTTGAGAACAAATACGATCCCATTCTCTTTCTAGCTTCTTCTCAGAACACAATGGACGACCATCAGTAGCAATGTAACCATCTATCGCTTCCTATAGAAGCTTCAGCTTCAACAACAAACTTGGGTCTTTATTACTGCCTTCATTTTACAGTGACGGAACTCAACTGTCACCAGACGGGTTTGTCGGTCAGTGGCAAGACGGTCTATCCAATTTTGTTTTGTTTCTAGCCTTCGCTTCTGGCAACTCCAAAAGTAGCTATCTCAATATACCCTGCCTAAGATCCTCACTGCTTTCCAATCTCCGTTGACACGCTCCTTGATTCGGAACTGGAAGCATGGCAAATTCTGATCTACTTCGTTAATCTTGCCACCTCAAATCCAAAAGGGAGTCCACAGCTCGGTATCTTCGCTCCCACTGAGTCGTTAGAAGGCCTGCATTTTTGCCTAGTTTTCTGGAGGGGGTGGGATTTGCCCAAACATCGCAGTTCGCCTCTGGGTAGTTTACCTCTTGATGGTAAGGCTTCGGAAGAGCGGATACCACGAGGAGAACTGACAGTTACTAACATGCTCCTTCTTCATCCTCCAGCTGCCGCGTCAGTCGCTGCCTTTCCCCTCTCCCGCGAGCACGCTCCCGGAACCCCGCGCATCACTTCCGGAAGTGTCCACCAAACTGTTTTGTTGAAGGGACTCTTCCGGTCCGTAAAAGTCAGGAGGCGCTAGAAGCTAAAGTAATGGTAGAGAGTACGTTTAGTGTGCCCGCACAGACGCGCGCGAGACACAAAAGGAATTTGGGTCCGGAGAAGGGAGTCGCGAAAGTGTGGAATTTTAGGAAGCTTACAACTCCGCTTTCGTACGTGTGCACCTCGACCCGGAAGGTAATCAGCTGAAGCTATTAAAGGTTCTACGGGTGCCTGGAGGAGGACGCGTGCACATCCTCCTTGCACCGCGAGAGGCGCCGGTGTCTCTAGCGGTTGTGCCTGCTTCTGCGGAGACGGCAGCTTCTGTCTGATTCTTTTTCCTTTCCTCCTCCATCCCTTCCACATCCCACAGCTTTAGTGTAGGTAAGTGGGCGCGGGCCAATCTCGGTACTTAGTGTTCTTGGAGAGGGGAGGGAACAGAAGGGCGCGAGCCCAGCTGATGCTGCTTAGAGTGCAGCTTGCCGCGCGCGTGTCTCCCAGTCCGCGCCTGAGCGGGAGAGAACCCGGACTCCCGGCGGACCAGCCTGGACTGCGAGAGGACCCCGGGAACCGCACAGTAAACGTTTGAACACATTCGTTGAGGCATCTAAAAGAAGAATGGCACCGTCTCGTTCCAGAAAGTAGATTTTTAGAGACACAGGGGAAAAAAGCTCGCTTTTACGATCCTGGGAGGAGGGAGGTGTTTTACGGTTCTGGAGACGAAAGAAGCGATGTTCCTCTGAGAAATCAAGGAACAGAGAAAAGTTGTGCCTTTTAAACTTAAAGTTTATTTAGACCAGCCCAGAAAAAGTTATCAGTGTGGAAAAGCACAGATTCTTATCAGTGTCTCTGCAATGGTGAAGTCATAAAAGTTAAAAGAGTTATATGCGGGAACTTGTATCATTTTTCTCCCTACTCCTTTTTCCACCTACAAAGTTCAGTTTTGCTTCTTTAAAAGAATGAAAAAACACCAGCGCAACAGATAGGCCTTTAAAACCTTCCTATAATTTACAAGCCTTGGGTTTGTTCCAAGCACGCATTTGTCCAAAAGCACCACATTTCAGATATCCACTCCCACCAAAAAAAAAAAAAAAAAAAAAAAAAAGCATTTTCCCCAGCCCATCATCTAAGCAGTTTAAGTTAGAGGTAAAAACGTCCAGCCACTGTAGACTTCTTTACAAAGGTATTTGGTAGAATTAATCAATAGAATTCTCTGTGGTTTGAGTTAGAATACACACATACCAGAAGTATAATTTGTTTAAAAAGTTACAGGTGAAGTGGTTGGAAGCATTGCTTAAGGAATACATTTTCAGCCTTTAATCCCAGCACTTGGGAGGCAGAGTCAGGTGTGGATTTCTGTGAGTTGAAGGCCAGCCTGGGCTACAAAGCCAGTCCAGGACAGCCAGGGCTATTACAAGAGATAGCCTGTCTCAAAAAACAAACAACAATAACAACAACAACAAAAAAACCCATGTTTAAAGATAAGATAAATGGGTTGTAATGTTGTAGTGTATACTGATGGTTAGGAAGTAGTAAATAATTTTATAGTTGGGGGTCACCACAACATGAAGAACTGTACTAAAGGGTCAAAGCATTTGGAAAGTTGAGAACCCCTGCTCTATGTAGACCAAGCTGGCCTCAAACTCAAAGAGATTCACTTGTCTCTGTCTCCCCAATGCTAGGATCAAAGGGATGAACCACCATGTCTGACTAGTCCTCTCTGTTTTGAGGGAAAACAGCAATAATCTGCATCTTCCCTTTGCTCCTTCTGGAGGTTGGTGCTGCAGAGCTGAGAGGCAGAGAGCGTATGTGAGAGGCCAGGAATACTTGTTTTATTTGACATAGACCCAAAGTTATAGGGGGAGGAAATCTTAGCACTGGTTGGGGGTACATTTGGGTAAAGTATTTTTTTGTGGAAGATAGGAATTGATAGATGGGAAAAAATAGACCCCAGGAATGTCAGCCATCTGGGTGAAGCAGTACTTCAACAGCCCATCAAACATTTGGGTATAGAGACAGAGAGTTATTTGTAGAGAACCAGCTAAGTTTACAAGTTTTAGGAAGAGGACTGAACAGGGAAGGAAACCAAACAGAGGTATAATTTGTTTAAAAAGTTACAGGTGAAGTGGTTGGAAGCATTGCTTAAAGAATACATTTTCAGGGCTGGAGAGATGGCTCAGCGGTTAAGAGCACTGGCTGCTCTTCCAGAGGTCATGAGTTCAATTCCCAGCAACCACATGGTGGCTCACAACCATCCATAATGAAATCTGGTGCCCTCTTCTGGCCTGCAGATATACCTGCAGACAGAACACTGTATACATAATAAATAAATCTTTAAAAAAAAAAAAAAAGAATACATTTTCAGCCTTTAATCCCAGCAGTTGGGAGGCAAGTTTTCAATACCTGTTTTTAGTACTGCAATGGGTTGGTTCTGTTACAGATTTAGCCAGCATTCAGTAAAGTGATACTACAAACACAAAATGCTCAAGTGTTTTGAGTAGTAGAGCTAATTTATTACCTACCATGTTTGTCTTCATGTAGCATTCCTGTTGTTTTATATTCAATTTTCTTCGATGAAACCCTTAAGCTACAATGGTTGAAATAATCATATTTTCAAATATTTTAAAATTTTAATTTGTTATTGCTGTGTGCCAGTGCAGGTGGGTATGTACGGCAAGCCTATGGAGATAAAAGGACAACTTTTGGGAGTCAGTTTTCTTTCCACTGTGGGCTCCTGGGACGTCACTCGAGGACACTGGCTTGTACAGCAAGTACCTTCACTTGCTGAGCTATCCCACCAGCCCCTTGGGATTTTTTTTTTTTTTTAATGTCAGTTCTCAGGGGCAAGGGGATTTACTGAGTAATCCCAAAGTGGAAACAAACAAAAACCAAAACCAACATTTTCTTTCTTGAATTCATAACATGACTTTTAGACTAATATTTCCAGCATTACAAACTCAGTGTGTCCAAATACAAACATTGACTCACATCTTTCTTTTAATGTCCCAGTCTCCTTTAAAATTTTATTGGGACCACCTTTCATTCACTTCCCTAAAACTTATTTTAGAACCAATAATAAACTCTCATTGTTGTTTGTTAATGCTAACACCACTGCACACTCGAATTATCTCTTGCCTGAACTATTACAAGAAGTTACTTACAGGACTAATTACTTTGTAGCTGTAATTAATTAACCTTCCCAAGGGTCATTACAGTCAGTTCACTCTTGCTTATCTATAGTTAAATGGTATAACAATAAAAAGTCACCAGTTAGTATAATCTCAATAAATGCAAGTCCCCTTCTTTACCTCTTATTACCCATTCCTGCCAGGAGAAAGAACACATTGTAAAGCTGAGTGGCTTTCTACCCTTACCAATGTGAGTACAAGATCTCTCCTTTAATCTGAAAATAATTGTTAGCAAAGGAAAAGACACTTAAATCTATTTGATGTGGTGCCAAAATTTTACTAAGTATACTACAAAATAATGCACATTTTGTTTTTAAATAAACTTTTAAAGTTGTAATAATAGCTAAAATTATTTAACATTTTATAGTAGGTATTTCATTTTTTCTTTATTAAATAAGATGACTTTTCATTCTATTTTTAAAAATTAATTCTTGACAATTTTATATATGTGTGTACTGGTTGCATTCTGGTTACTCTTTCTTCCAACCTTCTCTTATCTCCTTCCCTGTCAATTCCTTTCCCAGATTCATGACTTTTGGTTTTGTTCTGTGACATCTGTGTAACCATTGGATTGGGATTGTCCATTAGAGCCTGGTAGGGCTCCCCAGTGGCTACTCAACTGATGTCAGTGATTCCCTCTTCCCCTGTGCATATGTAGGAAATAGTTCAACAGTGAGAGCTAGGAGCCCCTGAATCCTTCCTCCAGTCTGACTGTTGACCAAGCTTATTGCAATAATCAGTAGTTTGGGCGGGGGGGGGTTCTTGATTGCTTTATAAGATGGCATTTCACAACCCTTCTTCCTGTATACCAGCCTTTACAATCTTTTCTCCCCAAACATCTCCCAATGTTCCCCTGAGCTTTAGCAGAAATCCTGAAAATGTCTTGTTTGGGGTTGAACACTCAACCATTACTCTCAACATTGTATGCAGTCATAAAACTCTAAGTTCATCTCAACTCACTGGAAAGGGGCTTCTTTTGTTAAGACTGAGAATGGTAATTGTCTATGTGTGTAAATATGTGCCTTTAGACCTATGTTTTCATCACTATGAGATTTTGAGCAGGTTTGCAGTACCAGTGTGGATTCTGTGGAGAGTAGGTCTCAAATTCAATAAAAGGATGGTTGGCTGCCCCCATAACAGTTGTACCACTGTTGCATAAGGGGGCACATCTTTGCCTGGCAAGTTGGTGTCCGATCATGGGGCTCACAGCTGGATAAAGCTGTTGATGCCTTTTCTCCTCCCAGAATCCTGCATAGCACATTGTGCTATTATAAAAGCCAGCAAAGAGGTTTCCAGCTCAGTTACAGCATCATTTCTCTATGGTCGCAGCCAAGATGTGTGGTGACTTCAGCAATAAGGTCTTATCATCTAGTGGGCAACCAAGAGCAATAGCAAAAACCTGTATTGTTTTGTGGGCCCCTAAGGCCTCCCTGACTAAAAACTTATAAAAAAAGTTGGCCTGCACCTGACGAGATTTTTCTTTGACAATCCATTTCAAGGAGTTTTCTTTGTTTGTTTGTTTGTTTGTTTTTTAAGTCTTTCAGGGTATTCAACTTTAAAACAATAAAATAAAATAATTTGGTAGTTCGGTTGGAAAATTACAGGTTTCTATGTGGCTTTTCTATATGCCTTTATTTTGGTTGGACCTCCCCTCTTCTTAAAAAAAAAAAACTTAGTCAAGGCCGGGCGCGGTGGCACATGCCTTTAATCCCAGCACTTGGGAGGCAGAGGCAGGTGGATCTCTGAGTTCGAGGCCAGCCTGGTCTACAAAGCAAGTCCAGGACAGTCAGGGGTACACAGAGAAACCCTGTCTTGAAAAACAAAAACAAAAAAAAAAACTTAGTCCATGCATATGAGAATGCAGGTCAGAGGACAAACTGAGGTGTCAGTCCTACTTTATACTTTGTTTGAGGTGGGCTCTTATTTGCATAGTTCAGGGTAGCTGTCCTACAAGATTCTTGGAGATGCTCTTGTCTTGGCCTCACAATTAGTCTTAGAAAAGCTGTCATTACAGAGATGGGCACCATTTCCTGCTTCTACATGGTCTCAGGAATCTGAACTCAGGTCATCAGACTTCCATGGCAAGCACTTTTACCCAATTAGTCATGGGGTTTTTTTGACCCAGGGTGGCCTCAAATTCACTGTGGCTGATGATGATTTTGAACATCAGTCTTCCTCCCTCTACTTCCTAAGTGATAGGGTGACAGACATGCACCACCACACCCAGTTTATATAGTGCTGGGACTTGGACCCTAGTTTTGTGGATGCTGACAAAGCACTCTACCAACTGAGCTATATCCATAGCCCCTTCAGATGGTGTCTGTCTGTCTGTCTTCCTTATTTCCTTTCTTTTCTTTTTTTCCTACCCCAGCACTTGGAGGTAGAGACAGGCAGATCTCTGTGAGTTCAAGGCCAGCTAGGGCTACAGAGAGAGACCATGTCTCAAAAAACAAATAAACAAAAATCTGTTCCCATCCCCAGTGATATCTTACTTTTAAAAACTACCATTCTAAATTGTTTCTTCAAATTCTTTAAGGTTTTTTATTTTCTTAGGGCTAGGAGGTAGTTGAGTCAGAAACTGTCAGCCGTTCAGAAACCTGACTTTGATCTCCAGCACCTGTGTAAAAGGCCAGGGATGCTGGTCCAGCTTAGAAGTCAGTGCTGGGGAGGCAGAGACTGGAGGCTGTCTTGGAAATGATGGACAGTCTGCCTAAGCTAATTGAGAAGCCCCAGGTCCCAGTGTCCAACCTTGTCTCCAAAACCAAGCTCCTCATTATAGAGCTTCTGAAACAAACAGCACTCAAGCTTGATTTCTGGTCTTCTTATACATGTGCATGTGCATGAATGTGTACGCATGGCCACACACAAGCTTGTATACACCCCACACAAAGACACATTTCCCCACTCAGTTTCTTTTAAAGCATCCTGTTGATCCCTACTGCCTGTATCAGTCAGGGTTCTGTTTGTGGTTTGAACATCTACATCCTTTCTTTTTTTTTTTTTCTTCATTTTTTGAACTGTTATATCACTAAATTAATTATCCATGCTGGCCTTAAAGTGGTGGCCTCAAGCTAGTCTCCTGTGTCAGCCTCCCTTATAGCTAGGACTATAGGACTGTGTGCTATCGGACCTGGCAAAGTCCTACTTCTTAGATACCGTGAGTAGTCAGCAATTTCTCAGACGTTGCTCAGATTATATCAGAGAGAATGCAGTGAGCATGTTATCTCTTGTTGGGATTTTGTTTTGCTTCCATTTTGGACAAACTGCAAGAATTCAAGGAATGGTAGTGATGAGCCAGAGCATAAACTCCGCAGCCTGACTTTAGTTTCCAGTTTTAACTTTTTGCATCTTTACTCTCACGTATGTCTTTTTTATAATATTTAGATTTTAGTGTAATTATAATACTTCTCCTTTCCCTTTCCTTCCTCCAAGCCCTACAATACACCCTTCTTACTCTCTTTCAAATCCATGCCTTCTTTCTTCATTGCTATTGCATGTCATATTCCTAAATATAACCTGCTTAGTCTGACTGTGTTAACAGGGTTAACGGTTTTGTATTGGGCAATCAATCGTGTGTGTTCCCTGGGAAGATTGTTTCTCTCACTCTTCGCTTTTCTTAGTTGCCTGTAGATCTTTGTGCTGAGTTGAGGCCTGTGAGATTGTGTGTCCCACTTACCTGTTACCCAGCTATTGTTGCCCAGTCTAAAATACCCAAGTTTATTTCGTATTGGCCACTTAATTTGCCCCCCTTAAATAGAGGCTTGTACTTGTTGCCTTAATTCAAAACTGTCTGGAGTAATAACAGAAATGTGTGATGCGCCAGTTAGGGCTACATACTTAAATGCAGATTTGAGGGGATAAGGCAGGGAGCCAGCCAGATGTGGGCTCCAAAATTTCTTGGAAGTGTGTTTGCAGATGCCAGTGCCATTGGCTAGATGCACAGCTCTTCCCTTAAGCAGAGCTGTGCAAAGCTGGGGTTCTGAGAGCTTGGCAAGCACCTGTTCCCTTTCATGCTTGCACTGCTCGGTGTCTCTGCTTAGCTCAGTGATTCCTTCTCAGTGGGATTCACGTCTGCTTTCTTGGCCTCTGATCAACTGTCAGTATTAAACCACCTCTTAAAAGTTTCGTAATCGTTTCCATGTTGCTGCTCAAACTTGTCGTTGCCCCCCACCTTTTAACATCCTGGTATTAATTGGGTGTGGTGGATCACACCTGTATTCCCAACACTCAGAATGAGGCAAGCCCCAGTTTCCAGTATTTAAAAAAAAAAAAAAAAAAGAAAACTAAAGATTTTTTTTTAGGGGGGTAGGCACTTAGTGCAAACATTTTGTACCATTCTAACAGTTGAATTTATCCATTCAGTGAGGCTGCATGGTTGCCTAAAAGTTATTTTTCTTTAGAATTAAAATTCAAATTTACCTTGCATTGGCACATTTCCTGCCTGCTGGGTGCTTTTAATAAGAAGGGATGGATTTCTAGAAGATAAAAGTTTTTCTAGCCAGACATAGTGGCTCAGACCTCTAATCCCAGCACTTGAGAGGTGGAGGCCAGAGGATCCAGTGTTCAAGTCCAGCCTCTGCCGCATAACAAGTTCAAGGCCAGCCTGAACTACACAGTATTCTATCTCAAGAAACAAAGGAAGATTCTGTGTTCTTTTATGTGATTAGAGAGAGTGTGCAAGGTACAACTCTTTGGGTTTCCCCTTTGGCAAGTTGTTCATATTCTATGTTGGTTACCTGTGGTGATGGAAACCATTTCTCTCAGCCAGCGGCACCTTAAAGCTTTCCTACGTAAGTGGCCCCCTGAGTCACTTGTAGAGGACTAACTAGCTTGCCTGTTGTCCAGGGCAGGATGGACATGTCACCATGCTAAGTGGCTGTCTCCGAGTTGTAATGTCTGTGTTGCTTGCTTCCTTTTTACTTCCAAAATCTATGTTCAGATGTCACTGAAAAGGACATCTTCTTCACTGTTTGTTCTTCAGAATCTTCCTCCCTAAAACTGGAGCACACTGGACAAGTTTCTCGTGTTGATCCTTGCTGTCCTCCCTACCTCCCCCAGGAAGAGAGGTCCATGAGGCAGAGCCTTTCTGCCCACTGTGTGTTGGGGTCACATCTTCAATGGGCCTGCCACAGGGGGTGCTAGCCTGAGGTACTCATCAGACACTGCTTTTTTTTAAGGCCCCTGTTTATTTAATTTAAGATTATTGACAATACCGGAGTAAATAAACATAGCCCTGTCTTCAAAGGCTATCAAGGTCTGGTGGAAGAGATGCAGCTTGTTTTTTATTTTTATTTAAGGTGTATCTTCTCCCCCCAACATCTCTCCCTTTTAGCCCAATAAAAGGCTCTTTTTCTTATAACAATAAATGCAATACAAAACAATAAGAACAATTAGGCAACAATTATGAAAAGTATACGGTATAACATATATTCCCAATGTCCAGTCCATAGTTATTTGGCAACTAATAAGAATATTCTGTTGCCGGGCGGTGGTGGCGCACGCCTTTAATCCCAGCACTTGGGAGGCAGAGGCAGGCGGATCTTTGTGAGTTCGAGGCCAGCCTGGTCTACAAAGTGAGTCCAGGACAGCCAAGGATACACAGAGAAACCCTGTCTCGAAAAAAAAAAAAACAAAAAAAAAGAATATTCTGTTATCTGTCTATTTTGACAAGTTTAAAGTTCTATACTTAGTTTCCATCCTAACTTGCATTACCAACTTAAAAACATCTTCTTAGACCTAGAACATCCTTTTAATTCCTAAACAACTTCAAACTTAACTGTGAGACTGTAACTATCCAGTCTTCAACCACATCAGAGACCTGAGAAGGATAAATATATTTGAATAAACAGGAACTGCAGAGCAAGCAGCTTCTAAAACTAAGAAATGACAGATAACTGGGTGCCTGGACAGTCCTCAATTTCTCTCTGTAATGTTGGAGCACCTATCTTCAGCTTCTTGGCCCAGTATCTCTGACAGACATTAATTGTAAAGCAGGAATTAAGAAGGACTTGCCTACCCTGTCTTGGCAGGGCTAGGCTGTCAACTTACCTGCTTCCAAGTTTTCTCCTTTTCAGACAGCATTCTGTCTACAGTGAAAGCAAGGCCTTTTTCTTGCCCTGTGGCTAGATTGCCACTAATGCACCTATCTCCAAATGGGAATCTTCGATGCTTTTCATCTACTTGAAGTAGAATTTTTGTTGTTGTTGTTGTTGTTTTGGTTTTTTTCCGAGACAGGGTTTCTCTGTGTAACAGAGCCCTGGCTGTCCTGGACTCTCTTTGTAGACCAAGCTGGCCTCAAACTCAGAGAGACTCACGTGTCTCTGCCTCCCAAGTGCTGGTATTAAAGGCATGTGCCCCTGCACCTGGCTAGGTACTGCATTTTATAAAGGCACAAAGGAGTCTGAATGCATTTTGTTTTGTTGTTGATTATGTTTTAGGTATGGGAAATGCTACTTTTATCTTTATAGACTGTTGGCAAGAAAATTGATGTCTATATAGTTTGTGCTATGTATTCTGCAAACAGTTTCAACCAGTTACAAGTTATTGAAATACAAGGCCGTATTATGGAGTGAGGTGGGAAATGTGTCTATGTTGAACTTAAGGACTTTTATTTTTTCATTATTCCCTAAGCAATACTATATAACATTTATTTAGCACATATATTGTATTAAGAAGTATGTATTTGTAGAGATGATTTGAAATGTAGAGGAAGATATAAATAGGCTAACTGTAAATGTTATACCATTTAACTTAAGTTACTACCTAAATTTTGGTATCCAAGGACAAGTCCTGGAATCAAACCCATGCTCTAAACCCTAGAAATAGAAGCGTGAGGAGGTGCAGTAGTTTCGAGCTCTTAAAAAGATTGGAATAGTCTTTTGAGAAATGTAGATAACAAAGAATGGAGAGTAAGAGTGAAAAAGAAAGCCGTAGAATAACTCAGGAGTCCACAAGCTGTTTTGCTATGGTAGGGAAGTGCCAGGGACTAAACTCAGCTTTGTGTCCGCCAGGCAAGTGCTCTAGGATTTGAGCACCCAGCCCAGTTCAACAGCCAAATAACAGCTCTTGAAAGAACAGAGGAAATTCTGAGAACAGTTATCAATAAAAATCCCTTTAAAACACTCGTGTATGCATGCATGCTCTGTGAAGTTGTACATTGAAGGGACTCGCTTGAGTGCCCAGTTCAGTGTCAGCCTCTGCGTTGCTAACTGTAAACTCCCGATCACCTGGAAAACCAAACAGGATTTGGGATCCTTTTAGACTTCTCAGTGGCAACAGCAAAAGCAGGACAGCTGAGAAATGACTCTGGATGACTGATCAACAGCCATAAGGGCCATAAAATCAGGAGTTCAGAAAGGCATGGTCGAGAAATGAAGCAAGAAACCAAGAGATTGTGGATTGCCACATGTAGGCAAAGTCTGCTCTTCATTACAGACTGTCAGCACTGGCTAACTCCAGCTGGGACTTTGATACTTGCTCATACTTACAGGCAAACAGGAAAGAATAGTGTGCATGCTTAGTGATATGCATACATAATAATGTACATGCTTAATGCCATTTAACTGTAAGTGCATACCTGTCATTTCAGGACTTGAGAAATGCATGTAGAGGACTCAGAAGTTCAAAGCCAGCCTGGGCTACATGAGGCTGTTTCAGAAAAAAAAAAAGAGTAGGAAGGGCTAGAGCTATGGCTCCAAGTTGGTAGATCACTTGCCTAACATGAACAAAACCTCAGTCAGTGCCTGGCACCACATGCACCAGGGGCTTGCACCCCATCCCAGCACATGAGAGATGGGGGGAGGGTTACCAGGAGTTTAGGATCAAGTTTATCGAGCCCTGGGCCACATGAGACCTTTTCTCAAAATAATAATAATAACAACAACAGAGAAAGGAAGAACTTGTCATTCAGGCTAGTGAGAGGCCCAGTGAGTGTCTTTCCACACAAACCTGACAAACTGGGTTTGATTCCCAGAGAACTTACTCCCAAAAGTTGTCCTTTGACCACCATCATGGTGTCCCCCACACTCACACAGCAATACAAAAATGAAGAAATAAAGGTGAAGGTGTTTCCTGGAGAGAGATGGTTTAGTAGTTAAGTTGTCCTCCAGGGGACCCAAAGTCAGCTCCCAGCCCTCTCAGCAGTCCTCCCACAGTGACTTGCCATTCCAGTTCCAGAAGATATGGCGCCCACTGTCCTCCCAGGCAGCTTCATGTACATGGTCCACAAAAACTCACACAAGAACACACAGACATGAAAAAACGAATCTTTATTAGAGGGGGAAAGTATATAGATGTAGACCACTTGCTTAGCATAAGTGAGGCACTGGGTGTAACCTCAGCACAAATGAGGAAAAATCAAAACAGAAAACAGAACCTAAAATTAGTGAAATGCTAAGTTGGCTTACCCTAGACGTTTATAAAGAAGTTGAGAGGTAGAAATGGTCATTTAGACAACTCTAAGTTTCACTAAGTCTGGCGTGATGTTCTGCCCTCACGGAGGACACTTGTGAAGGGGATCAAGAGTTCAAGGTAGCCTGGGATGCATTGTAAGACCTTGCCTCAGAAAAAAAAAAAAAAAAAAAACTAAACTAAAACATTGGTAATCGACCATGATGAGAAGTGGGTGTGGGAAGTGGCGTGTCACCCTTGGGTTCTCTGAAAAGTGAAATTTAAGGTGAGTGAACCTTACTGGTACTGGACCCTGGTTAGTGCAAGCAGAATCTAAGCAGGAAGGCTTTGAGTTCGTGCCTGGATGTTTCCTAGAGCCTCTGCATGCTCTCAGG
>CAJQZJ010009351.1:3635849-3683037 GCA_907164525.1 Lophiomys imhausi | reverse complement strand
TTGAGTTCGTGCCTGGATGTTTCCTAGAGCCTCTGCATGCTCTCAGGCAGGTCTCCACAGAGTCCATGAGAGATGCTTCCTTAGTAGATTTTTTTTTTTAAAAAAAAACCAGTAAGTAGTGACCTATGGCTGGGGAGCCTGAACAAATCTCATTCCTTACAGTGTGAACTTTCTACCTGAGGACCGTGGAGACCAACTAGGTTGAAATGGAGAGCCAAGAGTCAGCAGATTCTTCTCAGAACACCAAACAGCACATTATATCAGAGGAGGTAGGTAGAGTTTTGCTTTTCTCTGTCCTTTCCCTGCCCCCCACACACTAAGCTTAAAATGAATGAAAGGCTCCCCCTGCCCCCCGTAGGATTTTCATTCTTGAAGAAAGTTTTCAAATGTTTCACATTCCCATTTTAAGGCTAAGCCACATTGTGCTCTTGTCTGAGAACAGTGGTTTACCTCTCTTAATTACATGTATTAATAAAATTGAGAGTAAGTAAATTTTGGCTCCTGATAGAGAAATTCTTCTTTCTAAAGATTGCCCTAGATAGAAAAACAAATGTGGTTTTGCACATAATATGTTGTTTTTAGATTTCATATTTAGTAATTACATCTTAGTTGTTTATCATCCTGGCATAAATGTTTAGAATAATAAAATATAAATTGTTCATTGTAGTTCAAATTCCACCGAGTTCTAGAACTAATGTTCGCCTCTTACTGTGTTATTGAGTAAAGCTTTTAGGGTCTTTTTCTCTCTGGAACCAATTGTTGTAATGGATAAATTTTAAATATTTCATTTGGAACTCTGGTCCTGACACTTTTCTGGAATTCTTTTTGATTTTGAATCTTTTCATGTTGTCTGTAAACAGATGTGATAACGATTAGGTTGGTGTTGGCAAGAAGGTAGGGGGCATGGGGTGCTAGTAAGAAAAAGTTATTGCTTCAAGCTCACTGGGAGACTCTCCTCAGCTTGGCCTAATGCCATAGGTAAGCCCCAGTGAGTTACCCTCTCAGTGCCGGGGTGAGTCATGCTCCCAGACTCCTTGGTGTGTGGACAGAACAGTTCCTGATGCCTGTCTTGGCTTGAGGGGGAACTTGGGTGTCACAAAGAAAATCTAGTCTTTGATATTTTTCCCACAATCCATTTTCTTAATAAAATCTTAAAACAACACACTCATGCGGCCAGTTTTACACCCACACCTGGGATCAGAACTTGAGAAACATCCAGACCTCCTGAGTCCCCTGATGTCACTCGTGTCTCTTACCTTCCCACCTCCCGCCCAGGAGTCACTATAGTTTCCAAGTAACAGGTGTATCACTCCCATCCCTAGACTTCAATTCGTTCCCCTTCTTGACTCTACCTGAAAAACTCATACACAAAAACCAAAAAAAAAAAAAAAAAAAAACCCAGACCCACCCTTAGGGAAACAGGTTTTAATACATATTACAATCTAGAAACTTGCCCACAAATTATTGGGAGGGAAGCAAATTGGGGAAAGGGAGCATAGAGAAAATTTGAAAGAAAATACTTTTTGATTTTTAAAAAGACCAACTTGGTTTGAAATTTTCCTACCTTATAACTGTTTGATTTTGTTTTAGTTGATTTCGGAAGGAAAATGGGTCAAATTTGAAAAAACAACTTACATGGATCCTACTGGTAAAACTAGGTAAACCTTTTTCTTTTCTTTTTGTCTTTAGTTTTTCCAGGCCTCTGTTGAATGTCTGCATGAACACTAGTGTTTCTTCATTGGAAGCTGTCTTTTAAACAAAGACATGAGTGCAGATCTTACTTCCTTGCTAAAATGTGTGGGTCATTGATACTCTGTGAATAAAACTGAATCATAGGCATTACTATAACTATTCTGGAATCCCCTTTACCTCTATTCTCCATAGTATTTTGGACCTAAAATTGTGGTTCTGGCTTAACAAGCTATCGCTTATTCAACAGTGTCTATTGCTTCCTTCTAGAAAAACCAACTTCTTTATGTCTGAGTTAGAACTAAAAAGAAAACAAAACCATTGCTGGTTTTCAAGTAAAACTTAGGTGTTTTTACCTTATTCAGAAATGTAAAATTGAAAAAATTCCATAAGATGTAATAACATATATCAAGATAATGTTACTTTTTGCCTCATAGTTCCACTTCCCAGAATTTCTAAGAAAATTACCTACTGTTTAGAATTAGATACATTAAAATGTTCACCAAAAATTGAAACAGAAAGAAAACTAAACATCCTAAAAGAGAGAACATGTGTTAGGGATATACTCCATGGTACTGAAAGAATGCTGTCTGTGCAGATACCCACTAAGCCCAGAATAGGTTGTCAGATCCCCTGGAGCTGGAGTTATAAGCAATTGTGAGCCACCCAGCATGGGTGCTGGGAACCCAACTCTAGACCTCTTCAAGAGCAGCCAGTGCTCTTAACTGCTGAGCCATCTCTCCAGCCAGCCCTGATGTATATATGCTAAAGCTCTGGAAAATGGAATATAAAGAAAGGCTATCAGGCCTTATGGCCCACTTTAATCTGAATACTAGGGAGACAGAGGTAGGCTGATCTCTGAGTTCAAGGCCAGCCAGGGCTACATAGTGAGACCCTGTCAAGAAGAAGGAAGGAAGGAGAGAGAGAGAGAACCTACCTATAATTAACTTTTCCTTGTGTTTTACAGATTTTATTAAAGCATTAAAAAGAAAGCAAAACCATTGCTGGCTATTACATTTCAAAGGAGCTGTGGATATAGCTCAGTTAGTATAAGACTTGCCAGGCATGTGTAAAGCCCTGGGTATGATCCCAACAACCACAAAAATAAATTTAAATCACTATGAAAAAAATAATGTATTAAATAGGATTACTATTTACTTGGTGAAATGCAATAAGGAATAAAATAGAATAAAGCTGAATTTAGTATTCAGATGTGTCACATAAAGTCTTAGCAAAAAGAAAGTCTCATTTGCTGTACAATCATAGAATCATGTATGTTTTTGTGTGAGCAAATGCACTTCTTATCAAGGTGACAGTACATGGATTTGTTGGTGATTGAAACAAATTTTGACTTTCTGCTGTGCTAGCATGGACCTTAATAAGGGCCGCGCATAGAGAGATGCGGGAGACACTTAACAGAGTTAGTATGAAGTAAGCAGAGGATGGCTACATACCCATGACAGCTACGTGGTGAGACCTAGGCTGCAGGGGAGTACAGTATTAGCAGTGCAGTTACATTGTGAGATATAAAGATATGAGAACTCAGTGTAGTGAAATAGTTTGGCTCTGTTTTTTCTGAAAATGGAGTTTATAGCACAAAATGCAGCCTGTAACACTAAGAAATCTAAAGCAGCAGTTCTCAGCCTGTGGGTTGAGACCCCTTTGGGGTCAAACGATCACAGGGCTCGCTGAAGACCACCGGAAAACACTGATATTAACATTATGTTTCATAACAGTAGTAAAATTACAGTTATGAAGTAATTTTATGGTTGGGGTCACCACAACATAAGGAACTGTATTAGAGTATCACAGCATTAGGAAGGTTGAGAACAACTGATCTAAAGAATATTTGTCAGTTCATGCCCAGTTGTCTCTTTACCTGACCAGCCTTCAGGTATTTACTAATCAGAAAATATATGTCCAAGTCATTGTCCCATTTAGTGCCACTATTGCTGTGATGAAACATGGGGAGGAAAGGGTTTATTAGGCTTACACTTCCACATCACTGTTCATCACCGGAGGAAGTCAGGCAGGAACTCAAACAGGGCAGGAACCTGGAGGCAGGAGCTGATGCAGAGGCCATGGAGGGGTGCTGCTTACTGGCTTGCTCCCCCTGGCTTGCTCTGCCTACTTCCTTCCGGAGGGGGTTGGCCCCACCCACAATGGGCTGGACCATCCCCCTCATCAATCAGTAATTAAGAAAATGCCCTGTGAGCCTGCCTAAAGTCAGTCTTGTTGAGACATTTCCTCAATTGAGGCTCCCTCCTCTCTGGTGACTCTAGCATGTGTCAAGTTGCGTAAAACTACCCAGTACAATCATTTGGGGAGTTTTTCCCCCCAGAATTCCTATTTCTAGGCTTCATTCAAGAGAGTCTAGTCTTTAATTCGGGAATGACTTCTTAAGTCTAACTACCATGTTTGTGCTGCCTCTGTAGAGTATATTTGCTTCTCTTCTTCCACACATACCTCTTCCTCCTGGTAATGGATGAAGGTTATACACAGCATTATTAGTAGCTCTTACCACAATGTCAAGCTTTGAAGCATGGCTCTCAACCGTGTTTTATTAAAAATTCATTCTCTGTTACCTCAAAGAAAAGCATGTGCATAAAGGATAAAATAGCCAGATAATGATTTTACTGCTGTCTCGTTATGGAAGAAGGGTATGGAATTAATTCTAAAAGTTTCAGTACTAGTGTTGAGTCCTTACGTTGACATTCAGGGTGGGACTGAGTTTCCCTTTACTGCCTCCTGCCTCTTGCACAAGTAGCTAGAGATAAAAAGCTACCAGGTCTCTAACAAGAGCCGAAACAATGGAGTCATTTACATGGAAACCCAGTTCTAAAGCTGGAAGAGATTTTTTTCCAGATTGTTTGCTCGTTCCTGAATTACCCAGAGAAGGAGACTGTACTGTCACGCCTTTGGGGTTAGCTGGTGGACAAGTAGAAACTGAGATCTCTGCCCATAAGTGCACATCTCTGAGCTGTCTGGGGCACTCTTACGGTATTTTAATGTGTTTACATTCTCCTGCTCGTAATGTATGGCTCGTTACTGCTTATTTACTTCACTTCAACCCCTATAATGATGTTACTCTGTTTTCCCTGTTCATGGTCCCTCAGTGGTTCCCCAGCACTGTCTTCAGTCTTTAGGACTAACCTTAAGAGGTTAGAGACAGCAGAGAGAGCTGTGGCAAAAGGTGTTTCGTCTTTTGTGATCTGGCAAATTGCTTGCTGGTTGGCTTCTTACTACTAACAGGAGTGTTAGGCTACTATGAGTTCTCCCAGCAGTCCGTTTGCTTTTCATTTTCACACATTTGCCCTGTAAAACTTGGGTGTAGTGCTGAAAGTTGTACATATTCCAGAAAGGGTTTTTGTTTGTTCTTTTTTTAAGCCAGGCTGACTATCTGGAACTTTTTGTAGAAATGTGACATTCTCAAACCTCAGAAACAACTAGGAAAATAATGAGCAAGAGGGTCCCTCAAAGTAGGATGTCTTATAACTGACTGTACTTAGTCATCCATTATAATCCCACCTTTAGAACACAGTGTAATCTCAGATACCTGACCACCTCCATTGTTATTTTAGCATTGCTTTTTCCCCTAAGAGATGAGAACCAACAGGGGGGTTATTTCCTGTTATTCTTTCCCCCTATTCCAACAGTGATTTTGTTTCCCTTGGTAACTGGATTTTCCATATAATTCTACCTGATGTTCCTGTAAGAGCAGGTAGACTAGCAGAGATATTACCAAAACCTGAGAATAAAGAGATAATACCAAAACCTGATAATAAACAGCCAGGAACAAATCGCTAACATGAAGTGAAGCCATAAAAGGCAAGAACGTCACCATTTCCTCTAGGGACCTGTCTTCCCCTCATACATAAGGCCGCACTCATGCAAGGAAAATCTAATTCCTCAGATAGCTAGGAAAGTTCTGTTTTCTTGCATTGTGTAGTTTAGTCACATATTTTAAACCTGGGTAATTTCAGTGGTTCACGCTGTGCATGGCACCCTTTGTTCTTGAAAGTGCGTCTGGAATGTCCCTGGGGCCGATTGCAGCACTGTAGAAGGCCTGGACAGCTGCACCATCAGCTTACGCTGCTCACTGTAGCCTGACCATCCAAACCAGAATGTTCTGAGGATGCAGTGACCCCTGAGCTCAGCTTTCTACTTAGATGGCAGCCAGAGGCTGTGGCGGAGGGTGGCAGCAGCTTCCTTTCTGTTCACATGTACCACAAGGAAGCAGTGGCTATTAAAAGTCTTCACTGTACTCCTTTACCACATATCCGCATGCTTTACAGCTACGAAGTGCTGACAGACTACAGAAAACCTGAGCACATTTTCCCTTTGGCACTAATGATTTTTTCTCTCTTTGTTCTCTGCCTGCATAGAACTTGGGAAACTGTGAAACTTACAACCAGGAAGGGACAATCTGCTGATGGTATGACTGTTATAACTCTTTATGAAGGAAGTTATTATATGAGATTATAATATAACCAAAGACCTCAAAGCAGAATTACCCGCACTTGGGATCTTTTATGTGTGACTCTCCTGTTTTCACAATGCTATGTTCCAAAGCTTTCTGTGTAAGTAATTTCTGGCTCCCATTTTCTAAGCTGGGAAGTTTTTGCAGGAAAGATGTGTTAACCTTTGTAGCCACATAATCTGAAGCCATGTGCTGTGTGTGCATATGTTAGGACCACTGGAGGCCTTTGTACTCTGAAGGTGAGTGCCTTTGGGTGTGGTAAAATGATCTCCCCACCTTCATGCTTCTGTTGAAAGGAAAGAGAATTGGCAAAAGGTTCATTCAGTTCACTTCTCCTTCCTTCAGAAACATCCCGTAGCCACATGTGGTCTGGGGCAGCCGAGCCACTAATCCTTCCTTGCTTTTTGGTTTTCCATCTTGGTTTGGTTCGTTTTTACAGGAAGCAAACAGTCGCTTTGCTTCAGCTGCTCTTACCTGTCAAAGCATTTGGGAGACACTAGTATAATCTCCTTGGTGGTGGCGGTCTCCAGAGCCAGTGGCTTTCTGATTTTAATTTTAAGGCCAATGCCAGGTGTGGTGGCGCACACCTTTAATCCCAGCACTCAGCACTCGGGAGGCAGAGGCAGGCAGATCTGCTCTGTGAGTTTGAGGCTAGCCTGGTCTACAAAGTGAGTCCAGGACAGCCAAGGCTAATACACAGAGAAACTCTGTCTCGAAAAACCAAAAGCAAACAAATTTTAAGGCCAAATATTTGGAGGGGAAGATCTTATATTCTAAAATAGCAAAAGCCAGTTCATTGGTGTAGAAGACACAGTGGATCTTAGCTGGCTTCTAGCTTAGAGGAAGCCAGGAGCATACAGACCCTGCACAAGCTGTCACTTCACTGGCTGCTGCGGGGGGGGGGGGGGGCATTTTAGTTTCAATTTTGGTTTCATTTTTTTTTTTTGAAGAAATTATGGCTAGGTTTGGTGGTGCACATCTGTAGTCCTATATACTAGGGAGACTGGGGCAGGAAAATCATGAGTTTGAGTTAGCCTGGGCAGTAAAGACAGTGACTCAGATTCCATCTAAAATAGATTAAAGGAAAACAATGTTGTGACAACTAAAATGAACTTTTTATAATGAACTTTTATAATTAAAATGAACTTTTTGTAATTAAAAAAGAAAAGCACAGACTGTTACTTCTTATTTTTTAAATGCGACTAGTTTCAAATTTGGCTGCCAACACAGTAGATTAGGTTAATTGCTTAACAGCAAATTCACGGTGATTTGGATACACTGCTTTCAAATCGAGAGTTTCTGTTGGATGGCCGTGAGCAGGCCGCCGGCCTAGCCGACCTCCCTAAGGCCCCTCGCTCTGTTTCTGTCCCACAGTCGTGTCTGTCATCCCAGTGCTGCAGAGAACTCTCCACTATGAGTGCATCGTTCTGGTGAAGCAGTTCCGGCCCCCGATGGGTGGCTACTGCCTGGAGTTTCCAGCAGGTGAGTAACTCCACTCAGGCCCTTGGCCTAGATGGGGCATTTTGTTGCCTATGTTTTAACATCTTTTCATCTGTCTGGGTAGCTGTAAATAAATAATAAACATTTCTAAGGCTAGGGAAATGGCTCCGCAGTTAAAGCATGTGCAAGCAAGCAAGATGACTTTGGTAGTTTGAGGTAGGTATGGAGGCTCATCTGAAATTTCTGGGCACCCCTGGAAGAAGCTGGCTAGTGAGACTAGCCATATCAGTGAGCTGCTCAAAGATCTTGGGCAGAAGAGTGATTGAGGAAGAAGATTCTTATATCAACGTTAGTCCTCCACATGCACACATACAAATGTTTAACAAGAAAGAGGGGGAAAAAAGCATGTTTCTACAATGAGGCTCCTTCAAGCCCCTGGCCCGTTTGGGATTGGCCACACCCCGTTTCCACGTAGCCTGTTGACCTCAGCAGGGCTCTCCTCAGTCTCCCAGTGTGGTTGCTTCATTCATTCATCAACTTATTTCACCTCTGTCACTAGCAATCTTTCACTTATAAGAATTTCACAGTAGTAATTCAGACTCTGAAATGCAAAAGTTGTAACAAGAAGACACTTTGATCTACCATAAACAAATAGGACAAGAAAACTGTCTTGATTTTATGTAGAGGTATTTTTCAGTTTCACTGTAACTAAAGAAGCCATCTAGAATTTGATACACAGTATTACAGAAATTTATTGGGCTGTACTCATGTGAAGAGATTGATAAACCCCATGTATTTGTCACAAGTGGCATACTTATAAAGCCAGGTTCATGAAGCTCGCTAGGGTTCAGGTACAGTGTTCGCCCAGCATGCACAAAGCTTGGGCCACATTCCCAGGGCTGAAGTAGGAAGCCCAGTCCACGGCCAAATGTAGTTAACTCTTTTCTTTCTCACTTGCCATTTTAGTAAGAAGTTAATAACACTGAAAGTGATTTAATAACCTACATTTTGTTCTTTACAGTTGTATTCAGAAAAATAGCACTGAGTTGTTACTTTCGTCCTGTTTTGGCCTTTGTTCCTCATAGTGACTGTAGTACTGACCTAGTCCACAGCCTTCAGTGCTCTCCCTACTGGCTCTTCATTGCTAGGCCTCAGTATTTTATGTGAGGACAGAAAGCAAGACAAGTAAACTGTTATCATACAAAAAAAGGAAACAAAAATAATCCGCTTTTGTTCTATAGTCACATAACTGACTCCAAGACCCAGCCCATTTGGCCACTGCCGAATCGCCTTTCCTCATAGTACTGTCCCCCTTGTACAGTACATGGCTGAGATGCTCACGAGAAACGTGTAGATATGCACAGGGCATGGGGGGCATCTACTGTAACGTACTTGGTGTGCAAGGGTCAGGGGGACTTTTCTTAGCTCCTTAGCAACTCTGAGGAAGACGTTCCAAGGGTACCAGCTTCCAATCTGTCCTCCAGGGCTCATCGAAGATGGTGAGAGCCCAGAAGCAGCTGCTCTTCGGGAGCTGGAGGAGGAAACTGGCTACAAAGGTGACGTTGCAGAGTGCTCTCCAGGTCTGTAATGCCTTTGAGGTGCCAGTTCCCTGAACGTTAACGAAGCAGGGTTCTTTATGGTTGGGGTGCAGGTGGAGAGGGACTAGTGATTCAGATTGGTCTCCAGCCAGGTGTGGTGGCATGTGTTTTTAATTTCAGTCCTCCAGGGCTGAGACAGGAAGGCTTTGACCTGGAAGTTACCCGTAGGCTACACAGGAAGACAGCGTTTCAGTGTCCCTTCCCCTCAAATTAAGAAAGGGGGACTAGCCGGGCGTAGTGGCACATACCTTTGATCCCAGCACTTGGGAGGCAGAGGCAGGCAGATCTCTGTGAGTTCGAGGCCAGCCTGGTCTACAAAGCAAGTCCAGGACAGCCAGTGCTGTTACACAGAGAAACCCTGTCTCAAAAAACCAAAAAAAAAAAAAAAAAGAAAGGGGGATTAGTCTTCATCTGTGAGTGAGTAGCTCCTCTGCAGGAGAGCAAGTTAGAGGACCTGAAATTGGAAAACTATGAAACTGTTTCCTTTAGAGCACAGCAAACCTCATTGTGTACTTATCTGTGCCATACTCTTCACTACAAATTTGCCCCCATCAGAACTATGTAAACTCTCAGACTTCCCAAACTTGTCTCAGGAACTCCAGGAAGTTTCAGAACTTTTTGAGTACACACACATGCTCTATAGTCCGGTAGCGTCTACTGACTAGATATCATTTGAATGAGCCCTGAGCCCCCCTCTTCCATGGCATTTAGGGAAGCAAGCAGCAAGGGACTGAAACGCTTGACTTATTTCCTAAAGCATGCTGTCACTTCTTTTCACAGCTGTGTGTGTGGCTCCAGGCTTATCAAACTATACCACACATGTCGTGACAGTAACCATCAATGGAGATGATGCAGGAAATGTAAGGCCAAAGCCTAAGCCAGGTAAGTGTGTGTGGACACATTCAAACTGGTTGAGCAGCATTAAGTATCTTGTAACTTGCTAAAGCAAGCATGGGCCCATTGAAAGAATCATAGTGTTCATGGGTGCTTGTCTGCTTCCCAGTGTTGGGTAGGTGTCTTGGCTTGCTCTTTTTACTATGTTATTGTATTCTTTTTGTAAAATGTTAAATTACAAAAATTACAAAATGTGTGGGTTTTTTGTTTGCTTGGTTGGTTGGTTGGGTTTTTTCAAGACAGGGTTTCTCAGTGTATCCCTGACTGTTCTAGAACTCACTCTGAAGAGCAGGCTGGCCTCAAACTCAGAGATCTACCTACCTCTGCCTCCCGAATGCTGAGGAGTAAAGGCATAGGCCATCACTGCCCAGCTATGTGTTAAATGTCCTTAAAAAAACAAAACACGGGCGGTGGTGGCGCATGCCTTTAATCCCAGCACTTGGGAGGCAGAGGCAGGAGGGTCTCTGCAAGTTCGAGGCCAGCCTGGTCTACAAAGTGAGTCCAGGACAGCCAGGGCTACATAGAGAAACCCTGTCTCCAAAAAAAACAAAAAAACAAAAAAAACAAAAACAAAAACCTTGATTCCCCATTTAATAATGTGAGTTACAGGCCCAACTAGAAAGTGAGAAACTTCAAAATCACCTTGGTTTTTGTCTTTATGTATAAAAATAGATGTTAAAGGCTGCAGCCTATATTCAGCCAAGTTTTATATTTAGAGAATTTATAAGGTTATTCTTTGGACTAAATTCTTTCCAAGCAAGATGGGGCCCGGAAGCATTAATATGTTGTCAATTCCCTGTCCTTTTTTCCACCCCATTGAAGGTGGATGGATGTATGGATGATTAATACACACACACCACAGTAATTCATGTTTGAGTAGTAATTCATTATCCTTTTAAACTATCCCTGCATATGCTTCATTATCTCTTTATAGCCAGTTTTAAATACTTAATTGTTTATGCTGAAAATATTCATAAGACATGGAAGACATTTAGGAGCCCCTCAAAAAATTAAATATAGAATTATGGAGGATCTAGTCTTTCCAAAAGGAATCAAGAGACTATGATTCTAACATACTTTATAATATTTATCACTCACAGTAGCCAGAAGTAGAGACCAGTCAGGATTCTGCCAGCAGATGGATAATGAAATGTAGAATTTTGATACAAGCTCCACTATGAATGAATAGCATGTGCTAAGTGAAAGGAGCTGCATTCAAAAGGGCAAATGCAGGGTTCTACTGATGTAAAGTGCCTAGAATAGACATTCGCAGGGACAGAAAGTGGAGACTGCAGGAATGAAGAGTTAAATGTTGAGTGAATTTCAACTGTACAAATATTTAAACTGAAAATATCAGACATGGAAGACATTTAGGTGTCCTTCAAAAATTTTGGGATGACAAAATTGTGAGCTTAAGAGTGGTAATGTTTACACAACTCTCTTAATCCTGAATTTTAATATAAAAATCATTAAAATGATACATTTTGTTTTGTGCATTTATCCACAGGTATAAATGTTGAAAATATGCATTACAAAATATGCTCAAATTTTGTTCTGAAATGTTTGATTTGGAGAGTAAAAGCTGAAATTGACTTTACAATATTTAGATTTCTGTTAGACACCTCTACAATCTTTATATGACTTGCACTAACGTCTTCTGAATATGTGCCACAGCAGGTTATACTAAAATATCATTGTTCTTCCCTCTTTTTCCTTTCAGGGGATGGAGGTATGTTATTCAACCCCCAGTGGCTGGCCCTGTGACAGGTTAATGTAGTGGTAATGATGGCTGCAGACATTCGGGGCTTTGGGAGTTCACTCCTGTTCTCTGGCTTTGATTTCATTTCATTCTGTTTGTTTAGAATTTGTGGAAGTGATTTCTTTACCAAAGAATGATCTGCTGGCTAGACTTGACGGTAAGCGCTCTTAAAGTTATTACCCAGCCTTCTCTTGGTTCCCTGTCTCCTTCTCTGTCCACTGGGGCATTAAGTGTAATTCCTGTATCTTCATTTCAGTAATGTCAAACACCTAGAAACTGTTGAAAACTACCATTGAGCAATGCTAGTTTTCCTTTTCAAAGGAACTGATGTACAGTTTCAAAATTTAAGAAAAGCATAGTGCTTAATTTTGTTTTAAATAATGATATTTTCCCGCTGTCTAGGCAAAACTAGTGAGTGCTTAAGATCTTTGGTCTTTTCCAGTGCTAGGGTGTAAATACATTCGCAGCTCTACTGTGCTGGTATGTTGGATATTCTTTTGTAGGAAGTCACGTCTTACAGCAGCTAAGGAACCTTGCAGCAGTTCCTTAACACAGTGTTCACCGCGGGAAGCTGAGGTAGTGGGCCTTAGTCAGTCGGTGGTCATTTGGTCAGACAGCCCATCCCACAGACCCTGCATGCGTCCCATTAGATACTGATAGACCCTCCATAGAGATACTGCTAATGAAGAGGTGGTAAAGGCCCTCCTAGGTTGTCCCAGCTTTGTGGCTCCCTATTCCATCATTTGTGAAGAAGCAGAGCCTTTGCATGATCCCAACTTTTTATCAGTTCTATCTCAAAAAAGTGATAACTTATTTTTTCTCTTTTTCAGTAGTTATAACTTGAACCATTAGTTGATCTGAAATGCTAAGAGCAGTCCTTAGTTCGTCCCACGCCAGTGGCTTATGGCTTCACCTAAGAAGCAGAGAGGTCTATTTTGAAATGTCTGTTACTTGTTTGAAAAGTTAAGTGACTGTCTTTCAAACAAACTATGATTTTATATTACCAGACAGTTTCAATTTCTTCACCTTGTCAAAAATTAGAACTAGCCGGGTGGTGGTGGCGCCCGCCTTTAATCCCAGCACTTGGGAGGCAGAGGCAGGCGGATCTCTGTGAGTTCGAGGCCAGCCTGGTCTACAAAGCGAGTCTAGGACAGCCAGAACTGTTGCACAGAGAAACCCTGTCTCGAAAAAAAAAAAAAAATTAGACCTAAGGTAAATTCATCTCAGTATCTGAAGCCAAATTAAACATCTCTTACTCAGAAAAAGAAAAAAATATGGCAACCAAATATTAGGCAGTAGAGCCAATGATCTGACTTCCTGTCTTGTCTTAGAAGGGGTAATTCCCCCAAAAAGAACCAGTTTACCTAACTTCAGTATAATCAAAATATAGCAATCAACAGCAACCAACAGTAGTGCCATTCACGGGTGAATAGGACATGAACCCACACCTTGAAGATCAGTTGATTAGAGCTTGTTCCCAAACAAGTGGCTAGAAAAACAGGAGACACTGGGTCAATGAGATGACTGAGTGCTGACCCTCATGAGTCATGTGTTGCTACTTTTAATCCTTTAATTTTAAAGACAGAGTGTCCCCAGCATCTAGTATGGCAGCTGGCATACGGTGTAAACAGTGACTATGCTCTCCTCTCACTGTCTCTGCATTCTCTAAACTGTTATCTTTGTTTCCTTAGCTTTGGTAGCAGATCATCATCTTACAGTGGATGCCAGGGTCTACGCCTATGCTCTGGCACTGAAACACGCGAACTCAAAGCCATTCGAAGTGCCATTCCTCAAATTTTAAGGCCAAGGAGGACAATGGTCATATTTTGTAAATGAGACCATAAACCCTTCACTATTCAATGTACTCAATTAAGTTTAATGTAAATCAGAAATCACCTTTTTCGTAAAATAAAAGCACAGACTGCATGTGGCATGGAATTATAATTATAGAGGATGTTACCTTGTTAAATACTCATGATGATGAACATATAGGTAGGTATGTTTAAATTTCTTAAACCTCACCTAATCTAGAAGGTGAAGGTATTTCTCAGGAATAGACTCGAGCTCCAAATTAAGTCAGCTATTTCTACCCTCCTAAAATAAAAATTATATACTTTAGTCTGCAGATAGCTATTAGGTTCATGTTTCAAAATAAAAGGGTTGGGTTTTTTTGTTTTTCTTGAGATAGGGTCTCACTCTAGCCCTGGCTGGCCTGGAACTTGCTTTGTAGACAAGGCTTTAAACTCCCAGAGATCCACCTGTCTGTGCCCTCTCCCAATGCTGGGATTAAAGGTGCATGCCACCACACCTGGCCAAAATAAGACTTTTAAAAGAGAGACCCCAATAGCGACTTACTTGGCTGCTCCTAATTCTAACTGATGTGCTATAAGGGATTTATTTGATTAGTAGATGTAAAATCAACTGAAAATATTATCTTCGGTACATGCTTGTAATCCTTCTGGGGAGGGGGGGGGGGGCTGAGGCAGCAGGATGATAAATGTGGCCAGTGCAGGCTGCATAATGAAACTCCCATCTCAAAAATAATTTTTAAAATGTATTTAATATTCTCATAAGGCCATTTAATCCCTAAAAGTGTAACAAGATAATGTTTCAATAGTGAACATGAACTCTTAATACATTAAGTCTAAACTAAGAGACTGAAAAGTCAGGGCCCTTTCCACAAGTGGGCACGTACTTTAATTTCCTATCCTTACCTCAGAAAATATTTTTCTAATGCTTAAATCCATAGTAAAAAGATTCACTTGGACTCCACATATATGTGGATGTCAACAGTTGTGGGTGTAGGCAGATATAATAACCAACTATCTGAAACATAAACTACACTAGAAATGCAGAAATGGTTTCCAGTGCACACCATACCAAAATTCATCAAGAGTTCTGTCAGTGTTCTGATGAGCTCGGGCTGTTGTGATTACTGTAGCCTCTGGCAGCTCAAGGACTGTTGTCAGTTCAGACACTAGCAGGCTCAGATGATGCTTCTGGGCCAGCTCAGCATGTTTACAGCCTGGGTCCAGGGGTCAGGGCAGACCCCTTGGAACCTTACAAAAGTCGTTTCCCATGTACAGCCAGGCACCAATGCTATGTGTTATTACCGACAGGTATTTTTATGAATAAAAATGTAAGCTCTTTATATAAATCTTTATACTGGACTTTTTAAATAAGGATGGAAATAATTCTGGAACTTTATAGACTAAGTCTGCTTTCCTAATGAGTGTGGAAATTAAAACCCATCAATTTATAGCACAGTAGCCTTCCTTAAAAAAAATGTTAGTTTTAATCATGGGCATATTTCTCCAAAGATATTTTTTCCCAGGAGTTCCCCAGGATCTTTCTCCCTTTGTTGCTTCCCTCCTTAGAGACACAGGCTGCACACACTCATCCTTTCAGTAGAGCAGGTGTAAGGCCAGGTGCAATAGAAATGGCCAAGCACAGCCGGGCGGTGGTGGCGCACGCCTTTAATCCCAGCACTTGGGAGGCAGAGGTAGGCGGATCTTTGCGAGTTCGAGGCCAGCCTGGTCTACAAAGCGAGTCCAGGACAGCCAGAGCTGTTAAACAGAGAAACCCTGTCTTGAAAAACCAAAAAAAAAAAAAAAAAAGGAAATGGCCAAACACAAGGTGGGTCCCATTCACCGGCCCTTGTGCCTCTCTTGGAGTGGAGCTGTGAAGTGACAGCTACCTATGCATCTCAGAAGACTGCCTCACAGGTGAAGTCACACTTGAACCCGCCGTCTGGGTGTCTTCACTCCTCACAACTGACTTTTTTTAAAGCTGCCCTTTTCTGCATTCATTTGGGAAACAAAGTGGGTTCTAATTCCTTGGGTGTTCTCCAGTGCCTGACCTTAACTCATGTCTTCCCTCTCTATCCACCTGACTTCATGATCCAAGCTACCTCAGTCCTACCTTCCATTGCTACTAGGAAAGTCAGTGACTAAAAACTGTACTTCTGAAAATAAAAATTAAGTTTGCTAAATTTTTTTGTAAAATAAAGTATGTACTCTAAAATACAAAAAGATGGGTGATTTCAAGTGGAGACAAGAGTGTATTTTAAGACACCTTCTCTATCCCTTTTCATGCCATGAGTACCCTTCAATTGCCACTGCCCTTTAGTAATTTAGAATGGAAATATTACATTTGACTTCAAGCATATCCAGGAGTTCTGTATAAATACACTGAGTCTACAGAAATGATCTTAGAGAACACTTAATAGGAATCTCTTTATTTTTCCAACACAACCACAATAGTTTTATTAAATAAAAGTTTATTGTCTGTTTACACTTGGGTCCTGCTATGCATATGACAGACAAGAAGTCCTAGTGTGAATATTATAGTATTATGAACTCATTGCTCACTTCCACTCGACTACATACACTGCTTAAGAACTGGATCTTGTTTTAGGGACTTAGGGAAGTGAGGAAAAAAATACTAATCGGGTCTTGTACTGAGTGACTGTTGGAAGAAGAAGGCATAGCCAATACAGTTGGACAGCACTCACAGCTGTCACTGGGAGAAGAGGACAGATGAAAAGGAAAAAAAAAGGAATTAGAAGCATTTGTTTCCAGTGACAGAAATAACTTCAATGCTTGATTGTTGCCCATCCAGGCTGAGTGGCAGTTTTGGGATAGGACAAATTAAGAGGGGTTGAGGCTGGTGAGGGAGGGTAGAGAACATGGATACAATGAGTTAAAAAAGTATAAAAATTATCTAAAATATACATTAGATATAAATGTTCCATAACTCATTAGGGAAGCTCAAAAATACTGGAAAGTGGCAATTTGCACTGCATTTATTTTTGAACAAGGGATTATTCAGTGTTCTGAATGTTGTGTGCAAGCTAATCCATGTCACTGTCTTGCTGACCAACAGCTAGGCAGATACACTGCTTCCCAGCATCATGGGCAACACCAGATGGACAGTGTCAACAATGTAAACTTCAGTTTTAAGGCAGCTGGTACTAATGCTGCACACAGCCTTAACTCGGTGCCCATTTCAAACATGGGACAGTTAGCACTGAAAACAAACTGAGGGGAAAAGGGGAACCAGAATTATTTGACAGAAACAGTGTCAAAATATTTTCCCTTTCACACACGCAAAGAAATATATGAACATTTAGAAAAACAAAGCACCCATCCCTCCAACTTCAGCCTGTTCCTTAACAAATATTTCAAAATACTGATAAATAATAGTGACTGCAAGCAGAATTCCAGTACCAGAGCCAATGGCCCCAAGGAAGTCTGCTAACACCGACAGGGCACCAATGCACAGACCCCCAAAGGCAGCTGCTGTGGGGATGTACCTGAAAGACAGAAGACTTGCATCAGGCAGTGGGAGACAAGCAAAGAACACAATAGCTAGTAGCAATCCAATGTCCAGTTTTGCTAGAAAAGATTCCCTCAATATAAACTAGTCAGAACAGTCCTCATTACTGAGATATTGTATGCAAGAGGCGGAAGACTGATTAAGGCAATGATCTCAAACCACCAATTTAAGAAATATTAATAGCTACAAAGCAGTACAATTTTTAGGACAAATGACTAGAATCTTAGACTGAAACTTAAGTACTAGTTATACATATTGAGTATATATTACGTCTGTGTGTGTATACACACAAAAATATATGTATATAGTATGTTATAGCTTTTTATTCAGACATATCTCTGTAGCCTTTGGTTGGGCTAAAACTCATAGCAATTCACCTGCTTCAGCTTCCAAGTGCTGAGATTACAGTAACAAACTACCATCCATGCCTGACTAAGATTTGACGGGGAGGAGAGTTATTTTGTTTAGTCTAGATCTCATATAGCAATGGCTAGCCCTGAACTCATCCTACCTCCACTTTCAGAGTTTCAAGATCAGAGAGATTGTGCAGTCACATCTGACTAAAATAGTTAATATTCTTAAACAGGTATACTTAAATTGCCCCTTGTGTGGTGAAAAATAAAACCAGGCACATATGTATACATAGGCAAAACACTCATACACTTAAAAAAATTTAAGATAGGAACACTAAACTGGGTGTGATGGTGCATGCCTTAATCCCAGCACTAGGGAGGCAGAGGCAGGCGGATCTTGGTGAGTTCAAAGCCAGTCCAGGACAGCCAGGACTCTGTGAAACAGAGAAACCCTGTCACAAACAAACAAACAAAAAGATAGGAACAGTTCAAGAAACTGCTGAAGAAATAGCAATCCACATACAACTAGGTTTCACTGTACTGGCACTCACTGGGTAGCCCAAGCTGGCCTTGAGCTTGCAGCAATTCTGCATTAACCTCCCAAGTGCTGGAGTTACAGGTGTAAACTATATACTTCAAGTGAATTAATAAGTAGTATATGTATTTTATCTTAAAGCAGTCACCAAAGATTTACCACTGAGGTAAAGAATGAAAGCAGTCTCAATTTAAAATTATATAGGCTCCTGTGGTGGTTTGAATAGGTTTGGCTCCCGTAGACACGTGTGTTTGAATGCTGAGCCCATAAGGAGTGGCACTATTAGATGTGGCCTTGTTGGAGAAAGTGTGTCACTGTGGGGGTGGGTTTTGGGGTCTCCTATGTTCAAGCTCCGCCCAGTGTGGCTTATAGTCTCCTGCTGCCTGCAGATCAAGATGTAGAACTCTTACCTCCTCCAGCACCATGTCTGCCTGCACAATGCCATGTTTCCCACCATGATAATGTTGAGCTTCTGAAACTGTAAGTCAGCCCCAGTTAAATGTTCTCTTTTCTAAGAGCTGCTGTGGTCATGGTGTCTCTTCATGAGACCCTAACTGAGACAGCTGCCCAACAAGACCTTACTGAGGGGGACACACAGACAGACATGCTAACACGGCAGGGTCCAGCCCTGAGGACTCAGAAACTAAGGAATGCTGGGAGTACAAGAGAACGGCCTTGCCCAGAGAAGAGCCTCAACCGCTTATCCAGTACCAGTCAGCTTTAAAATCATGTATGTATAAATACCATTATACGGGCTGAGAAGATTGTATTTTTATGTTTGGGAATGAATATACATATATATATATATATATATATATACTTACTTAGGAAAGTGTGTGTGACAAAAAGAGGAAGGATGCTGTGAATTTAAGAGACAGGTGGAGGTGGGAATACACAGGATGGGGTAAAGGGGAAAATGATTTTTCAAAAAATAAAATTTTAAAACGTTATAAAAGGGCCAATTTTTATGTGGAGGATGATTAAGTTTCAGTTCTCATGTGAAAGGCAGATAATGATGAATTTGAATAAAGCAATGACCGTTAGAGATGAAAAGACTAAACATCTTCTCACCGAGAAATAACCTTGTGACCTTACCTGTTCAGCTCATGGACCATAGAGGTATCTCTGTGGCCCCTCATCACCATCTGCTGTTCTTTAAGTTGCTTAGCCACCTGGCCAAAGAAAAAGAAAAAGAAACTTTTGAAATTGAAGTTTTTGTTGCTTTCTATACTGGTACTCTATCGCTCCCTAGCAAACCTAAGGAAACTGAGGTCACAGTGCAGCAAGCATATGCTAGCCAGGCAACACATATGTGCTCCCGGCAGTTTTTGAATTAGCTCTGTAAGGAGGAACTGAATATTACAGAAAAAGAGCTTTTTAGTAAGACTGAATTTTGGAGGATCACAAAACCACTGTGAAAGTTCAGAAGAACCAATTTGTAGCCTGTTGGGGATATGTCTCACTAAGAATATATGAACAAAGCTTAAAACTATAAAACTAACTTATTTTTACACCCAAATACTATTTGTACAAAATAAATTTTACCTACCCACATACTTACATCTTTGGCTGAGGAACCAGACACTTCTATCCACGTCTTAGAAAAGAATGCACATGAACCCAACATAAAGATGATATATACAACTACATGGACAGGATCCTCAAATATGGCTCCCATGGACTCAGGAGGAGACAGATAGTAACAAAGGCCACCAACAGGGTAGGAGCGAGCAGGTCCTCCCCCACTGACATCCTATCAAAGAACAATTGAAAAAGACAACTGGTTAACCTGACTAGTGCTAGTTAACCTGAGAGTGCTAGTTAACCTGAGAGTGCTGGGGGTTCTGTTAATGAAGACTGAACCCAGGGCCTTGAATGTCAAGCATGTGCCTTACAATGAGTCGCATCACAGTCCTCACTCACACAAACACAATAGACGCTCAGTCTGTACGATTTGTCTCTGTTTTGAGATCAGGTCTCCCTGTGGTGCCCAAGAGTTCCCCAAACTCTTGAACTGATCTCCTGCTTTAGCCTCCTGAGTATTTGAAACTACAGTTGTCAGGGCCAGAATTTATACAGGTTTGAAATTTTCAAAAGTCAAATGAAATGTTTTAATGTTTCAGTGTTTAAGTTACAATGTCTTAACTTTTCTAAAAAGAAGCTTTACTATCATCAAGTGTTTATGATGCCTGTGGCTTGGTAAACACATGGCACGGTGCATGTCAAGGAACACGTCTGTGGAACTGGTTCCCTTGCTTCCCTTCATGGAATCTGGGGCTCAACCTCAAGAGTGTTAGGCTTGTGCACAAGAAGATACCTTTGCCTGGGGAGCCGTTTCACTGCCCTACCGCCAATAAGCTTATATAATTTTAGTACTTAACTTTGCACCCTTCATTCCTTCAAAATTATGTACATTATTTTGTGTAAAACACTTTCAAATGTCATTAACAGAAGAGTGAGTTTTAAAAATATACATCTACAAAATCTTGAGAATAGAAACAGAACAATTTATAATTAATCTCAGATTATATTTAGAATCTGAAATGTTTCTTACCTCCCTGGGAATGACTGTTGCATTTTGCAGTATTAAAAATGCAAGCAGCCAGGAGGCGGTAGCACATGCCTTTAATCACAGCACTTGGGAGGCAGAGGCAGGCAGATCTCTGTGAGTTTGAGGCCAGCCTGGTCTACAGAGTGAGTTCCAGTTCCAAGACAGCCAGGACTACACAGAGAAACCCTGTCTTGAAAACTTTTTTTAAAAATCCTATTAGCCAGGCACGGAGGCACTCACCTCCCAGGACTCAGAAAGCTGAGTCAAGAGATCAAGAGGTTGAGGCTAGCCTGAGCCTCAAAATACAAAAAAAGGAATGCAATCAAAATAGTGGCAGGAAACAGCCTATTGCCTAAGTTACTCCAAATGGTTTGTACATTATAATAGGCAGTAGTCTTATAATAAGCACTGTATTTCAAGAAGACTCCAAAATAATATTTTTGGTAGAAAGCAAATTCTAGAACCAAACACTTTATAAAAGAATAAAGAAAAAAAGAAAATTGCCCTTTTATATAATTCTATAATTATAAAAGGGGAAATACTTTTGTTATATGACCAAAGTTTGGCTGGATTGCTTTAAAAACTAAAAGATCTATAAATAGATTACTTTTTTTGATTTAGTGGATTCTGTTTCTAGTTTTCAATCTTGTTAAAACTACACGCCCCTCTCCAGCCTAGTCAAACTCACACTAGTTTTATTGCCATTTAGGTCATGAAAAATGAGAGAAAAATAGAAAAAGATTCTTCCAATTTTCATGTCATCTGTAAATAGCTCTCTTTTGGAAAATAGAAAATGTTACAACAAACAACAGAACAAAATGACAGAAGGACAGATGTAGTGAAGCAAGCCTGTGATTCCTACGTGGAAAGTGAACAAGAAGACGGCCTACTCGGCCTGGACTACAGCATGAGACCATGTCTTTAAACAACAAAGACTACAAAACAGAAAATCACTTTTATGACTATAAGGTTTAGCCTAAAAAGCTATTCAAATGATACATTAAATTTTTTCTATATAGTAAAATATTAAAAACTATCTAGCCAACCTTAGAACATTCACCAAATTTTCCAAATAACAAAATGGTACAGGTAAATTTCAAAATGCTTCAATATCTATCTCAGTCAGCTAAAAATACAAATTTTAAATACTTAATAAAAATAAACATACTCACGGCCCACTGTCCTAGTAAGTTTACTAAGAAATTGCCACTAAATCGAACAGACAGCATCTGGGAAATGACGTACAAGTTTGAAACTAGGGCAGACTGGAGAATTATGGGAATATTCGACGTGTAGAAAAGCTTGATGGGATAGCTACTGTACTGTCCTCGATACCGAGCCGACTTAATGGGCAAGTCAACACGAAACCCCTAAAATGAAATGCATAGTAAGAGGAACTGCATATCACAGTGCAGGGAGGAAAGGGTAGCAGCAGGGAGTGTGACAAGCCAGCAACAAAACTTGTAACCTCCCCAAAGATCCCTTTTTTCTTTTTCATGGCCAATATTTTCCACCTTCAAACTAAGGTTTAAAGAATGTTTCTTGAATGTTGGATATGGTGGCGCACGCCTTTAATCCTAGCACTGGGGAGGCAGAGGCAGGAGGATCTCTGTGAATTCGAGGCCAGCCTTATCTACAAAGCGAGTCCAGGACAGCAAAGGCTATACAGAGAAACCCTGTCTCAAAAAACAAAAAAAGGTTTCTTGAAACACTGACTTATTAAACACCACCCTTTTGAAGAGCAGAAAAATGAACAGTTACATCAGTAAGATGATTATACTTGCCTGAAAATATATGACAACAGCAAACACAAAAACCGTGGCAATGAGATTCATGAGATTGGGGAGGTTCTGCCGATAGAAGGCCTCCCTCAGGGCTCGGACTTTGTCTGTCCTGGTAGCCAGCAAATGAAACAGAGCTATGACTGCACCCTCAAACTCCGTACCTGAGAAATCAAGACAGAAATGAACTGTGGATACCTCTTCCAAAGTCGTCTCCAAGTTCCAAACAAATATCTTGAACCTCAGATCAATTTACCAGTTTATGACTATGTTGTATGGAGTTATGGCATAACCATGTGTGTGGGTACTAAACATATTTCTATCACGGAGGCAAATGTCAACATAAAGCTGCAGTTTTCATTCATAAAGGTTTGCCTCTCCTTTACTCTAGGGAAAGGAAGGAAGTACTTTAAAGGGATAATAAAAAGCAGCAGCAAAGCAGAATAAAAATGTCACAATCAGAGCAGGTATGTTTATCTGCCATGCTTTCCTTTAGTTGACTGTACCAAGAATGTTAATAAACTATCAGTACTATTTTCTTAAGGCTGGGATCAAAGTTAGACATTGACTAGTTAGGACAGGATGACAACTGAGAAGTGGAAAGGGATATGGGGGGGGAAAAATGAAATCTTTCAAAACTGAGATGCTATTACAAAGCCAGAGGTGAGAGTGTGAGTGCTCTCTGAGGCCGGCGGGCCGAACTGGAACCCACTACCTTCTGTACCTTCCTCTGCATTCAGGGAGGAAAATGGCTCTGGCAGCAATGGCTTACGCAAAGTCACGGACCAAATTGCCTTGCTGTCCGTAACCACTGGGACTTTAACAGAGCAGAGGTTAGGGTGCACTCTTTGGGACTTCCTACTGTGTACTTCACACATCTCTGCTCGGTGTTAACCCTTCGGCATCCACGGCCCCCGGGGTAGGAAACTGGAGTGGCTACAGGCATGTGCTGCTGCATTGTGACTCATCTCAGCATACATCCAGCAAACTCGTGCAGTTGCAGTCACTGTGCAATGTACCTCTGCCAGTGTTAATGGTAGTGGGACTAAAGGCCTTCCAGACAATGGTTTCACAGATGTTGGTGGCAATAAAGAGGGAAATACCAGACCCCAAGCCGTAACCCTTCTGTAGCAGCTCATCTAACAGCAGCACAATCAAACCAGCAACAAACAACTGTGGGGAAAGAAATGCACGTAAGCGGAAGCAAGAAAAAACTGAGGAAGGGGCAGACGGATGGCTATTTCACAGTTTGTGCATTCCCAACAGCAGACCTGAGCATTGCTCTTCAGCCCTGTGGCATCTGCAGCTTCTGACCTGCTCTACTGTCACAGGCGAGTTCTGAAAGCCAGGGCGCTAGGAACACTGTCTCATTACACAGCCAACAGTTCACCGCAGTCATACCATCCGGACTGTTTCCCTTACCATGTTTAAACTGGTTCTATGGGGGAAGGGCACTAAATAATAATCACAGCTTAGAATTTGACAGGAAGAAACATAAAGTATTCCAAATACTTCCATGTACATAAAAAGCCAAATAAATTACAGAAAATTTCAAAGAAATTCTCCACTCCTAGTGGATAAGAATGAGATTAACATTTTTTACAAAGTGCGGTGTATTATTTTCTGTATAACATAGTATAAACAGAATAAGTCAAAAACTAGAGCACAACTGAGTATACAAATTATAATATAATAAATTTATACTTATGACAAAGATGGCATATAAATTTCAAAAGTTATGATTTCACCATGTTTTCAAGCTCTTTTGTTTAATGCAAACATACTGAATTTAGCTTATGGCATTCTTGGAGAAGACATGCCTATAAAAACATATCAAGAAAGCCATATCAAGGAGCCATAGTCATGTGGCTCCTTCCTGACCAAAACTCATCTAGAGGGAAATAAGTGGTGCTTGTGAGCCCACCTCACTACCTGACTCAGGTCCCTACTACACACTCTGCCTACAGAAAAAGGAAGGAGCTTCAATTCCTCCCAGCTACAGCAGCTCACCTTAATTACTTACTGTACCTGTCAATGAACACATCAAACTGCAGTATACCATTTCAGCGTGCTTACCATATACACCATAGTTAGGTTTTTTTTTTCCCCTTAAATGCCATTTCAGTGCCTGTACAAAGCCTAAGTTGTCTAAAGTTTTTAGTTTAACTTTCAATCAACTGGAAAAGAGGCATTATTCTCAAACTCCTAAGAGAGATCATGGTAATTTTCTACTGTTTGAAAACCCAAGTTTGACATTTTGACAAGGTAAGGGAGAAGTTAGCGCTCGATTGTATTTTGACCACATGTAATGATTGCTGAGTATTATTCCCAGTCACAAACACAGCAACCCATCTCCACTAAAGGAGACAGTGCCTACCCACAAATCAATCATGGTTCTGACAGATGATCTGTTCAAAGACACAAGTTCTACAATAACTGAGGCCCCCGTGCGGAATAATGTTGGCCTAAAAAGCCATGAACACACTTTGAAAATGAGACTCATCTTTTCCCAGGAGTAGGAAATTATAAATAAATCTAAATGAGAAATGGTTTGTGCAACTTAAGGAATAGGAGAAAAGACAGTAAAAAACCATGTATGCTTGTATAAAGAGGAAGCAGCAGCTGAAATGACGGCAGCATCTCCATGAAGCCAGTGGGAACAGAACAGAACCAAGGATACACGTGGAATGCACACTATGAACCTCTGAGTGGGTGTAAGTCACACTGGATGTCAACTTTGTGGGCATACCCACACCACTTAGTTTGACAAAAACATACTTACCTTTACTGTGTGCCATGGACAATGACACTTTCTATTTGTTTTTAATTTCAATCAAGACCCAATTTAGATTTCAAAACCAAATTAGTAGAAAGAGCACTAAGTGAGTGAAACAAAAACAAAGTGAGAAATACCTTCCATAACAGCATGCAAACAGTTTTCAAAAATCTATGTTTCTAGGTGAATACACACTGATCCAATCATAGCTCTTCAATGTAGCCACATATTTTCAATGTTAGCAATCCCTTGAAAAGACACAAAAGGGCCACTGCCCACCAACAATCAAACATGACATTTTTCTTTATACATTAACACATCACAACAGATGCATATATATACACATATACACTAGAAATTTATATCAACAAGTTAATACATATTTACTCATTTCAGTCTTAAAATAATGAGGTTTCTGAATGTGTAAAAGAAACACCAGAGCCGGGCAGTGGTGGCGCACACCTTTAATCCCAGCACTGAGGAAGCAGAGGCAGGCGGATCTCTGTGAGTTCAAGGCTAGTCTGGTCTATAAAGCAAGTCCAGGAAAGCCAGGGCTGTTATACAGAGAAACTCTGTCTCGAAAAACCAAAAAAAGAAAGAAAGAAAGAAAAAGAAACACCAGGATACCCTGAGCTCCATTTGTTAATTTAAATGTACAGGCTGTGCTGTCAAGGCCATCTCACCCAACCAGCCCAGGGCTATCCAGCTACATTCTGTAACTCTAAACCTACCTTTAGGAAATTACACTGGTACAAAGTGTTCTCAGAGCTTGATACTAATTCTGAATGTCTTTTTAAAAAGTGCTAGGTTGCTTTAAGCTAAGGAATATCACAGAGGTAGTATGTACTTAGTATTCTCAAGGTCCTGGACTCAATCCTCAACTCCAAAGAAAACAAAGACAAAAAGACATAAAACGTCACTGGCTGTATAAAGCACATGTTTTAAAGCAGTGGTTCTCAACCTTCCTAACACTGAAACCCTTTAATACAGCTCCTCGTGTTATGGAGACCCCCAACCATAAAATTTTCATTGCTACTTCATAACTGTTATTTTGCTACTGTAAATATCTAGCATGCAAGATATCTGATATGCAACCCCTGTGAAAGGATCGTTCAACCCCCAAAGGGGTCAAGACACACAGGCTGAGAACCACTGCTTTACAGAAACAAAAACAAGCATGGCATCCTATCAGTAGCGTCTTCAGCACCTCGCCAGCATATACAGAAGCCCTACGCACTGACAGACACTAAAGTCAGTGTCCAGAGGATCTTCTCTCCCTATCCTCTGCATCTCTTCCTTCTCCAACTCCCAATGGGAATAATGCAAAGCAAGTGATTTGTAAATGGAGAAATAAAGGAACTGTTATTCTCTTGGGAAAACTCCTATGCTGGAAGAGAAAGTACTAGGCCTCATCAAGTTACCAAAGACCCAATAATCCATTAAAAATCCTGTCCTAATGCACAGCCAAAATATTTATAACTCTAATGAGTTATAACCCACACTTATTAATCATGCGAACAGATATTTACAATCTAACTCTCTGTCCTAAGTCAGGCTCACTGAATACTTCTTTGACTTGTTTCCTACATAAGGCTTATTTAAAAAAAAAAAAAAGTAAATCATGCCCGTCCAAGATAGTCATACATTTCTCAAATACTGGCATTTGAGACTAGTTCAAAAATATGAACTTGATCTTTTGAACTCTTAGGAAATATCCTAAATTGATTCTAATTTCACACAGTAGTAGATAAAATTAATGTACATGATAACCAGGACTCTAGTATACCTATTTTATTAACTTAAACCTTTAAAAAGAAAGAAATCTTTTTAACATTATATACAGTCAAAATTATGTTGGTCTTTAAAAATTATATTCTAAAACATCCATTTCAGAAACCCATGAAGGGCTGAGGATGTAGCTAAGCTGGCAGTTTGCCTACCATGCACAAAGTTCCAGGTTTAATCCTCAGTACTGCACAAACCAGGTAAGATAAAGCATATGGATAAAGCTACACTTGCAACATAGGGGTGGGAGAGCAGAAACTCAAGATCATCCTCAGTTATATCCTGAGTTTGAGGCCAGTCCAGGGTGTATGACATTGCCTCATATGGATGGATGGATGGATGGATGAATAATTAAATACCTCCCTCCATGGAACACATGTACATGAGTATATATGGTATTTTGCTGGTTCTAAATTTATTCAGAACATCATAGTTCTGTATTCCACTAAGAAGAAGAGGGTTCTTTCTTGCCCCATAAATGCTTGAAATCTGGGCACTCAAGATGCAAAGACAAGCAGCCTCCAAGTTCAAGGCTGGCCAGCTAAATTATGATAAAATATTACAACAAATTAGGTATTTCAGACTTGGAAAGCTGTTTTTCATCTAGCTGGTTGTTACTATGCTTTCTGTAGATTAGCAAGTTTCATTTCAATGATAACAATTTAATGTTGCATATGCTTGACTCTAATTGGTGGTTTCAGAAATCCTCCCCTGCAACCTCCCAAACAACTGGTACTACAAGTGTGCACCACCGTGTAGGGGTTCACAACAGCTTTTCTGAAGTGACTTCACCATCAAGTAAACTCAGACATCTATAGTATCAACAGTGCATAAAGGAACCAACAGCTAGGATGCAAACCTCAGCAGCTATGGCCGACCTGACAGCTACCCAAAGGCAATGAATACCCCACCACTGCCACCTGGCTGGCGACAACAGGAATGCACTGTTAACAAAGGATTTCAGAGACATCAGAATGTGGAAAATGCACATCATAAAACAATGATGGAGAGGCATCCATAACTCTTTGAGACTGTGACACTATTAGAATAAACTTTTATTTTTTTAAATCAATATGTCTATGTCACTTCAGTAACAAGATTGTAATTTAATAAAATAATTCAGAAGGAAATGATTTATATCATTCACCTAAAGAACTGTTAGATAAAAGGGACCAAACTTATTAGCAAGTGTATGAACACACAGGGTTTCTTACCTGTATAATGATAAGGAGACAGATCCCAGCACCCATTTCCGCAGGGTCCCCGTACATCCCCGTCATGACATACACAATGGCTTGCCCAATGGTAATGATCATACCAAATACTGACAAAAAAGGAGTACATGCTTACAACCAAAGACAAAGAAACAATAAAACCAAAAAACTATAGGAAACATCTTTACCACAAACATACTCAAATCTGGAAAAAGCTCTTTAATTGTATGATTGCTCACGTTTCTGGGCTCCATTGAACAGAGCTCTATCTTTGGGTGTATCTCCAACTTCAATGATTTTGGCTCCAGCTAACAACTGCATAATCAAACCAGATGTTACAATTGGGGAAATACCCAATTCCATCAACGTTCCTAAAAAGGAAAGGACAAGGAGTAAAGAACTTTTATACCTAATACAGATCAATTTAGAGCATCCCAGTCCTGACATATAATAAATGTGTTTAAATATTAACAAATTTCCAGTGGTAAAAAGTGTCATGCTGTGAAAATTTTAATTTCTATAAATTCTAAACTTTAAATACTAAGTCCTTTTTTTTTTTTTTTTTTTTTTTTTTTAAGAGAAACCCTCTGGGGTTAGCAGGTGCAACTAAGTTGTAGAGAACATGAGGCCCTGGGTTCAATATCTAGCTTCAAAGCAGAAAAAGATGTAAAAATCAAGAGGCTAGGGGTTAGCAAGATGACTAAGTCAGTCACCACGCCCAACAACCTGAGTACAATTCCCAGGACCCACATGGTGGGAGGAGAAAACTGATTCCTGAAAGTTGTCCTCTGACCTCTAACTACATACTATGGCATGCACATGCATACATACACAAATACATTTTTAAAATGTTGCAATATAATATAGTTTTGTGGCAGAGTGCTAACACATAAGGCCCTAATGTTTAATTGCCAGCAACATAAAATTTAAAAAATAAGCAAACAGAGGTGGGGACGTGGCTAGAGTACCTGCCTAGCACATTTAAAACCCTATATTCACTCTCCAACAGAGGGAGGGAAGGAGAGAGAAAAATAGGAGAGCTTCCAAGATTTCTGTCAAAATCATTGTTTTTGAAACTTACACTAAAATTGGGGGTTATTTAAATTTTCATCACATTTATTTACTTATTTACTCTAGTTCTCTTCAGATCATAGAAATCTTTCTTTTTTACTTACATTATTTTTATAGATGTAATTTTTTAAAATTTATTTATTTTTATTTATGAACATTGGTGGCTTGACTGCAAGTATGTCTCTGTGAGGCGTCAAATCCTCTGGAACTGGAGTTATAGACAGCTGTGAACTGCCATGTGGTGCTGGGAATCGAACCGGGTCCTCTGGAAGAGCAACCAGTGCTCTTAAGCGCTGAGCCATCTTTCCAGCCCCTTACCTTATTTTTTTAGTGTATGGGAGTACATGTGTCTGGTACACACCTGACACAGTGTACATGTGATTCAGAGGGCAACTGCATTTGTGTTAGTTCTCTCCTTCCACCATGTAGGTCGTGGGGATAAAGATCATCAGGAGTGGTGGCAAGTGTCTTATCCTTGCTGAGCCATCTTATCCGGCCCTAATATTTCTGTGACAGAGGTTTGGTATTTAGTCCAGGCTAGCCTCAAACTATCTATGTGGACAGGGATGATCTTGAAGTCCCATTTCTCCTGCTTCCACTTCCTAATTGTTATGATCACAGTTGAGTGCACCCTTAGGAGGTGCAGGATGTTGTCTTATGGGCTACACTTAACAGGTGGTACACAGTAAGAACTAAGAAATGTTTGTTGAATCAATGGTTAAATAAGTTACATTATCTTCTCATACTATAATATGCCCATTAAATGAAATAACTCATTAAAGACTTTAAAAAAATAGTACATATATATGTGAATATATGGATTTCACTATGTATGTCCTATCTTTGAAGCACAGAAATTTAAATGTAAATGAACATGTAAAGGAAAGGTCTTAATGAAAATCTGAAATGTACCAACATCCCAGGAATGTGCATCATATACATGTTGGTGCATTTTATAAATGTTGAAGCACTGGAAACATAATAACCCTTCTAAGAAACAGGTGAATGCACAGAGCAGTCCGTGCTATGTAGCTTGATAAAAGTGGCCCCTCTCTACAGTGAACAGTGCTTATACAGAGACTTCTGGTTGGCCAACGTGCTGAAAACAAGTGACTGCTGAGTGTTCAGCCTTCAAGACAAAGGGCCACATCACCACCACCATCCCCATAGCATGATGCATCTATGAAAAAGGGTGGAAAGGATGTAAGAGCTGGATACTGGGAGGAAGGAAGGCTGTGCTATGCGATGGTGATATGAGAAGATAGAGAGAAGATGAGTGTGGACAGAATATATGAAAGTGTGAATGGATTTGGGGGATGGTGAGGTGTCAGTGAGTAAAGGTGCTTTGGTGGCAGGCCTGGCAAGCTGGGTTCAATGCCTGTAGCCCATGTAAAGGTAGAAGAGATCAGCGCCACGAAGTTGTCCTGGCCTCCACATGCTCAGTGTGACTTGTGAGCACACATGCACACACATATTTCAGTAAGTAAACGAATCAATATTACTCCTATAATCTAAAAAACAACTACCAAAAAACTGCCATCAATTTAAAGTATTTCCCCAAATGCACAATCACCATTTCTGAAATCTGCAACCTCATGGTCCAGCCACACCTACCTGCTTAGCCTCTCTGCTGCCACCCCCTCCCCCCCATTCATCCCCAGACTGTCATGCTACCTTACACTTGTGGCCTTCAGCTCAGGCTTTCCTCCCCCACTGGTCCAAGGATTAAACTCCAATCCAAGTACATCACCTCCCTGACACTGCAAATCACAGTATTTAAAAATGGTTAAAAAAAAAAAAAAAAAAAAAGCCTAGAATGGGGCTGAGGAGATGGTTCAGTGGGTAAAGAGCTTCTTGCACAAACTTGAGGTGTAGCGTTCAGATCTCCAGCACCATGTAACACCAACCTGGTATGGTAGCTCATTTGTATGCCAAGCTCTCAGGATACAATTATGGGTTGTCTAAAGTAAGCTGGTTAGGTAGTCTACCAGAACTAGCAAGCTGAGCTCAAATGAGACACCCAGCCTCAAATGAGACACTCAGCCTCAATACAAAGGTAAGCTGGGTGTGATGGTATACACCTTTAGTCCCAGCACCTAGGAGGCAGAGGCAGGGGGATATCTGAGAGTTTGAGGCCAGAAGAGTCTACATGAAGATTTGCACATCTACATGAAGAACTCTACATGAAGAGTTAGTTCCAGGCCAGCCAGGGTTACATAGTGAGACATGTCTCAAAAATATATACTGTAGAGTGTGATCGAGTCAACCCGACCCTTCACTGAGTATGCACATATAGATGTACACACACACACCACATACAATAAACCAGTGTTGTCATGATTACAAGCTCGTTTTTCCTCCTAAGCAATGGGTTTCCATTCTGTCTCCCCCATATAAAAACCACAAAAGAGCTGCTTAATGGCAGGATGGAGGTTAGAAGTGCATACCTCTGTTGGATGCAAGAATAACTCTCATCCAGTAAAACGGGTCTGCAGAATCCGATGACATGATCCCAAACAGTGGAATCTGAAACATCACAGGAAACACTTAATACAACTACAAGAGTGCTCTGCAGGCAGACCTGTTCTTAATTTAAAACGCACTTGTTTGGCCTACAATCCCTGTTAGATACTGCTTGTGATGTCTAGTAAAGCAAACTTCCTTTAAAGTCCTCTAATGAGACTAGTGTGGTGGTGCATGCCTTTAATCCCAGCACTAGGGAGGCAGAGGCAGGTAGATCTCTGTGAGTTCAAGGCCAGCCTGGTCTACAAAGTGAGTCCAGGACAGCCAGGGCTACACAGAGAAACCTTGTCTAGAAAAACAAAACAAAACAAACAAACAAAAAAAAGTTCTCTATCAAACAACAGAGAGCATTGCTTAGTAAATACTCTTCAGTGCAGAGGAATATGCCTAAGACTGCTACTCATCTAAAAGTACCAAAGAAGATCAATTTTCTTATTTTATCAGCACAACTTAAAAAAAAAAAAATACTCCCGCCAGGCAGTGGTGGCATATGTGTTTAATTCCCAGTATTTGGAAAGTAGATATAGGTGGATCTCTGTGAGTTCATGGCCAGGCTGGTCTACAGAGAGAGTCCCAGAACACCTAGGCTGATATACAGAGAAATCCTGTCTCAGACCAATCAATCAATCAATCAATCAGTCAATAAATAAATAAATGAAAAAAGAAATAAATTCTGAATTAAAAATTAAAGTTCAAAATTGTATACAGTTCAAAACTCTAAGAATACATACAGAAAATGACATCTTTTTAATACTGAACCTGGCTTGGGACATGCTAGGCAAGCCTTTTACTACTGGGCTTATATACTTCCGTATAAGAAACACATTTGGTAAAACCCCCTTTTCAAACATGATATATTCCTTTCTCAAAAAATGCAGCTTCAGGCACAAAGAAAACTATATTACTAATTTCAAAACTCTATAGGGGCTGAGGAGATAGCTCAGTTGATAATGGTGTCTTCCACACAGGTCCTTTTTATGGGGACCTGAGTTAAAGAAGCACTTAAGAAGACCGTTGCAAAAAAAGGGTAGAGGATGGGGGAGGGGGTTGAGGGGGAAGAGGGTGGAAGGGTGGGACAGGAGGGGGGAGTAGGGAGGGGATTGTGACTGAAATGTAACTTAAAGAAATAAAAAATAAATTATAATTAAAAAAAAAAGTTAAAGCACCAAAAAAAAAAAAAAAAGAAGAAGACCGTTGCCAGTACATGTCTATAATCACAAGGCAGGAAGGGGCAGGGACAGGAGGACCCCTGTGGCTTATTGACTAGACATCCTAATAATCAAGGAGCCACAGACCTCCATACCCGAGCACACATACAAAACGCAAAAACAAAAACTGTAAAACAAATAAAATACACTGCCAGAAAATTTAACTAACTAAATCTCTGGGATATTTGGACTCTTGTTAGGCTAGGCAACGGAAGTGGTAAAGCAGACGGCATGGCTCGTTTGTGTGTACCCTGTTATCTGTGGACAGTCTTCACCTAGAGAGTAAAGACTGAGGAAGTCACTGAATGGTGTCCACCAGCACTACAGGACAGTCCCTATCTAAGGCTCCTGGAACAGCGCTCTATACTCCTCTGGAAATTCCAGATTCAGAAGTCCTTAAATGTTCAAAGAAACTGCTAAGTCTATTTTCTGTAAAGTCTGTCTTTTAGCAAACCTGGCAAAATACCAATACTGTACAGTACTCTGGGAACCCAAATACTCCATGTTCTAATGGAAACCTGAACTATGTGGAGATGTAGAAATGAAAACTAGAAATTATCAAAAGCAGTGGAACGCCAAAGCAAAACGAGGCATATCTGGGACCGGACTGCAAGCTGCGGGCCTGGAATGTAGCTCAGTGTTTGCCTAGTATGCTCAAGGGTCAGGGTTCACCCTCAGTGCTGAGAATGAACAAGATGGCAAGTTGCAGTTACATTACAAGATTCCCCCCTCTGGCCCACGGCAAAATACAAACACATGGAAGAGTAAAAGTCAATCAGAACTTTTAAAAGCTACAGGAAAACAAAAACATCTACAAAGCAGCTGTGATGGTTAAGCTTGACTGTTAACTTGATAGGATTTACAATCAGCTAAGAAACAAACTCGAACATAGCTACATAAGTATCTTCAGAGAAGTCTGAAGACTGAAAGTCACCCCTCACAGGTCGGGTCAAGCAGGTATTCACTTCTCTCTGCTTCCTGAAGCAGACACACAGTGACCAGCACCCTATGCTCCTGTCACAGCTTGCTGAACCCCTCAGCTTTGAGCCGCAATACACACCATCCTTTTCTAAGTTGCTTCTGTTGGAGGCTTTGTCACAGCAACAAGGAAAGTGATTAATAAATACAGCTGCTGAAAAAGGAACAGGTGACATATCTGAAGCACTGACAGCCATGGCTGCCTGCCTCAGAACGCTCACTAACATCCCAAATTCAGAGAAAAGTACAGGTACCTTTATTCTCCCTCCTTTTGTTAAGAGGAAGTAGAAACAGCAGCTGTTTCTAGTTGAGAGAAAGGAAAGGAAGTTGAGTGATGGGGTGAGTCTCTAGGATGGAAATGAAGATTGTAGGGCTATACTAAATTTGAAAACAGAAACAACCTAGAGCATAGAATGGAATATAGACCTCCACAGTTAGGTGGTGAAAACAATCAAAAAAACAAAACAAAAAAGGCCTGGAAGCATTTAATGTAATGATCTCAGCTTATCTCACCTCCCACCATTCCCTCAAGCTAGAGAAAACTGGCTAGAACTTGTTTTATATTCAGCTGAAATCACCCACACTGGGCAGATTTGTGCAAACGTGAGAAAGAGAAAAAGCAGCAGCTTAGCAGCTACACAAACACAGGGAATATAAGTAACACAATGGCATAAATGGGCCACAGCATGAGACATTCCTGAGAAACAGCATTGCTTTCTAGTAAGAAATGTTGGGGAGGTGGGCATTTTAGTGATGTAGGGCTTATATAAGCTAGGCAAGCACCCTAAGAAGACAGAGAGGATGGAAGTGGGTTTTTTTGTTTTGTTAGATTTTAACTCTGTAGACAGTGTCTCTCTAAGCTGCCCAGGTTGACCTTCAACTTGAAACCTCTCGCCTCAGCCTCTAGAGTACCTAAGATCATAGGCCTATGTCATTCTTTTATTTATGTTTCCTTCTTGGGATCTGAGTGTAGGGGTTAGATAAATTAGATTTAGAAAATATATAGGAGTTGCTGATAATGCTCTTCAGGCCCCGAATTAAGAGACAGTATCAGAAACTCCTATATATTTTCTAGTTGGGCGCCACCTGTAACCGAACTTTTAAATTATTATTTAACACTTATTTATTACTAAATTCACTTATAACAAACACCAACAATTTCTTAACTATTAATCCTATAAATTCCTACAACCCCTTTAACCTATCCACTAAACCTATTGATAATTATAACAACTACTTTCATAACCTTTTAGAATGATACAATCTCTGGGGCAGGTCCTCAGTCGTCAGGAATACAGTCTTTGTTGTAGATTCTTTAACGCACTTAGCAGTCCTTTTTCTGGATCTCTCAGATGCAGGTTCGTCAGGGTAAGTTGGTTATTACAGTCTCACCTTAAATAAGGCTTCATGCTTTCTTCTCTGTGGGAGACCCCAGCCGTCTGCAGGCCAACTTACTTCTTTTGAATCAGGAACTCAGCTGCTCTGCCTCAGTCCTTAAAGCCAGGCACAGTTTCCCCTAGGCCACTGATCGGACAGATCAAACCCCTCCAGGCAAAAGCTGAGCCACAGGGTCCAGTCCTTGGCCTTTTGGTGTCTTGCTCAGGCTTTCTTTGCTCACTGGCTTCTTTCTGCTTCAGGGAGAGAGCTGGCCATCAATGGCCAGCCCTTTTTTCAGCAGGACTCTTGGAGCTCTCTAGCATCAGGGGCCTCTTCTTCTTCTGGGCTCCATGCACTGTCCTCAAATAGGAGGAACTCTGTTTCAGCTTAATTTGGGCTCCGCCCACTTAGCAGCTGAAAACAATGTCAGGCCAGATACTTTGTTTCTTCAAGTCTATTGAGTCTTTCCTGTTTTTCCTGACTTCAACCTTGTTTTTCAGTCTATTAAGTCTTTCCTGTTTTTGCTGACTTCATGCTGATAATGCTCTTCAGGCCCCGAATTAAGAGACAGTATCAGAAACTCCTATATATTTTCTAAATCTAATTTATCTAACCCCTACATCTGAGTAATGATTTAAATCCCAAAACATCACTATCTGTACTTAAAGTTTGCTGGCCCCTGTATTAAAAGATTTGGTATTTTTAAGATGACAATTCTCATAAATCAACCTAAAACATTAAAGCAGTGTGGAGAGAGAGATAGTTTGTTTTTTCCAAATGGACTTAAAGAATACATAATGATTCTAGATGTTTACATGGACCTAGAGTTGGTCTTTTTCAATAACGAACAAAACTGCAGGACTTTTCCTAACTGACAAGTGTAAGAGTATGTCAGAATCCAGCCGCTGCTCAGAACACAATACTTCCAGAAGCTTTCCCCTGTCACAGATACAATGGGCCACCCTACTCAGACATCTGAGTCCCTAGCTAACAGATTCCCTGTGCTAACATCTCTCTAGCCTGAGAGGTGAGTTTACATCAAAGTGAGAACTGATGGCCACAAGTCTTGTTCCTTACCCTCTTCTATGCCTCCTACTTGGGAATGAGAGAACGCTCAGGCTGTGAAACCTCCCCCATTCTCAGAAATGTGTAAGAAGAGACCCTCACTTGTGCCACGTGGGATGATGACTCCTTTCTTCAGAGACCCTAGTATGCTGTCTCTGATGCTGAGGTCTCAACTCTCCTCACAACCCCACTGTGCTACTGCCTCTCTTTCTATCCATCTATGACATTAACAATGCATACTCCCTGTCTTAGTGGGGTATTTATTCTGTGAAATACACCACAACAAAGCATCTTGGGAAAGAAAGGGTTGATTTCATCATCCAGACAAGTCAGAGCAGGGACTCAGGCAGGAACTGAAGCCGAGGACACGGAGGAATGCTGCTTAATGGCTTTTTCAGTTTGGTTTCTTATCCCATCTAGGAACACCTGCCTCAAGACGTGCCACCCACAACGTGCTGGGCCCTCCCATATCAATCACTAATCAAGAAAATACAGCAGGCATGGTGATGCACACCTTTAATCCCAATATTCAGGGGACAGAAGCAGGTAGATCTCTGCGAGTTCTAGGCCAGCTAGGTCTATACACTGATTTCCAGGACAGCCAGATACATAGTGAGACCCTGTCTTAAAAAGGTGGTGGGGGGGTAATCTCATAGAAGCATTGTTTTCAACTGAAGTTCTCTCGGGTAACTCTAGCTTGTAACAAGTTGACAAAAGAGCAGCCTGCATACTCCCCCAACAATCAATCAGCCTCAGTGCTCCTCTTGAACATTCACATCACTCATGTGACACTTTAAATTACAACTTACTTTTAAGTTATGGGTACTACTCTAAGGTAGTTACAGTCATATAGATCAAGTAAACAGGAGAGTTTATATAAAAACTGGTTTTCAGTAAGATCTCAAGGTAGTTCAATTGGGACATTTCTCAATAAGTTGTTCTAGAACAACTGGATACCTCTGTAGAAAGAATTGATGTTCAACCCTCACCTCATGCCACACCACAAAATTAACTTGGTACAGATCATAAACCAGTATGTGCAAGCTAAAACAGTGCAAAAAACACAAGACAAGAATCTTCATGATCTTACAACAGACAAAAATGTCTTAGCCTGGCCCAGTATAGTGGTGAACACCTTTAATGGCAGCATTGGGAGGCACAGGCAGGAGGAGGATCTCTGTAATTTGGAGGCAGCCTACAGCCTGATCTACATAGCAAGTTCCAGGACAGACAGGGCTACACAGTGAGGAGAAGAAGAAAAAAAGGGAAAAAAAATTTTCTTAGCTGGGTTGGGTAAGGTCACACACTCCTGTAATCAACACAGAGGAGGCTGAAGCATGCAGCTCACAAGGTAAAGGCCTTCGTGGGCTACCCAGAGGCCCTCTCAAGAGTAATAATAAATGATGTTGGGCAGTGGTGGTGCACCCTTTTATTTCCAGCACTCGGGAGATAGAGGCAGGTGGATCTCTGAGTTCAAGGCCAGCCTGGTCTACAAAGTTAGTCCAGGACAGCCGGGGCTGCCACATAGAGGAACCTTGTCTCAAAAAAACAAAAAAGAAAAGAAAGAAAGAGAAATAAAAGCAGTAGTGATAATAAATAAATATATTTTATTATACCTTTATTGGACAAAAAAACTTACATATTACATCCACAAACCATAAGTTTAAAGTTCACTAAGGAGACAATAACCAATTTTTAATTTAAAATAAGCAAATCACTTTAAAAGATACTTTACAAAAGACAAACTTATAACAAATATGTATCACACAAAAAAGTTGCTCAGTACCATTTATCAAGGGAATTCAAACTAAAACTGCACTTGTCAGCTTGAGAGCTGCCATTCACAACAGATGAGCTAGCTGGAAACAAACAAAACCTTAGCACAAGACACATGAGACTCCCAACTGGGGGTGGGGGGTGGGGGGGGCAGAGGTAAAGAGCACTGAACACAGTTATCACTCGGACCAGCAATCCTGTCCTAGCCATGAACTCCTGAGAGCAGAAAGACTTGTACACAGACGTTCACAGCAACTTGTTTCAGCCAAACACTGCATACAAGCCAAATGTCCAAACCATAAGACTGTACTATGATACAGTCACACACACAACAGAAATAAAAATTGCTCACAACATGGATGAATCTCAAAAGCATTGCAAAGTCAGATGCTAGCACCATGACTACATATATGAGGAATTTTGGAAAAGACAAATTATAGTGATGAAGGGCAGCCTGGAGCTTGCCTAGAACTGAGTGTTGGATGAACAGTGAGTGGGTAAATACTACAAGGTATGTCTGAGGGTAATAAAAATGTTCTGTACCTATTTAAGTAATAGCTTCTTGGGTGTATACATCTGTCAAAAGTCTTCAAAATAGAATGTACAGTAAAAATGTTACTTTGTATATATATAACTCCCTAAAGTTAATGTTTTTTTAAATGGGGGGGCGACACACAACTTCAGAGATGTTAAAAGCATATGGTAGAAATAGAAATATGTGCTTCTTTTTCTGGACTTTCTGAAGTTAAAACAACAACAACAACAAAAAAAAAAAAACTCTCTCCTGACCATAGAAAACAAAATTTAAATCAAGTACAGAAGTAAAAGTTCTTTAATGACCTGATAATTTTATTCTCCAACACATGGACCAGTAAGATGGCTCACCACCACATTAAGGTACCTGTCACCAACACTGCCAACCTGAGTTCAATCCTGGAACCCACAGGGTGAAAGGAGAGAAGCAACTTCTACAAGCTGTCCTCTGATCTCCACATGCGCCATGGTGCGAGGTGTGCATGCATATATATACACACACACACCCCAAAAAACTCAACAACAATAAGCTAGGTGGTGGTGGTGCTAGAGCCCAGCCTACAAAGCAAGTTCCAGGGCAGCTTTGAAACCCCATATACAGAGAGACCCTATCTGGGGGCAGAGGACACAAAACCAGGATAATGATGCTCAGCTTATAATACAACTGTCACACAGTACTGCCTGGTATCCACAAAGCCCTGGGTTTATCCCCCAGACCACAAAGAAATAAAGACAGCAGAACTTGTAGCTGAAGAAATGGCTTAAAAGTTAGGAGTCCTTGCTGCTCTTCCAGAGGACACAAGTTCAATTCTCAGAACCCATACTGGGTAGCTCACAACTATCTGTAACTCCTGCTCCAGGGGATCTGACCCCCTCTTCTGGCCTTCATAGGCACCTACATATCACACACACACACAAACAAAAATAAATCTTTCCAAAAAAACATTCAATATATTCTAGTATATTGTTTTATCAGTTTTTCGAATTCTTGTTAATCAAGACCTTAAAATAATACAGACATATACTCATCAGTTTGGTTACATACCTGACAGCACACTAAGAAAATGAAGAGTGTTATAGCAGTCCATAGTACCTTCTCTCTAAACTGAATCTGCACAACAGAAGTACAAAGAATGATCAATCAAAACCAAGAAAAACTAAACTGAAAGCAAATATCCACATTTAGGCACCATGACCATTACCCACTAGGCCATGCTCCTATTACTCACAAAATCTAGCTTGTTCCAGCTACAATAAACAGCCTTTTCAAAACAAATGGAATTATTGTTTTCTGAGTTCTTTGTATATTCTAGATAATAATCTTCAGTCAGATGCACATCTAATGAAGATTTTCTCTCATCCTGTAGGCTGTCTCTGCATGCCTTTTCCTTTGCTGTGCAGAAACTTTTAATTAGATGAAATCCCATTTGTCAGCTGTTGTCAATATCTTCTGAGTGACTGGAGCCCCACCTAGGAAGTGTCTACACACACCTGCATCTAAGGTGCTTTCTTCCCACAGCTCAGGGTTCCCGGTGTTACATTAATATTTTTAATCTATTTGGTGCTGATTAAACTTGGAAGATTTGATTATAGCTTGTAATAGTTAAATCTGTGTCTCCAATGTGATACTAGCTTTCCATGTGCTGGCACAAGAAAGATAATTTAAATACAGATGTTTCGTGTACACTGTATAAGGATAAATGACACTGAAGAGGAGGCAAAGCAAAGCAGATCCAAATATACAAGTTTGAGTCAGGAAGGGAACTGCACCAAATACTGAATCTTTACACAGGAATCCTAGGGTATTTCGTAAACTACCAAAGCTACATTTTAGGATGCTTAAAGTATAACTCAGTTGCCATCTTTACTATTTCAAATCATTAAAAATTAAAAGTAGTTCTAAATAAAACAGTAACTCCAACAAAAGTTTTATCAATTTCTATGTCCCTATTTTGTTATTAATTCCCTAAGAACTAAAAGTACAGAAGAGGATAGTCTGGTAACTGAAAAATTTGAAATATTATTTCTGGAATTTTAAATATCTTAGTTCCAAATATGCTCAGTGACTAAAGAATAATGTGATTTAGTTGTGATACTTTCTAAACACATTCCAGTTTCTTTTCAAACAAGAAATCAAAACATGGAAGGTATACACTAACACAATTGCACTTTATAATGTATAATATAAAAACAGTTGGGACTCACCAAAACCTACCCATCAGATCATATCATTAGCTAGCAATATACACATCCTACACTAAAGAAATTATAAAGCACCAACATTGTCAGGAGTATATTGTATCTTGACTAACACACAGGCCCTGAAGCACATGGGCTGGAAACATTCTAACTGAACAACACCCTCGACAGAATGAGAGTCCTATCTACTCTTAATCCCCCTCCTTCCCTATCGCCCTCCCTAAGACCCACATTGTAACAGAAGACAATCAGTGCCCAAAAGTTGCCCTCTGACCTCCACATGTACACCACAGTACACTGGTAACAGGCACAAACAACCATATATATGAGAAAAATTAATGTAATTTAAAATTTAAAAACAGGTTTATACTTGTTTGCAAGATAAGGAGGTAACATTTTCCCACTTAAAACCAGAAATAGTTGGAGTAAGCAAATCTACCTTGGTGGTTTCGAAAAGTAAGTCACTCTGTTACCTTCTGTGTTATTGAAATATTATACTTACTTTCCTTTCAGGCTTCTGAATTTCTGGTAGAACTGCACAGAAAGGTTTAATAACTTCTAAAAACTTGACTGCAAAAAAAAATTATAAAGTTTGAAAATATATCTTTTCTTTAACAGCAGTTTATCCCATCCACCCAAATTAATTAATCATGATGTTCTCAAGTTCAAATGAGTAGGTCTGCAAGAGATGAAACCACCCTAATGGCTAGTGAGTAGAAGGGAAGTAGGTATAATGAGCTGTCACTTCTTTCTTCTTCTTCATGCTTAGACTCAGTCCTTTTATATATACAGAACAGGAAATATTCAGATCATCACTGTGTAAAATCCAAGTGCAGTTTGCTACAGTCCTTAGATAATGCTCTAATAGATGGTAGAACAGAGAGAGAGCCTTTCCCTGGAAGGTATAGTGGGGAATGAACTTAACCTACTACTACTGACTTACACAGCTCAAAAATGACAACATTCACTAGGCTTTAAAAAAAAAATAAAACAGGATCACCTTCTACAGGCAGCTTTTTAAATTCCACAAACAATGCTTCATTTGAGTTTGCTGCATTTCACAGCCTGGTCATTCTCCGAGTAGCCATATCCGAGTATCTGCTTACACAGGAATCAGCCCAGATAATGGCAATTACATTTCATTAGAAAGTACTGCTTTCCCAGTAAATGATAGTAAGATAAACCAAGGTTTGGGGACAGACACTGTGTCCTAAGTCCCAAAGGACTCCAAAAAAGGTGGAAGTCACTGATGTCGGTTAGAATTTATAATCGCCATGTTTGTCATCTAAGTACAAGTTTGGACTATTTAGAAAGTAAATCTAAATTCTGAAAACATTCACCTGTAATTTAAAAAAAAAAAACCTATGGGTCACATCAGGAACCCCCATAGAATCTCCTTATTCCTTTTCTCTCCCATCTCAGTCCAAGAGTGACCCTCTGGTATTTCTTAGCATTCAGTACATCAAAAATTCAGTAAACCTGGTGTTCACGTTCAAACAACGCTGTTGTGTGCCGCCATGAACTGCCTCTCCTTGTGTTGCAGAATTCCATTTATCATTCGCAATTCAAGGCCAAGGGTCTCTTCTGTTTCCTTTCCAATTTCCCCCAAATGTCTACCGAGTTGGCCAACTGGGTGCATCACTTGGACAGTTAGGTATCCCTTTCTACACAAACACGTGAATTACTAGGTAAGTATTCGTGTGGATATAGGGGAGGGTGAGTGTTTGGGGCAGGGCCCTCAAAGGTTCTCCTAATCCGAGGCCTCGTCCCTACTGAGCTCACCAACCCACAGTTTTCAATGAACACTACAGAATGACTGGGGAGAATATTTCAAGGAAAACGCTACAGATCACACGCCTTTCCTCCCCCTAAAACACATGCTATGAATCACATTTTTTTTAAACGAGGGAGACTTATTCATCACAACATGCCAAGGAAGCGTGATTCAGGAATAATTTTTTTAAAAATTAACAAGCCTCTCAGATCCTGAAAAATCCCAAGTGGTCCAAGCCGAGAAGAGTCCTAACTCCCCGTCCCCCAGCCAATGGCCTCCCCGCGCCATCCTCGCTCCTCGCCGCCTAAGGAGAGCAAACCGGGACCTCTGAACCCCGTGACCTGCCAGGCAAGGCCCCTACGACCCGAGGCGCCAGCGCGGAAGCCCCCGGCTCAAGCCGTCCGCGGCGACCCCGTCAAGGCCTGCGCATACCCCGCCCCCATGACGACCCCAAGCGGGAATGCGGCTCCACTGCCCCCAGCCCGGAGGGACCTGCGGCCCTCGAGGGTCCCGCTCGGGCCACCACACTCACTGCCCATGGCGGCGGCTCAGGAGACCCGGCGAGGACCCGCGGCCTCGCAGCTGCCTTCGCTCCGCTCCTCACGAATCCGGCCTAGGCGGCGGAGGCTCAGGACACGGTCCGGCCGTCCCCGCACAAGCTCCGCCCACGCGTCATGTGACTCGAGCTCTCGGCTCCTCCCAGCCACGCCCCCAGACATCGGCCCCGGCCGTTGACGAACGGCCACAGCGTCGCCATGGTCACCGTTGGCGCGGGGGCGGGGCTGGACGCCAGGAGGCGAGGCAGGCCCGCCCTGGTAGGCGTGTCTTGGTTGCTCTGCCCAGTTCCAGGGCATCCCAGGGGCCTTGGAGGGAGACCCGGAGTTTTCCTCTTCCGAGCTGGATTCCTAGATTAGGTTTTCTGGTCCTGGCGTCCTGCTGATCCCCCTGAGGCCTGGAGCTGAGCTGCCTGAACCAGCCTTTTCTTAACTGTAACTTCTTAGAGATTTGTAAAAATTGCTGACACACTGCAGTCAATAGCTTACAAAAGTACTCTCCCGTTTACCACCATGCTCCTTCCCCATCTTCAAAACACAGACATCAAGGTTTTATGTCTTGTGACCCTGAGTTCTCTGACGTCAGTTCTTTCACCCTTCTAGTGGCTCCTCCTGTCTCTCTAATTTGTACCTTCCCGGACACTATGTAGTAACAAACAAACAAAAGAAAAAGAAAAAAACTGCAGTGTCAGAACTCAGCCAGTCCCACTCTGATCCCCATGGATACCTTTGCAAAATCAACCTAACTGAATGAACTACTTCAATAAAATATGGACAATAGCAACCACCTCATGCCGGCATGGAAGTTAAATTTCTAAACTGGTGTTACAAGAAGGCTCGCAGATTAATTTTCCTTACTCAAACTATAAACCATGCCCAGTCTCTGTCCACTGCAATGAGTTATATCAAAGGTGACATCGAACAGTCAGTCATCAAGCAAATCCAAAGATGTATTCTCCTGTTCAGATCTATATCCAAGGAGAGAAGATAAGCACAGGGTGGAGGGAAGCACCTTTAGGGTTGTCTTTAGGGGCCTGTAAGGGTTTTTCATTGTATTTGTGGCCAGCAGAGAAAACTCATAAGATTAATATTTGCATTTTCAAAGGCTCTTTCACTCAAATCTGGCCACCAGTGTTTGTTGTGACCACTGACACATCTATCTGGCTTCCCAGCGTGGACTAGGAACAGCACTCGACAGCCTCCTCACAACATGGTAGCTTAGTGCCAAGGGCTGTCATTGGAATTGAGTCTCATTTACCACAGTGTGTTTGTAGAGAAGCCAGGAAGTTCTGGGAGGAGAAAGAAAAGATACTACCTCTACAGGAGAGTGTGGCAAAGCTGGAAGAGCTGGAGTAATCCTCCCATCCTTTCAACTCACCCTTATTTCATCCTACTTTTGTTAGCCATTATTTTCCCCCACCCCCACCAACTCCTCCTTTCTTTCTTGAGGCAAGAGCTTATATGCCCCAGGAATAGGTTGATTCCACAGATTAACTTGAGTAAACCTTCCACTTCTTCAGCCTTTCTGTACTTCCTGAGAAAATGCTACCCAGAACATCCTTGACCAATATGCTACCTAATCTATGTCTGTCAGGAATATCATTCTGCCTTTACTCTTCAAATTATTTTAGTGTATACTCCCAGGTAATCTCTTGGGTAGGAGAGAGGGCTCAGCAGTTAACAGCACTTACTGCTTTTGCTTAGGACATGGGTTCAGTTCTGTGTTGGCTAGTTTTACAGTAACTTGACACTGTCTAGACTCATTTGAGAACAAACCTTAAGTGAGAAAATTCATCTATAAGATTGACTTGTGGGCAAACCTGTAGGCCAAAACCTTTATCTCTTCTATGGGTTTTTGGGTTTTGTTGTTTTGAGTTTTGGGGGTTTTTGGCTTTGCAAGACAGTGTTTCTCTGTGTAACAGTACTGGCTGTACTCAAATGCACAAAGATATGCCTGCCTCTGCCTTCCAAGTGCTAGGATTACAGTGCGCCACCACACCCGACTAAAACTGTGTATTTCCAAGGCAAAATAAAATCATGAATTTTCTACATTTGTGGCCGAGGTGCAAAGTCCCAGCTCACAGTGGGCAGTACCACCCCTGGTCCTGGCTACTAGGAGATAACAGGGCTGAGAAAGCCATGAGAACAAAGCCATTAAGAAGCACTCTCCGTGATCTCTGTTTCAGTTTCTGCCTCTGGGTTCCGGCCTTGATTTTCTTTCCTGACTTCCTTCAATGGAGTATGATGTGGAACTGTACACTGAAATAAACTCCTTTCCCTTCAAGTTGCTTTTGGACATCATGTTTTATCACAACAATAGACAAGTTCCCAGGATCTACATGGTAGCTCACAGCCACCCATAACTCCAGTCTCAGGGGATCCAACACTTTCTTCTGACCTCCACGGTCACCAGGCATGCACACGATACACATACATACATGCAGGCAAAACCCACATACACACAAAACAAATAAAAAGGTCCCTCTTTTGAGCCAGGCAGTGGTAGTGCTGCACACCTTTAATTCCAGAGGCAGAGGCAGGAGGATCACTGTGAGTTCAAGGCCAGCCTGATCTACAGAGTGAGTTCCAGGACATCTAGGGCTACACAGAAAAACCCTGTCTCAAAAAAAACCAACAAATTCCTCTCCTGCCAGGTGTGGTGGCACAAACTCTAATCCCAGCACGAAACGGGTAGAGGCCAATCAGACCAGCCTGATTTACATATCCGGTTCCCTGGCAACAAGGGTTACATAGTGAAGCACTGTCTTAAAAGGAAATTAAAGGTCTTTGTTTTGTTTCAAATAGACTGTGCTAATTTGTGGAAGACCAAAGCCTTTATCTTTTACTTCTGTGTATTTCTTTTTTTGTTGTTGGTTTTCCAAGACAGGGTTTCTCCGTGTAGTCCTGGCTGTCCTAGAACTCACTATGAAGACCAGTTTGGGCTCTAACTCAGAGATTTGCCTGCCTCTGCCTCCTGAGTGCTAGGATTAAATTCATACCTCACCACTGCCTGCCCAGCATTAATTCTGTGTGTTTCTAGGGCAAAATAAAAACAATACCAAATGTAGAAGAGGAACCCAAAAGAATATTTCTTAATGAAATAACTTTCTACTCTTAAAATAATTGTTTCTAAAAAAAAAAAAAATAATAATAATTGTTTCTTATGTTCATTCAATATATCTGACTCTCCACAGGAGTATGAGAAGACAATGAACAATATCAAAATGAGTTCAGAAAAGTTTCCTGAATTAATGGATCTTGTAATTTAGGGAAATTAGTATGTTTTTATGCTACGTTTTTATCAGATTTAAACAAAAACATGATAGAGTCAGTTAGGGGTTATTTGTTCCACAAGTATTACTTATGTTGTCTTTGTCTAAATTTCCTCCCCAAAACATGTTTATTTTATGTAATATGGACTCTATCAGAAGCTGCAGTAAAAACTAAACATCCAGGTATATCCAAAAGAAATGTATAGAAAGTCTTTGAAACCTCAAGACTATAAAGAACTGATTCAAGTTCTAAGATTTCCTTCCCTCCCCTTTTCTTTCCATTTTGTAAAAAAATACTGTTTGTATTACCATTTCAAGAATCTTGCGGCCGGGCGTCGTGGCGCATGCCTTTAATCTCAGCACTCGGGAGGCAGAAGCAGGCGGATATCTGTGAGTTTGAGGCCAGCCTAGTCTACAGAGTGGGTCCAACTCAGCCAGGGCTCTGTTACACAGAGGAAACCCTGTCTCGAAAAACAAAAACAAAAAGAATGCTGGGGCCGGAGAATCCAAATTTAGTTCCCAGACCTCACATCTGGCTGCTAACAACCACTTGTAACTCCAGCTCCAGGGGATCTGATACTCCCTTGTGGCTTGTGCAGGCACACATGCACACACAGACTCTCTCTCTCTCTCTCTCTCTCTCTCTCTCTCTCTCTCTCTCTCTC